>OZ010580.1:74477076-74489576 GCA_963932145.1 Acanthosepion lycidas | reverse complement strand
TGACGACGACAAAAAGGGTTTTTCCTATTTAAGGGTTTGGCTGAGCTTTTTAGAATTTTACCTAGCTATGTTTTTTTTTTTTTTTTTTTTTTTTTTTTTTTATGCTAATTATCTAATGCGAAAGTCTGTTGATGTCGGCAAAAAACCGTTAACTCCTGCCTATGGTTTAATAATTTTTCATTATTTAGGAATTTAATGATGTGTAGTTTTTCCTGTAAGCATAAGAGGCATGGGTCATCCCAGGTTCTACAGGTTCTTGTTCTATTTACTATTTTCCATTTTACTTTTGGTCTCTTATGCGAAGGAATCATATTTTTAAACAAAAAATATTATAATATATTATATATATATATATATATATATATACACTCTTCAGGCCATGTGTGTTGTTTGGTGGCTCGACTATTTATATATGCTGGTCAGTGGGGTATTATGTGTAGCAAGTCAGGTATTTTTGGTCTATTCTATTATTCTAAAATTTATTGAAATTTCATAGAATATATATGTCCTCCGACAGGAATGAATCCGTGTAGGATACAAGTACGATTCCTTTCGGAGGACACATATTTTCTATGAAATTTCTCGGACATTCAGGCTAATAAATGTTTTTAGTACTGTTTATTATAAATAGAGTATTATCTTAAATATTTGTATCTACAAAAATAGCATATAAACAATAAATATATTAAAATAACTGTCGGATTTTTACAATATCATATTTAATGTATAATGTTCATAAAAGGAAATATAAGAAGAGTATATATGCATAAATTAAATATATATTGGTTTACCTAACAGCAAATCACGACTGCATTAATAGATACTCCCGCTTCTTATCCATTAGAAACCATCTGCCAAGTTCTAAATTTACCAATTGCATCGATATAATAGAGGAACATTGTCGGTCCACATCTCTATCTATAAAAGGCAGTATGTGTGTGTGTGTGTGTGTAACGAATGTACGGCCGCAATTTTCGACGGATTTGCACCAAAATTTACATGCACATGCTCCAAGTTAGCGGGAAGGCCAAGACCAACTCCCATCGATAGTGGAAATAATCGATTTTTTCATACTTCTACAGCAGTTTTCATGTAGTTCGCGGCCATTTTCTACTGGCTGCCACGAATAGGCAAGAAGATTCTATTGGCCAGCGTGAGAGCCAACAGCTGACTGACACGAATGTTAACTAGCATGCTATCATGCAAAAAAAAAAATCGATAGCTGCATTCGTCACAAGTGGGAAAAATTTAAATCTACATGGCACTTTACTCCAGTTGGCATATTCGCTTGCTTAAAATCAACGTTGATTCTGATTCCTCAGAACTGGGTTGGGTGTGAAAAAGTATTTGTTGTAACATTCTTTTTTCATTCGGTTTTTCTAGTTACGAGTCCTTTTTAAAAGCTGATCGTTTTGTGTTCTTTTTGTTTAGCTTTTTTTTCGTAACAGATTTAATGTTTAGTATAGAGCTTCGAAAAAATTCGCAGTGTGAGATAGGCAAGAAGTAAGGCATATAGCAACATCAGCACGGCAAAGGACACTCCTTTAAAGGCAAGGAAGGGCAAAAATATCTTAAATCAAGTGATAGCGATTGCTCTATGAGTCGTACGATTTTTGAATCAAGCACGGGCAACGCCGGGCCATGGTGCTAGTGTATAATAATCAAGAACCTATACTGGCAGCAAACCGCATGCATACCATAGAGAACTAGTTCAGTGAATATATACAAAAACAGAAAGGGGCGTAAGGCAATGATGTGTCTTCTCACTGGACCTATACAATCTATACAGCGAGGCAATTCTGAAGGAACTGGAAATCCTACCAGGATTCACCATTGGCGGCCACATTCTTAACAACATAAAAATCACAGATGGGCTGGTCAAGGACTATTTAAACAGCGCTCTCTCTTACTGAGAACATTTCAAATCTCATCAGAAGAACGATAAGGAGGAAACGAGTGGCTCAGTGCATTTGACAATTTCCTTGACTATGCCCTGCAAATTTACAAACATAGATGTGAAGAATTGGACACTAATCCTTTAAGCATTCTATGCCACATCCCAAACTAATCAACCAATAGAAGATAGCGATACTTTTCTCTCCTGAGGACAATGTACTGATGATGAGGGAATATATACCATCAACATACGTATTCATAATTAGGATAAGAATGATCTTGAAGAAATAATAAAGATCCTATACCAAGCATTACAAAAAATTAGGACTCAAAATAAACCTTTCCAAAACAGCAACACTGACCTGGAATTGGAAAGAAATCAGTGATCGTACCTACCTTAAATCCATCATGAAATTCAGAATTTGGAATTAATAAGGACTTCAAATACTTACACCTAGTTTTGTCCCCAAACCGCAAATAGCTACAAAACCAAAGCATTAACCTGAAAACTCGAGTCATCTTCGTAAATAGCATCATCAGATCAAAGCTTTGATTTGGACGTCATGCATAACGCCACACCCGTTCAGTAATACTCAAACTCTCAGCTGTATACAACAGGTCAATTGCTAAATATGGCTTTGTGCGAGTGATGCCTGTGGATCTTGGCGAACACCATCATTTTTCAAACATGGTGAACTGTCGCTACGGAATCTCAAAGAACTGTACTAAACAACAGAAACCACGTCACTTGAGGACTATGAACAACTACAATGCATAGAGAATAACGAAATAATCAAGATGCTGACGTTCCACACTACTCCAAAGATAAGGCTAGGAAGGAAACCCCCATCAATACTGAATAGTCTAATAACAGCTACTGGACTTGCGAAAACTATTTTTTTAAGAGAAATATTTTATAAATTTCGACCGATATCAGCAATGGATACTCGATCAGTTAATGCCTAATCTTTCCTTATAAGAAAATGGATAATATTTCCATAAAAGGTTCTCTTTCTCTGCTGTGTGCCGATAGATCAGGGGTAGAGTCATTCACTGATGCCAAATCGGTAGAATTTCGATCCCGCTTTAAAATAATTGGATGTATAGCCACAATGATGAGTTGTGATACAGCGAAACAGTCTGTCTGTGGACACACACACACACACACACACACATATATATATATATATATATATATATATATATATATATATATATATATATAATTCCTCTTTTAGGTTGGAAAATCGCGGGGTATAACCATACTTCCGCCCTCTTCTAGGTGGGAAAAGCGCAGGTACAACACAAAACTGGCGGACCACGTCTGGGAATCGAAGAAAGAACCCATTAAAAGTCCGTGCATAAAGTGGAACATTTTTAGGAGAGTAAATCTGGCAGAACAAGTTGTAGCAGTTGTAGGATGTGTCAGGAGAAGAAGTTGGCGATAGCCACTTATAAATGCAATGCAGTATTATTGAATGGGCAAAACGAAATAATGTCTAAATGTAGACATGGAAGTAAGAATGTTCTTGGCCTATATGATCCCGGTAAAAAAATATTTTTTTTTCTTTTCCTCGCTCACACCTCTTCCTCTTCTTCACTTCAGGTGCCGTAATTGTGCGTGTGATTTGCGGAACACTTATTTCTATCAGATGAGACCTAGGGATTGAAATCACGGTAGTGTGCGGTAGTATATGGTGATTTGTATATATATATATATATATATATATATATATATATATATATATATATATATATAGAGAGAGAGAGAGAGAGAGAGAGAGAGAGAGAGTGATGTATTATATAAAAACAACAATTTTGTATCACAGAATTTATATATGGCTTTGAAAATTATGGGAGGCATTCTTTTAAAGGAATCTTTCTTCGTCGAACACTTCAGAAAGATTCGTTGAAACACAATAATTTGTGGAGGCAGTAGGAGAACTTTCTTCATTCTCTGTGATTCATGGGTGGGTCGCGAGTAAAAAAAATGTTTTGTATTCACTAGAACCATATTTACACTGATTTGTTGTTTTTAGTAATACAATTCTTTTAATTGTGACTCTTTATCTACCTCACTCCTTGTTTACCTTTTTTCAGTTTCGCCATATATTCGCAATACGGAATATTGTTGCCCAAACAAAACTTTCTGAAGAAGTACTGGACGAATATATCCCTTTAAAGAATGCGTTCCATGATTTTCAGTATATATATATATATATATATATATATATATAGATAGATATAGATATAGATATATTAGGAAAATATATTGAGATAATATATATTGTTATAACAATATAACATATAAAGTATAAGAGCTCAAATATATATATATATATATATATATATATATATATATATATATGAAGAAATATAGTCTTAAGGTGTGCTATATTTATGGAATAAAGTGCTCAATATCAGAGATAGAGCGTCTGTAAATATAAAAGTGAACATAGAAGTCAACACTTAGAGGCGACAGTCTGTTTCATGCTATATGCAATCGTCAGGCCACGATTGCATATAGCATGAAACAGACTGTCGCCTCTAAGTGTTGACTTCTATGTTCACTTTTATATATATATATATATATATATATATATATATATGTGTGTGTGTGTGTGTGTATAATGTAAATAAATATCGATAAAATCTATATATACAGTATTTTTAAATCGTTTCACCCCAAGCAAGGCATAATGCCACTAGAATGCAAGGGGTGGGGCTACGGGAGGAATCAAAGAGAAAAAGAGTACTGAGAATGGAGAGGATTAAAGAAAGGGAAAAAAGAACAGGCTTCAGAAAACAGAAGATGGCAACTGAGCTACAATTGCAGGAAAAATATGAACCCCCTTTTTCTTCCCACCAGCTATGAGTAAATAGCAGGACAGACCGAGTTCTGCAGCCTTGGCTGGCAACTGGTCTACCGCAGAAAGAAATGGCAACCTACAGAGGGAAAAAAATCTATCTCGTCAATCATGTATCGAAAGATACATGATCGCCTAAGCGTGTATCGCGCATGGCACATAACTGACTGACTGAAAATATCGGAAGGGAATTCCACAGGTCGAAGTGCGAGAAAAAAAACTTTTAAAGTATAAGTAGAGGTTGAAGCTAGTTAGTTCGACAGTAATACAATGAGATTTAGATGCCAGTCTAGTAGCACGCTTAAATTCATGTAGGTAGGGCACTCAGGGGAAAAAAAGCTCATCAGAGCAGTTGCCATGAAAATATTTGTAGAAAAGACAGGGAAACCGCATCAAATCGGTAAGAAACTGACTGAAGTCGAGATGTCTGGTCAGAATTGATTATATCACAGAGGCTTGTTTGGATTTTTTTCGACAATAACAAGATGTACAGCAGGCGCACCAGACCACATAGAGCAAGAGTATTCAATGCACGGACGAATGGAACATTTATAAATGTACAAGATGGATACTGATGTAAAACGTTTTTTGGAACGACTCGCTGAACCAACTTTTTGGGCATCAGGCGTAGTAATTGATTCGATATAGTCTCTCCATTTTATGTCATTGGAAAACGCGAGGCCAAGAAGGCGTAGTGGGTTGCTCTACTGGAGTTTAATACCAGCCATACTGATGGTAGTCAGAAAAGATTAACTGTGGTGATTAAATGAAACCAGTTTGGGTTTGGAGACATTAAAATATAAAAGCTATATTTTTCCACAGTTAACCACTGATCAGAGTTTCTGTTCAAGAATAGTTGCCAGGTTTACTTTGTCGGATTTGCTACTAAGGAGTAAATGATTGTCTCATCCGCATAAATATATAATAATAATAATAATAATAATAATAATAATGTGCACTGGAAGATATGCAAGAAACACAAAGTCAAGACCACTGAGATATTGGTATGATCACCAACCTGGCACATTTACCCATATAATTATCCTCTGGGGTATGCCAATTCAAACTGACAGGGAAATAAAAGCCAACAGACTTGATATTATCATAAAAGACAAGAAATTCACTAAGTGTATTCATAGTGTCATATCTGTACTATCTGAGAGAAACACCTCCATAAAGATTATCCAGAAATTGTCCAAATACAAGGACCTAGAGATCGAGATTAAGAGGATATGGGGAATGAAGACTGAGACTATGCCATTAGTAATCAGAGCTCTGGGCCTCGTGAGAAAAAGAATGGGCAATTTTACTAACAGTGTGTCAAGTAACATCAACATACAAGTTTCCCAGAAGATCGCACTACTAGGAACATCCCATATACTAAGAAAAGTGCTATCAATTAAAGTGACAATTCTTCTATAGGGCCCAAGGACCATAGTTTGAACCCGGCTCTACAATATACAAAGCAGGAAACATAACATACACAAATCATAATATATATATATATATATATATATATATATATATATATATATATATATATATATATATATAATGTATTGCTGGTATTTTTACTATAAAAATGTAGTTTTATATTTTCATACTTTCAGTGTGTGTGTGGGGGGTGACTATTTTCCCATAACCGAGATCTAACAGGCGCTACCACACCGGGCCAGGGTGGGCCTGGGTACAACAGCAATTAAGAGGTAGTTCCACGCTCCCCAAAATTCCAATCTCGCTACCAGAGGCCTTGCTGCCGGATGTAGTTTATCGTCATAACCAGGACTAGCGAAACTCTGGAGTCGCTTAGCCAGACAAGTCATTTGAACTTATCTTTATATTCAATGAATAACAATATATTTTGGAACTTGTAGTCCATGGGAACAAGATATTACTTTTGAGAATGTGTTTTTCTTGATTCAAGTTAATGTTGCTTAAATCAATCTTCGTTTATTTAATTCTTTTTCGCTGAAACGACATATTTGAAATTTTCTTTTTCTTTTTTTCATCGGCTATGGACAGGAACGCCTTCTTTAATAAACGCACTAGATTTACCTGGTGGAAATGTTTGTTTAATTAGCCTTGCTCTATGTAGCTTTTTGTTTGCAGCCAGTCACGCCATATTAAATTGATGCAGACGTTTCCACTGTGTTCATATGCCGAATAATAAGTTTATTCTCTCACTCTTCTCAATTGCGGAACACTCTACCGTCTTCCGGCTTTCCTGTCAATTTTTTTCGTGTCCCTTCAAGACGTTGGCAAACACGTTTCTTAACAATTTTCTGTCTTTTGCAGCTCTTAATAAGTTTTGTCTTTCTGTTATCTCACCTGTACTCTACACCGCCATCCATTTACTTAAGATCGTTACGAAGACTATTAATAATAATAGCTAGAATTGAACTAGCCACTCTTGGTCCACCCTGGTCGTGATACCGCCTGTTCGTGTTGCCAGCTATGTGTTGTGCAGTTGAAGTGAATGGGTAGGAGGAAGAGTTGAAGGGAGAGCTGATCAACTAGTTTGAAATAGCTGAAGCTCTCCCAAATTTCACCTGCTTACCCATACCTTATTGTTATCTCTCCTAAACCCTCTTTTACCATCCATTTGCTTAACCTCATAAGGTTATGCACTGTTTTTCCTTGTCCTTCTTACATTCAATCTCTTTTGTGAGGATAAAATTTTCCAAGCCTCCTTTCCTCAGTATATACCCTAGAAATATCAACAATCTCATTCTGATGTTAAGTTTAAGTGTCTTTTTTGTTCCCATTTTCGTCTTTATCTTTGAGGAAATTGTCCAGTATTCACTGGCATCTTGTAGTACTGATAATTACTAATTCAAAAAAAATTGACCTTATATATCTATATGCTTTTATTTACTTTTATTATATATATATATATATATATATATATATATATATATATATATATATATATATATATATATATATATATATATATATATATCATTTTTCAGTCAACAGCAGGTTCGTGGTACAGTGCAGTGAATATCATTGATGATGTTGAGGGGTCCTCCCTTTTTTACACAAATGGACTCAACCAGTATATACATATGCTACTGATACGTGAAGAGAGAGAGCAAGGCAAGAAGAGGAGGAGTGAAAGGTTGTAGGTATCCGGAAGAGTGAGAGTAAGGTAACAGACAGACAGAACGAACGTAGTGACCAAGAGTCACAGTGAGCGAGGACGTAGACTCACTAAGAAGTCATACAGCGATACTTCAATACCAAAGACTGTATAGATATTTTGCTACTAACCCGTATTCTTGGAACTACTAACCTGCTTTACCAGTTTGTATTATTACGTTAATACATTATTTTCCTGTATTCATTCTTGGCGTTTGGTATTTATTGGTACCGGATTTCATTCCGGAATCTACAACAGATGATAATAATCAATTCCTTAATATCTTCAATTATGAAGTTTTTCTTTCCTATCAGGTATGTCTTTCTTTCCTAAAAGGTATGTCCATGAAGGTCATAGTTAATGGCCAGTCATCTGAAGCCAATGAGATCAATGCAAACGTTCATCAAGGCTCTCAGTTTTGTCCATTCTTTTCCCTTCCCCTGCTTTATATTAAAGATCTACCTAAGAAAAAATATTATCAGGTCATTAGTAAATATAGAAGGTGACTGAAATTCTATGCATGCGTGGGCAACCAGGGATTCTGACTTAACAGTTTGAGCTAGGAGAAGGTCTACTCTACCAAAACAAGACTTTGAGCTAGGAGAAGGTCTACTCTACCAAAACAAGACTTTGAGCTAGGAGAAGGTCTACTCTACCAAAACAAGACTTTGAGCTAGGAGAAGGTCTCCTCTACCAAAACAAGACTTTGAGCTAGGAGAAGGTCTACTCTACCAAAACAAGACTTTGAGCTAGGAGAAGGTCTCCTCTACCAAAACAAGACTTTGAGCTAGGAGAAGGTCTACTCTACCAAAACAAGACTTTGAGCTAGGAGAAGGTCTACTCTACCAAAACAAGACTTTGAGCTAGGAGAAGGTCTCCTCTACCAAAACAAGACTTTGGAAGAACTTGAAGAGCGAATACAAGAAGTTATGTCTTCCATACCATAAGAGTTCTTGGTTAAATAAGTTGACATGATTCCTCGGTGGATCAAGAAGCTGGTAGCGAAATCTGGTACCCATATCGAATTTTAAATAAAAACTCATGCTAAACGCTTTCCTCTCATATCTGTTTCTGGTAAAAATTATAATTAATAAATGGATTATAAGTATTCTAAAATAGGTAGTTACTTTTCGCTCACCCTGTATATGCAAACGAGGTTACTGAGTGTGAAAGAATAAAAAAAAAAAAAAATGAAAGATTATTACGGAGCGTGAATAATAGGAGACTAATCAAGACCATAGACAGCAATTAACATTGCATATCAATTTATGAACATCAAAATTGGCTGGAAGGGCATGGAAAAGAGTTCGACACTCAACAAGTGTGAGAAAAGTTACGGTTACATCTAGCCAATTCAAATTTGAATTGATGAGACCTTGCCGACAATCTAGCACTTCCCTTAAATTCATAAATCTAGGTACCATAGCAAAGGATTCACCCGAACAATTATCATGGAAGTATTTATAAAAAATGCACAGGGAAGCTGCATTACGGCAGTGGGAAAATAACTGGAGCTGAGACGCCAGGTCGGGACCAATAATATTGCTGATTCTTCTTTTGATCTTATCAAGAATCAATAGATATACAGCAGGAGCACCGGGCCATATATCGCAGCAATATTCAAAGCATGGACGAATAACAGACTTATAAATATTTAAGATAGATTCCGGAGATACAGAGAACCAGCTTTCTTAGTGGTAGAGCTATGTTTTCCCGTTCATTAAAATCTTAAACTCTTCATGTCTAGCATCGGCTTTTTATTTATTTTACATATCTTCATAATATGCACGTCTTACTCGTTACTTGTACGTCATTACAATAACCTTATCTTGAGTGGCTCTAAAGATTTATATTGGATGGAAAATACTATAAAACGGCAGACAATGTTAAGCTACGAAAGAAGAAGAAAAATCAAAACAGAAAAAGCAGCGAGAAGAAAATGATGTGTGGAAAGACGAAAACAATGAAGACAGAAAAAGAAAAAAAAAAGAAAAGAAAAATATAAAAATGCTGTACTATTATCAAATAGTAATTGAGAAAATAGAAAACTGCATAAGCAGTAAATTTTAACTCGTTCAGGAAATAACACATCGGACCATTTTGTTTTCATTAAGCTATGGATAAACATTTTTACTCCTTACTTTTTATAATTTTATCTTCATTATTTTCTATTAGGCATTTTATTTAATTTTTATCATATTTTTTTTCTTTTTCTGGATTGACTAGATCATCGGACCAGAAATGATAAATCAATGGTAAGCTCAGAACGTAACCAAACCGTTATAAATTGCTGCAAAGATAGGTACAATCTAATAGATTAATTTATTAAATTGCAACGTATATCTAGTCGACAAAAACACCCCCCCCCAAAAAAAAAACAGAAAAAAACAATTTACACGTAATAATAGTTTATGACTTGGATTAATTAGCTATTAAATATTTATGACTTTGCTATATGGAGTAACGAGTATATTGTGACCCTTTAAGACACTAGGATGAAAAGAATTAAAAAGAATGTTATAAAAACAGCACTGCTGAGAAGAAAACATGTTAATTTTACAGACCGAAACGATGGCGTCATGTAGTCTTTATACGTATATATACAGCTCAGAAAGAAATAAACAATTATCTTATTTTTACTCATTTTATTAATCCGAACAATAAAATATTCGATTTTATCAATAACCAACAAATAAAATGACTTAATCAATTTTTATTCCCATCCCAACAACATAGGTCTCTATTTAAGAGGACTCATTATATGTAGCTTTCGGAAGAGCTTGATGGAGAAGACAGTCATACTGTAAAATAAAAAAGGTAGAAATTCAACTCCTTTGTTACCCTCCATTACTTCATTTACGACGCAAGAAGAAAAGCATATAAAATCCATAAGAATAAAAATTAAGCAATAGTAACACTAAAAATACGAGGTTTATAATTCTGCCAAATAATACTTTATCCGCTATACCAAATATAAAAATTATAACCAACTCCCAGACAAAATAGCTGTTACAAAAAACATCATTTACCGCGGCAAAGTAATCTCTTCTTCGGACATTATTCGGTGCCGCTTTAGCGTGTGTCCTATTAATCAGTTTCTGCTTTAGTGTGCATCCTACCACCACATTTTTATCCTACATTTTTAAGGCATTGTCTCGATTTTTCTCTCGATATGTTAAAATATACAGAATGGTTTTATTTAAAGGTTTCAAATACCATGTTTTATGATTTTTTAGTCAAATTTCTTATTTTATAATTTTTTATTATAAATTTTACTTAAAACTTCTAATGAGGAGAAAAAACGGCACAGTAAAATAAAATAGGAAAAGAAAAGAAGGCACAACACACGAATGTATACAATATGGCGGTCGACTCAGAAATTATTCTGTTCGGGTTAACTCGGTTCGGCTATGTTGTTCGAGAACCGAAATTTTGTTTGATAGCCGAAGCATTTTCATCTCAAACATTCTCTTCGAAAACCGATTTGTTCGACATGTGAGACGTTCGATAACCGAGGTTACTCTGTTTATCATAATAATAGTGGCAAAAAAATACATTACTCATTCCTAACGACGAAAGTGTCCTCTTTCTTAAGTTTATGTAAATCTCTTTCAGAATTTAACATTATATAACATTGGACATTATATAGCATGCATCTTGAATATGAAAAAACAGATGCATTTACTTTTCTTTCTTTTTTTTTTTTGTATGAGTCCAAGTCTGGTGATAAGGCTTCTCAGACTGTTGCTAAAATTAAAAGCAGAGAGTAAAGGATAAATTTGTGTTTGTACAATAATGCGCTGGTTTCTGAAGTTCCGCAGTAGGGATATGAGTCTTGAAGATCAAAATGGTAGAGGATGCCCATCTGCAATTGACAACATCTGATAAATCGTAGTCGAATAAAATCCACGTCAAAGTGTCAGAGAAATGTCTCTGACAGTGGGTGACAGCATTTCAACAAAAGAGGACCATCAGTGGAAAGTTTGCAAGGTGAGGAAACTCGATAAATGAGTTGCACATGAACTCAGTGACGGTCATAGAGTCTGATCTTTTGACGAGTGTTCGATGCTACATCTGCAAAATTCGAATGATCCACTTCTTGGTCAAATTTTGTCTTGGGATAAGAAATAGATCATTTATAACAATTGGAATTGATCGACCCGATGGCTTCATCATTGCGAAGCACCAAAACATTTTTCAAAATCGAAATTGCATAAACAGAAGAGTCTAGTGACTCTCTAATGGTCCGCTACTGGCCTTATACATTACAGCTTTCTGGAATCTAACCACAGCATCCCTGCTAAAGTTTACTGGATGAAATGCACATTCAATTAGGCAAAATGCAACCGGCTCTGCTTAATCGCCGTGGTCCTATTCTGCCTTATGACAATAATTGGTTGCATGTTGCCAGGATGACATTGCAGAAGCCTACCAACTTGGGATACGAGATTTTTGCCACATCCACTTTGTTCTCCTGATCTCTCTCCCACTGGCAACCCATTTTTTCAAGTATGCTGGCAATTTGTTAAGCCGAAAGACATTCCATTGCAAAGAAGATGCACAAACTGCATCCAAAGATTTCTTGGCATCCAAAC
>OZ010580.1:74402076-74474576 GCA_963932145.1 Acanthosepion lycidas | reverse complement strand
TTCTATTCTCTCAATATATATATATATATATATATATTTCGTCCTTTAGAACATCATTGAACGTTGATGAAACGCGTCATAAGAAAACTTTTTTCCAGTTTGCCATACATTTTCGCCAACCAATATATAAAAAAGTTTGATTAAAAAGCACCGACAAGCCATGTCTGTTTAATTTTTAGTGTATTTTTCCAATTTTCCCATAAGATGCTGAGTATTGAGCTCAGAATTATGGATAAACTGGCCGAAGTTCATATATTATTATTTTTGTTCAAGTACTTTCGTAGTCAATATCAAGAACCGATGTGGTGTCTGTGTGTGTTGTGGATTCCGAGATGAAATCCGGTCTCAAATGAATGACAAACGCAGGAATGAAATATAGCAAATAAATGTAGTGACGTAATAATACAATTGGTAATACGTTTAGTAGATCCAGAAATGCAGTTCGTAGCAATAATAATATATATACAGTCTGGGAAATTCAGTATCGAAGTAGGACTTCCTACTGAGTTTACATGCTCGCAACTGTGACTCTTACAAGGCGGTCACCTGACAATCTCACTCTCTCACTCGTCTCACTGTATCAGTGTATCTCTCTTACTCACTCTCTCGGGTATTCACCGGCAGCAGTACAAGTACACACTGGGCGAGTCCACTTGTCTAAAAAGGGGTGGATCCATTTACAGTGTGGTAGTTAGAACTTCTTAGTCTGCATCCTGGTTTTCTTCGGAAAGCTGAACCTTTGAAATGGTCTAGCGTGACGTCATATGTAAGGGGATATTGATGCCAACAGCGTGCGTCAACAGCTTCTTTCGTGGTTGAATACAATCTTCAGGCCTGAAGATTGCCTTCAACCACGAAACAGATAGTCTCCGCTCGGCCTTGACCTCAATGTCCACTTTTATATTTTTAACTATGGCATATCCCTCTTATTGACCATACTTACCCATAAATATAGCATCCCTCAAAACTATATTTTTATCATAATAATAATAATCTTTAAAAAAAAAATGTCAAAATACATTACCTTGTAATCAAAATTTTGAAAAATTAAGACATGAGGAAACAGAAATTCTATTAGTTTGGTGCAAAAATAATGTCATTTTTTGACGTTAACAAATACGTCAAAAACCGACATTATTTTTGCACCAGCCTAATAGTTGTTGTTGGTTGTTTGGAAGAGTTTCCAATAGACTAAAAGAAATATTAGGTTGGTGCAAAAATACTGTCGTTTTCTCACATATATTACTATGTGAGAAAACGACATTATTTTTGCACCAACCTAATACAAAAAAAAAAAAAAAAATGTCTCAAGTATAGACCACATCTTACGAAGGGTTTATCTATGTAAAATATGTATGATTTTTTTGTTTCAAAACTGCTCAGTGGCAAATGTCATAATTCCATTTCTGATCTTAGGTCTCTAGTCTGGACCAGGAAAGAAATGAGCATACCCGTCCTGTTTACGACGATAAACTACATCCGTGTCCTGGTTAAAACGAACCAACTCTTAATTGCTGATGTTCCCAGGTCCACCCTGACCCGGGGTAGTAGCACCTGTTAGAGTCCCAACTATCGGTAAATAGTTAACCCCCAAACTGGAGTCAAAACACCATGAAAGTGTAAAAATAGGTTTTAATACTAGAAATACTTTGTAAGAAAAAGACATTACCAGCCATACATTTTTGAAAAAAAAGATATTACCAATAATACATTTTTGAAAAAAAAGATATTACCAGAAATAAAAATTTTGTGGGCATTAAATAACCCATTGAGACTGATATACCGTAAATCAAACCAAACCAATATATTATTTCTCAAAACAGTTTGAGCTATTCGAGAAGTTAAATGTGGATGATACACTATCATTTCTAAAAGTGGTCGGCTTCTACAAGATGATATAAAACTGGAGAGAACAACGATAAAACAAAGTTTTTCTAAAAAAAAATTAAAAAATATCTACGATGCCACACTCTTGATAAAAAAAAAAAAAAACATTATTTGCAGAAATAAAACTAGAAACCGGATATGTAGAGAATAAATATTACCCTCAATTCTTTATTGAAAGAAAGAGTAATACCAGCAAAGGAATTGTCTCTCGACAAAAGCCCTCTTTGCAAAAACGTTAAAGAAACTTGATTTACAAAGTGATTTTGTTACAAAGAATACTTTGTTATATGTATTTTATATATTAAAAAAAAATAAATCTTTTGGCATTAAATAACCCTTTGAGGTTGATATGCCATAAAACAAAAAAAACAAACCAAACCAAACTGAAATGAGTATAAACTAGAAATAAAAGGAAATAAAATAATAAATACATTATTATTATTATTATTATTATTATTATTATTATTATTATTATTATTATTATTTTTATTATTATTATTAACCAGTCAATATGAAATATTGTCAACACTTAGAGAAGGGCGCGACTCAAGAAAAGAACATGAAAAGAAAAGAGAGTGTTTGACAATGTTCTACAATATTTCGACATTATGAGGATTAATTATATGTTATCATGACTTGCTGCTCTTCTAAAACGAATCTCCATTTTCTGTATATGTATAATGACGTGCCAAAAGTCATGAGTTAACAGTTAGTAATGGTAATCGTAGGCAAATACCTTCGTACCTTGACTGCATTGAAATACCCCAGAATATATCAGTTGTGTTTTGACGTGTGGTGAATCAGTGTAGCATGGTGACGTGAATTATCGCAGTTCGAATATGATGTCAGACACATGGGACATTCCATTTCTGAAATTGTAATGACATTTGATATCTCTCGATCTACGGCGTTATGCGTGTCCCATGGATACCCGACCGAAGGCATTACCGTCCAGCTGTGAATAGAGCAGTGGACAATAACTATTTCTAAATCATCAGAGGCGTATGGTTCGAATACTTTATTGTAACAAAGAAATCTAAAGATTGTCAGCTGTAAATCCGCGAGTTTGTTAAGATATGTAACAGAACGACCACTCGCCCGTCCTGGGTTTGACGATAAACTACACCCGAGTCCTGCGTTAGATGATAAACTACATCCAGCAGCAAGACCTCTGATCAGGAGGTTTTGAGGAGCGTGGAACCACCTCTTAATTGCTGGTGTTTCCAGTTTCCCCCTGGCCCAGGATGGTAGCACCTGTTAGGGTCCCATCTATGGATAAATAGTTAACCCCCAAACTGAGGTCAAAACAGTATGAAAGTGTAGAAATAGGGTTTAATACCAGAAATACTTTGTAAAAAATTATTACCAGCAATACATTATTACCAGCAATATATTTTTGAAAAAAAATATTATCAGAAATACATATTTGAAAAAAAAAAAATATTATCAGCGATACATTTTTGAAAAAAAAAAATATTACCATCAGTACATTTTGGAAAAAAATATTGTGAGGAATACATTTTTGAAAAAAATATTACCAGCAATACATTTTTGAAAAAAAATATTACTAGCTATACATTTCTGGAAAAAAATATTACCAGCTATACATTTAAAAAAAAAATTGATAGCTAAACATTTTTAAAAATATCAGTAATACATTGTTGAAAAAAAATGTTACTAGCAATAAAAATTTTGTCCGCAAAAATTGATATGCCATAAACCAAACCGAACCAAACCGAACCGAACCAAACCAAACCAAGCAGAACCAAACCAAACTAAACCAAACGACCACTCGTCTCAAATCCGGCACAAGGTCTTTTTTAACGTGGGTGTCCCGGGTGGACGTGAGACCAGAGTTCAAAAATATCCCAATAGTGTTAAAGTGTCCATTGAATATATATTCTTCTGAGAGACACCTTTCTTCCTTCCATCAGGATGATTGATGCTATCATTCAGGAGACAGACTCGTTTCACCTTCTCCGGCTAACTTTCTCAACTGATATGAAATGGAAAGGTCATACAAAATTCATTGCTATTGTCTGCTGCTAAGAACGTGGGCTCACTTTGTCGTGCTAGACAATTTTTCTCTGCATAATCTGTCTTGCATATCTGAAAGTCTACCATTTACCCATGCTTTGAATATTGCTGCCACATATGATCTGGTGCTCCTGCTAGAGATTTTTTGTTAAAACCACAAGAACAATCTACAATATTATTAGTCCTAACCTGATGTCCTCTCAGTTTCATTCACCTTCCCACTGTCATAAAGTTGCTTCCCTGTTTCTGTAAATACTTTCATAGTAATTGTTCAGATGAGCTCCTCGCTAGACTTTATCGCTAGACTTATGCGTTGTACTAGATTAGCAACAAGGTCACATCAATTTACAGTTGAATTGGCTAGATGTAACCGTAAGTTCTATGCTGACAGTTTCGTTCATCGCACTTTTTACTTGTGGAACTCCCTTCCGGCTCTTTGCTTTCCAGCAAATTTTGATCTTCAAAAATTGATATGCAATGTCAATCGTTATCTACTGTCTTCTTGATTACTCTTCTATTGTTCTCGCTGCTTAAGAATGTTTATATTTTTTCTTATTCTTTCACACACAGTAATCCCTTATGTCTTAGTGGCTTTACTGCCATAGATGGGTAGAATGATTAAAAAAAAATTAAATGTCATCCTGAACTAAGTGATATTATGTTGAAATAGAATCAGATCCTCAAAGGTAACCAGATGAAAATTTGACCTGAGATGGTTCTCGCTGAAGGTATAGATCCATCTTTCACTCGTTGTTAATGATGATGTTAGAAAGACTACCTGTGTGCATGAATGTGCTTGAGATGTGCTCAGGTGAGAAATAACTGTTGAAAGGATCGATAGATCAGGTCATCCCATAAGTTCTGTCCGAATTTTGAATAAAGAAAACAAGTGACCAAATGTTACATTTAATTACAGATTCAATCAACAATGTATTTTCCCTGATTATCTATGACTTCCTTCCATCTATTAGCAAGATTACTAATTCCATTACTGTAAAATTCTTTTGGCTTTGATTCGAAGAACTCACAAATGTCAGTTTTAACCTCTTCCCGTGTTACAAAAGCTGTTTCTTCCAAATGATTCTGTAAGCTACGAAACAAATGGTAGTCTGAAGGAGCAAGATCGGGAGAATAAGGTGGATGAGGAATTTTCTCCCAACCAAGTTCTTCGATCTTTTGTGATGTGATTCTTGCTGTGTGGGGTCGCGCATTGTCCTGATGAAACATCAACTCCTTTCGATTCACTAGAGCAGGTCTTTTTTCCTCAAAGCTTGGTTCAAACGCTCTAATTGCTGACAGTATATTTGAGCATTAATTGTTGCATTAGGTGGTAAGAATTCAAAGTGGATTATTCCTTGGTGATCCCACCAGATTGAAGGAAGAACCTTTTCCCCATGAAGTTCCCTTCTCGTCTGTGGCTGGGGTCCTTCCCCTTTACCAAGCCACTGTCTACGACGCTTAACATTTCGATAAAAGATCCATTTTTCGTCGCCAGTCACAAGTCTATCCAAAAAAGGTGAAACAAGTTGGCGAGAATGGAGAGAAGAGCAGATGTTTTCAGACAATTCATGAGGCACTCATTTTCCAAGTTTAGGAACTTTTCCAGGTTGTTGAAGATGACGATGAACAGTTGTATGGTTTGAACTGAGAACCACTACCAATTCCTCAACTGATAAAGCAGGATTTTCTTCAAGGGCTGCTTCAAGAAGTTTTTCATCAAACTCAACTGGACGTCCGGTTTGATCTTCAACTTCAAGGGTGAAATCTCCACCACTGAATTTTGCAAACCATCTTCTGCAAGTTCTTTCATTCACACATTCCTCTCCATAAACTGAGTGAATGTTTCTAGCCGCTTCGGCTGCTGAGTTTCCTTTCTTAAACTCATAAAGCATTATGTGCCTCAAATGATTCTTGGGTACTTCCATGTTAGCAAGGTTTTAATCAAACAAAATTTTATTTTATGTTTCTCTGGAATAAAATTTGATCAGTTTAAATGCATCTAAACATAAAAATAATGTTCAGCTCCATTAGACATTATAAAATACTCTTTAAATTTCGTTCATTTTAACAAAAATTTAAAATTCGGACAGAACTTATGGGATGACCTGATATATATATATATATATATATATATAAAATGGACCAAATCCGGCAATTATTTTAATATATTTATACGTTATTTTTTATAGATAGAAATGCCCTGTTTATAATAGATAGCATTAACAACATTTAGCGGCCTGAATGTCCGAGAAATTTCATAGAAAATATGTATCCTCCAACAGGAATCGAACCTGTATCCTACATTGAACTGTTATATAGCCTGACGTGCTTTACTATTAGGTTGGTGCAAAAATAATTTCGTTTTCTAACATATGTTACTATGTGAGAAAACGAAATTATTTTTGCACCAACCTAATATTTAGCTACAGAGGAAGCATATGATTAGTAACATTGAATTACTGCTTTTGAAGTACATATTTCTCACGGGAAAACAGACGCTCACCACACGATAACCAGACGCTTCTTCTGTTATTAAGTCGTATAGCACGTCAGACTATATGATGGTTCCGTGTACGATACAGGTTCGATTCCTGTCGGAGGACACATATTTTCTCTGAAATTTCTCGAACATTCAGGCCGGCAAATATTGTTAATACTGTTTATTATAAACAGAGCGTTTACTTAAATATTTGTATCTATAAAAATAACGTATAAACTATATATATATATATATATATATATATATATATATATATATATATATATATATATATATATATATATATATATATATATATATATATATATATATATATATAAACAGGCCACTCTTCGGATAACTGGGACAGTCTATCATACATCTCAGTTAAGGCTGTATGGAGACTCAGTACAGACTGGCCGAGAGTAACTGATGGACTCGGGAGTGGAATAAAATGCCATGTTAAATATGAGATATTTAAGTTTTGTTTCAATAATCTGCTCCGCACGTATAATTATTTTTTATGGGATACACACTTAATAACAGATGTCTTATACTCACCAACCCAATCTGCTCCCAAACCGATAGCGTATTAATATAGCGAAACCTGAGCTTGCATTGGATTAGTGAAAATGTCTTCGAAAAGTTAAACAAAGTACTAAGAAAAAGATCGTTAGAAGCAATAAAGAAAAGAAAAAGAGTCCTGAACTGCTATGTTATATCAATCCTCTTGTATAGCAGTGGATGCTGGACGATCTCTTAACAGATGAAGAGAAAAGCGGAGGCAGCAGAAATATGGTTCTACAGAAGGATGCTGAGAAGTTTACAGATGGAGTGAGTAATCAACGAGAACGGGACAGCTGAAATTCCTTGGGCACATAATTAAGAAGAAAGGCTTGGAGAACTTAACCCACAAGGATTATGTTGAGGGCAAGAGGTATAGGCAAGAAGGCAGCGGCCCATCTACCTGACGATCTTTTATGAATGGATGGCGGAGCACGGGTGTAGGCGACACGGTAAATGCTACTAAGGGCCACAGATGGCGTGAGTAAGCAACGAAAATGTCTTCAAGACCATTTTATAGAAGTCAGAAAGAGGCAGCTGAAATTCCTTGGACACATAATGAGGAAGAAAGGCTTGGAGAACCTAACCCCAAAGAGGAATGATGAGGGCAATAGATATAGGAAGGAAGGCAGAAGGCTACCTACCTGACGATCTTTTAATGAATGGATGGCGGAGCACGAGTGTAGGCGACGCGGTAAAAGAAATGCTACTAAGGGCCACAATGGATAGCAAGATGTCGACAGCCATAATCACCCACGTCCAGACGGGACACGACAAGTAGAAGAAGATAACAGTGGTCAAGTAGCATATGGATTCTAACTTCGATTGTTTACTTGCTGATACGAGAGGCCTTAACTCTTACTTCAGCAATTCTGTTCGAAACAAGTGAGAATAATTGTATGTAGCTCATTAAAAAAAAAACAGCAGATTGTATATGTCATACATCTAAAGAAGGCAGAAAGAATATATATATGGAATGATTTGATAAAGTAAAACGCATTGAAGATAGTCGTATGGAACATATAAGAAATTATCCAAATAATTCTTCTTAGATTTTCAGAAATGAACTAAGATTATTTGTGCTACGGCAAGCGTGCTGATAACCGAAAAAAAATCCCATTATACAGAAAGAAAGGGCTTCAGTAAGGGAAAACTAGAAAAGAAAAGATTCTAACTCGTGCCAAAGCTTAAAAATAATTAAAAAAAAGCAAAAAAAAAAAAAAACAACATTCCTAAAAAACGCCTACACGAGAAAACATAAAAAATACAGATGGTCGAACATTTATTGCGTTTAACTTCTAATTTATCGGTCGCTATTTGGGTAAAAATTGGATGGACACTCACCTTGGATCATATATGAACATACACTGCTGGCCAAAATCCATTTTATTTCAGATGTCCTATCCTCAACAACACAATCTGCCCCCAAACCGATAGCGTATTAATATAGCGAAACCTGGGCGCGCATTGGATTAGTGAAAAATGCATTCTCAAAGCTAAACAAAGTACTAAGAAAAATGTCATTAGAAGCCAAAAGGAAAGAAAAATAGAGTTTGGAACTGCTAGAAGTCCTAGACAGAGTAGGAAATACCCAACAAGACATTTCAGTAGTGACTTGTATAGCAGTCATTGTGAATAATTTCAAAAATTCGCTTTGGTATGGTCGATATAAGCGTCTGCAAAGAATAGTTGGAATGTTATTCCAAATGGTGAAGTTGGCTTCACGAAGATCATACTCTGTTTGAAATTGACGTCCATTTCTCTAGACTTCCTTTGCTATCCACCTCCAATTATTTTCAAAGGGGATCAGGTGGGGCGGTATATTGCTAAAGATGCTGGCTAAAACCGCCTCAGTAAATGGCCGTGTGGATGATTAATTATTTTCCACCCTACGAGCCCTTTCCCGCAGACGTAACTTCGCAAGATTTCCATGGAAAGATTCTGACGAGTTACATTCCTTGGTTCCACCAACCCCGATATTTTCAGCTAGAATCCGCCATCCCACGTAGACAAGGACGAATCATGCTCATTTACTTCGTATTCTATTAGTAAGAAATAAAGTTTCACTCGGACAACTTCTTAAGAACTGCTACTTTGTAGGATGTTTTCACGATCACTATAATCTTTCGAGTCTAGAGTTAACCGTTATCTTATCAAGGGCAATGTTTACATTTTCTTACGTTCATAAAAAGAAACCCTTTTAGTGCAAGTGGCACTTGGATCTTGTATTGGGCAAACATTAGCAAAGAGGAAATGTGAAAGTTAGTATTTCTGACGTGAAAGTACTTGAGGTAATTTTCAGTTGACACTATGAATACAATAGCGTTTTCTAAATTCTTCTAGTTGCTAAGAACATTTTGTTTGTTGTAAATAGTTACTTTGTTTTCAATAAATTCATTTCGTTCTTGCCTTAAAAATGTCCACATTGGACGAAAGGCGTCGTCTAATAATACAGTTTTCCTATTGTCTTTTATCTTCACACACACACATACATACATAGATATGCATGTATTTATAAATACATATGTGTGTGTGTGTGTGACAGATTCTACTGACAATGTCGATGCATGATGGCTCAATTATTTATTAATATGTCAGACAAAGTAAAATGCCAGTCTACTCACACAGATGATTTGTTAAAGTGGTGAAGGCTTGTGTAGCATGAAGCACAATTTTCGAGTGATTGACAGTAACAATATGCATAAAGTTGGCCACGATTTCACTGCAGTCTTGCATATATAACAAGAAGTCAGAATGTTCAAAAATATCTGTCACCCTGCTAGTTAAACCTGCATATCACTTCTGAGTCGAACTGAAGATAGTTATATGTTAGTTTTTGTAAACGTTACATGGGCTGCCTTCCTTATACCCTGTTGGGCAAGAAACCGCCATATCTATCTATCTATCTATCTATCTATCTATCTATCTATCTATCTATCTATCTATCTTTAATCTTATCTATTCAGCTATCTCTATTTCATCATATGTATCATATTTTTATTTATTTACTCTTATCTATCTATCTATCTATCTATCTATCTATCAATTCAAGTCTGTTCAGCATATCTAACTCTAACTCTCTCTCTCTCTCTCTCTCTATATATATATATATATATATACATACCCAGGTTTTGTCTGACTATCACAAAGGGAGTGAAACCCAGGGTCACAAAATCGCATCAACGCACCTAACTATGTATAAATACACATATATAAGTCTGTTCAACTGATAGCTATCTATTCAAGTCTGTTCAGCTGATCTATCTATCTATCTTTTTCATTCTGTTCATTATCTATCTATCTATCTATCTATCTATCTATCTATCTATCTATCTATCTATCTATCTATCTCGTTCTGATCATTATCTATTTCATTCTGTTCATTATCTCATTTTGTTCATTATCTATCTATCTATCTATCTATCTATCTATCTATCTATGTTTTTCATTCTGTTCATTTTCTCTTTCTATCTATCTATCTATCTATCTATCTATCTATGTTTTTCATTCTGTTCACTTTCTCTATCTATCTATCTATCTATCTATCTATCTATCTTTTTAATTCTATTCATTATCTATCTATCTATCTATCTATCTATCTATCTATCTATCTATCTATCTATCTATCTATCATAGCAACTAAAACCAGGAGACTGTCTAAGCAGTTAAAGTTCGATGTCCCTAGATAGCAGTCTTCATCATTTCTTAGGTTTCTGATAACGTTCTGTTAATCCAGTCAAACCCGCCGCAGAAACCTCTGGAATGATTAAGACTGTTTATGGATTAACGTTCTGAGGGCGTAAAAAAGATAAAAGACGCTGTGACAAGGACCCACGACACATTCATTTAGGAGAGATGCGTGTCATTTTGGGGAAGGACTTCAACAATTACTGGATTGCTTTAACAAGTATATTGAAGTCGGAAGGTCCTACTTTGAAGGAGATTTGAGTGTTGTATTGTTTTTAAATAAATAAAATTCTCTCCCCCCCCCTCTCTCTTGTGTAATTATTATTTTATTTCCTTGGATTTCTATTGTATCCACATTTCCTTCCGGGTCCCAACCAGAGACCTAAGTTCTGAAATAGCATCATAACATTTTCCACTAAGCACTTTTTGAGAAAAAAATAAACATAAGAACAAACGTAAGATCACACGCATTTTTCATAGATAAAGTCTTTCGTAAGGTGTGAGCTGCAGTTGTGATTACAATTTTTTGTATTTCTTTAAGGTATAGGCTACCAGGAATCCCTTCAGTGAGTCTATCGGGAGCTTTTCCAGTCAAACCAAGTGTTCCAACTACAACTGGAAATGTTAATATCCTCATATGCCACCTTTTTTACATTTTGATTTCAAGGTCCTTTGTATTTTGTTTTTTTTTCTTCTTCAAAGATACATTTATTATTATTATTATTATTATTATTTTTTTTATTTCCTTTCATTTCTGGCGTTTACACATTTCTTTCCGGGTCCCGCCCAGGGACCTAAGGTTAGAAATGGCATCATGACACTTTCCACTGACAAAAAAAAAAAAAAAAATTAAATAGATAAAGCCCTTCGTAAAGTGTCGGCTGTACTTGTCAGAACAATTTTTTGTATCTCTTTGAGGCATGAAATTCCAGGAATCCCTTCAATTAGTCTACTGTAATATTTTCCAACCAATCCTAGGGCTCCAACTACAACAGGGATTGTTGATGTTCCCATATGCCACATTTTTGAGATTTCTATTTCAAGGTCCTTGTATTTTGACAGCTTTTTGAACATCTTCAAAGATACATGGCAGTCAGCAGGGACTGCCATATCAATAAGAAGACACCGTTTTTGTTTGTGGTCTTTAATAACAATATCTGGGCGGTTGGCTTTGATTGTTCTGTCAGTGTGTATTGTGTAGTCCCATAGAATTGTAACAGGTCCTATCTCCGTAACCGGGTCTGGGTGGTGTTCATATCAGTTTCTTTCAGTTTCCTTCCCGTAGAAGTTACAGATTTTCCAGTGCAGATATTGGCCCACTCTGTCATGTCGGGTTTTATATTCAATGGGTGCCAATATCGTGCAACCTGATACAAGATGATCAATCGTTTCTGGATATTTATTACAGAATCTGCATTTATTATTATTATTATTATTATTATTATTATTATTATTATTATTATTATTACCACCAGCTTAACACTTTTTTACTCTGGCTAGAATCAACGGTACGTTAATCTGCATTTATTATACATAATTTAGCATAAGATATTAAAAAAAACAAACAAAAATTACTCTCTTATGTAGATATCATGGCAAATAAAGATTTTTAAATTCCGTTAACAGATATTGTCTCTGTAGCAGACTAACAAGTAAGACTTGAAAAGAGTGAACGTTTGGATCATGCAAGAGAAAAGAAAAATGGGTGAAGCATGCTTATCATTATTAAATTTGCTTAATTAAAATTAAAAATGAATACAATTAAGTAAAGACGTAAGAAAAAGAAAACGAATAAAAAGAGAAAACAGAAAATCAAAAAGGAAAAACAAAAACAAAAACAAAAAAACAAGAAAGAAAGGAAGAAAAAGAAATGTAAGAGATTTTAAAAAGTGAAAGAGGGAAAGACAAAGAAAGGTAAACGAAAAAGATCTTTTTTTTGTCGGAATTTCTGGGATGAGAAGTTATCATCATGAGAAGTTATCATCATCTTTGTTGCTTTTATCACAGCGTTTCGGCTGTCGTACACCAGCTTTTCTCAGATCTATATCTGGTTAACCTACAGGGAATTCCAAATTGAACCCTTTATTTAATCTACGGTGTCAGACTGTTCGGTCGAACAATGACGGAACAGTGCTAGACGATATCCCTAGACATGAGTAGTGGAACAAGAACACATCTACTCTCGTAGATTAAATCAAGTGTTCAGTTCGGAATTCCCTAGAGGTTAACCAGATCAATATGCACCAAATGAAGGCCGTATGGCACATCGGTCGAAAGGTTGGAATAAAAACAACAAAGACGAGGACAATATAAATAGTGTATATAAGGAAAATGATCTTAGCCAAATTATTGAATAAACGGAAAATACTCAAAAGAAGTGAAGTTTTATTAGACAACGGCACGGAAGATATTGCCAAGAATGCGAAGTGTGTTTTGAACTTGTGAGGGACTTGCTGTCCCTTGATATTCCAGTGAGGGCTACCGGAAACTGCGGGTGTGAAAACGCATTAGAATAGTATTATATGTACTGCTACATTTTCCGGTTCTAACCATTTTCCTTTTGCCGACTGTGATAGCAACAAATAATAATGTGAAGATAAGGAAACACAATGGAAAAGCTTATTCAGACCTCGCGTTTCGCCTCTTTATGGCAGGTATCTTCAGGATGGAATGTGTGTAAAAGAATTGCATTGAAATCGTCAGGAAATCCTAATAAATATCTTCATCCGATCCGATCACCATTTCGTCCTAATAAATGTCCACCTGATTAGCAGAGAAAATAATTCACTCCGAGGGAAAATGCATTGAAAGTGTATTGATCACACAATTTTCTATAACCAACCTCAGACCAGGCTCATACACAATAACACCGATCATCGCAGATGCAATAGTATCACAATGCGTTATGCGAACTAATAGAAGATAATCGACTTGGAATGGGCTGATTTCAAATCCGGCAGACGTTAACGGCTTTAATACGAGAAAAAAAAAAAAAAAAAAAAAAACTTTGTGGGTGTAGCATCTGATAAGGTTATTTATTAGCCCCTTTCTCGAAAATTCCAACGGATTCTTTTTATACACGGGTCTCATCTAATTTCAACCTGAAGACACCTGGCATAAACAAGCGAAACTTGCTGTCTGAACAACCTTTTCCACTTTCTTACATTATCTCCATCTTTGTTCGGATATTATTCTATGGCCTGTTTACAAACAAATAATAATGTTTAGAAATTTATCGAAAGGGAAAATGCTTTATGGATAATCCAGATCACTTCAGATCAATTTGCAAAGGAATCGGAACGTGAGCGAATTGTTTAGAACGTTGCAATATTTCGAATCTCGCTAACTTCTAGATATTATCGTCATGGAGAGGCGATTCCAGCGTTCTGTACCACTGGTAAGAGTCTGAAAACAATACCCAGGTTGAAAATAATCCTTTGTAAATGCAACTGGGTAGATATCGATAGTATGCTACAGACGGGTTATTATTATTATTATTATTATTATGTTATTTATTACATTGTTTTTATTGTTATTATTGTTTTTATCGTATTATGTTATTTATTATTATTGTTATTATGAGCTAGCCACCCGACAGACAGGCTATTATTATTATTATTATTATTATTATTATTATTATTATTATTATTACTGTTATTATTATTATTATGTTATTTATTACATTTTTTATTGTTATTATTGTTTTTAATGTTATTATGTTATTTATTATTATTGTTATTATTTGCTAGCCACACTACAGACAGGCTATTATTGTTCTTCTTCTTCTTCTTCTTCTTCTTCTTCTTATTATTATTATTATTATTATGCCATTTATTACATTTTTTATTGTTATTTTATTTTTATTATTGTTATTATGCGCTAGCCACACTACAGACAGTCTATTATTATTATTATTGTTCTTGTTAGGAAGCAGTTAATCTTGACTGGGAGTCACATCTAGATACTTTGGGAACGCCCTTAATCAAGGGGCGCCTGAGCGGACTGAGTTAACCGACCTGAAGATATTTCTGAGCCAGCCCCATTTGCAAGGTTACCGGCTACTTTTATCAAAACCTGTCACCACATCACGCACATTTGGCTTTGATGCATGTGCCAGGTATTACCTTATCAGCCTGGCTGTCATGACGAGTATATTTGTGCTTCGTACATTTGTAAACCAGCATCACTTTGTTAAGATGCTGCTCCATCACGATTGTATCTCCTGGGTTCGAGATAACGGAGGGAAACAAATAAGACAAACTCGTAGGTAAGTAATGAAATGGAAGGTTTGCTACACGAAGGTACACTTAGCAATTGACCTAATGCTAACTTGGTATTTACCCGAGCACCCGACAGAGAGGAAGGATGTGACACAAGGCCGGTTTAACGTGGGTTTTCCGAGCCCGGAGGCCCGGGTAAAATTTCCTCGTAGACCCCGTAATAACGGGGTCGGGCTTGTCTACCTCCCCAGATGAGACTCTGGCCGTCGGTTGTGCTGATCTCTCATTCAATAATAATAATAATAATAATAACAACAACAACAATAATAATAATAATAATAATAATAATGAATAACGGTCTTGGCGAAAATATCGAGAAGAAAACTGATAGCTTTCCCAAGAGTATTGGCACGTGAATCCATTACATTCACTTCACGTGTTAATACACTTGGGAAAGGTATGAATCCTCTTCTCCCCTGAGCTATGGGAAAATAGCAGGACAGGCCGTGTTCTGTAGTCTTGGATGGCAACTAGTCTACTGGAGAAAGGTTAGCCTACTGCTGAAAAAACTATGCCTCGTCAGTCATGTATCGAAGATACATGATCGCCTAAGCGTGTATCAAGTATGTTACATAACTGACTGACTCGAGATCAGTGTGTACGATTTCTGCCTTTCCTTGTTGGAATCATTTACGCTTTCTAGCTGAGAAACATACGTAATAATTTTTAAAGCGGGAATTAGCGGAGTAAACCAAGTTGATGTGTCGGGTAAGTTAGGTGCAAATGAGAAACGGTAGGCGGGATACAAAAGAAAACCTGGTGAAAGGAAAAAATAATATATATCCGTATTTTCTCCTTTATGGCTGGTCACTCATACCTGAGGATACCTGTTTAATAATGTTGAACAATTGAAATAACAGCTGTAATTAGCATAGACTCTGTTCAAACAGTAGCAACTTCATCCAACCTTTGAATCTCGAGATTAAGAAAAATGCCTATACTACTACTACTTCTAATAATAATAATAATAATAACAACAACAACAATAATGTGGCATATGGGAACATCAACAATCCCTGTTGTAGTTGGAGCCCTACGACTGGTTGGAAAAGATTGCAGTAGATTAATTGAAGGGATTCCTGGAAGTCCATGCCTTAAGGAGATACAAAAAATTGTTCTGACAAGTACAGCCCACACTTTACGAAGGGCTTTATCTATGTAATTTTTTTTTTTTTTTTTTTTGTCAGTGGAAAGTGTCATGATGTCATTTCTAGCCTTAGGTCTCTGGGCGGGACCCGGAAAGAAATGTGTAAACGCCAGAAATCAAAGAAAATAATAATAATAATAATAATAATAATAATAATAATAACTGATAGCTAGTCAATCCCTGTTGCGGACGCATGCTCAGGCACAATTTGTGTTTTGTTTAACACCCAGGGAGCCCACTATGTTGGGCGGGACCTTAAATACATTTTCTGATATAGAGCCCATTATCTGGCATGATTAACAGTCTGAACAACGCCAGTAGGCTCAGATCCCCGGTCACGATGACTTGTAACTTCGTGCCAGCATCGAAGGTTCTCTGCCTAACGTCACTCTAATGGTTTTTGGTCAACTTGTGGTATGGTTTTTCAGGCACTTTCAAAAGGTGCGGTACGCTGGGTTCACCTCCTCATGACCGCTAACATCAACATGTTACCTTCCTGAGATTCGAACGCGGCTTCCTTGGTTGGAAGGCGAACGTTCTAGCCACTCGGCCACGTGTCCATAGTATTCGTATAAAGAAGGGGAAGGGATGGAGACGATATTTTTTTTTTTATCATAGCATGTACCATCAGAACGAATGTGATCAAGGCTCTAAACGGATTTCTTTCATCGTTTATCAGTGAAATTGCTTCCTTTTGTAATTCAGAGTTCTTTCTCCTGTACTGGCCGCCAGCCAAGGATAAGGAGCCTCGTCTACCCTGCCATTTAAGCCATAGCTGAGAAAGTCGCAGCTACTCGTTTAGTTCGCTTTTCTGCGTCAATAACCATTACGCTATCCGTATATCCCTACCGAGAAGATAGAAATATTAGCAAGACCATTAAAGTGCTGGGGAACGGGTAGAGAAGAAACTTGTTGCCACTTGACCTACAGCGACAAACGAATATGTAAATAATATCAATATTAAATCAGGTGTCTACGACAACATTTACAACCAAATTACAATGTCTTTCCTTCCCTCTTTTCACTCATTTGATAATAATTATTATTGCAATAACAGTAATAATGCTGAACAATTGAATTAACAGCTGTAATTAGCATAGACTCTGTTCAAACAGTAGCAACTTCATCCAACCTTTGAACCTCAAGATTGAGAAAAATGATACTACTACTACTAATATTACTACTACTACTACTACTACTACTAATAATAATAATAACTGATGATGAAAAAAGATGAGTGCTGTGCCCATGATTACTGTAGCATTTGGAACATTTATGAAAAAAAAAAAAAAAAAAAAAAAGAAAAGAAAAGAAAAACAGCTACAAATCTGACAAAGAATTTAAAACAAAATCCGAACACTATTTACATTATTCGGACTATTGTCGTCATATTTATTACAACGTTTCGGCCGTTGTACGCTCCGGCCTTCTTCAGAAATATAGACAGATACAAAATCCAAACAATAACGTTACTAAAATCAACGGGAATATTAACTGATTCGTTTTTGATGGCTTATCAACCCTTTGCAGTTTATTTAAATCCAGAAAATATATTTAGATTATAAGAATTTTTTGAGATAATAATGGCAATACAAGTCTTACTAATTTACCCATAGCTGGGGGGGAAGGAAGAAAAGGTGGATTCATACATTTCCCAAAGGACGTGTGTTGTGGTGTAATTGATATCGGCTCTGAATGGCAAATCGGAAAATTTACTGACAAACACCCTTGGGAAAGGTATGGATCCATCTATTCTCGACCCACAGCTATAGGTTAAATAGCAGGACAGACTGGGTTCTTTAGCCTTGGTATTGGCCAGAATCGGCGTTGCTTAACTTCGGTGATCGTACAGGATTTGGCCGTCAACCTTGGAATACTAAAGAGAGTGCCGGAGTATTGAATAGAGTTGCACTCACTTGATCTCAAGCAAAGACTAGCAGTTAACAGGGAAGTGACTCACTGAAAGAATAACTACTACTACTACTACTACTACTACTACTACTACTACTACTACTACTACTACTGCTGCTGCTGCTGCTGCTAATGATAATAATAATAATAAATTTGTATTCAGATAACAATTATTGAAAGAGACAAGACTGAAAATCGTGAAAGCTTGCTGCCACTTGATCCCAGACTCATGAATAGCTTCTTCTTCCGTGCCCTTCAGATCGTGGACGATTGTGGCTCTCCACAACTTACTGCCCCTTGTAGATCTTTCTAAACATTTTTTTGCTATCTCTTCTAATCCCTGTTCTGCCAACCGTTTGCATAAGCTCATTACGTAGGTTATGCGCTGCTGTTCTTTGTCTCTTTTGCCTTCCATATGTCCTGTGAGTATAACATTTTCTAAGCCCTCTTTCCTCGTTATGTTACCTAGAAAAGTTAACAGTCTTTCTCTGATTAGTCTTAGTAGAGTTCAAAAGCGTCTCCGAGTCCGTTTGGGTGACGAATTATTTTCCACCTGTCAACCTCTCTTTTACAAGCGGAATGTGGCGAGTCTCTCACAGCTCTATCTATCGCTATTTCCATGGAAAGTGCTCGGACGAACTACATTTCTTGATTTCACCACGTCTAATAGAACCTTCGTGGCTAGGATCCCCACCACTTACATTCTAACGAACCACACATTTTCTCCGTATTCCATTGGCGAGAAGTTCCACTCGAAAAGCTTCTTCCCGTGAACCATTGCTCCGTGGAACAGAAACCCATGAGGATATTTTCCCGATGAATACAATCTTAACCTGTTCAAATCTAGAGTTAACCGTTATATTCCCCAGCTATCCGTATAAACTGCCCTTTAATGTAACCCTCTATCACGTGTTGCCTCCAGGCCTTGTACAGCGTGAACCTTACTGTAAAAAAGATATAAGATTCCTATCATATGTTATAAAGTTTGGGCACCTCGACGTGTAATGGTTAGCAAGCTTGTCTCGCTAGCACGAGTTCGATCTTTACCGAGTGTCCCGTACTTTCAGACTTGTGCCACATATAAGCTCTACGCTTAGAAAATTACCATAACTTCTGATGTTGGTAAATACGCCGTTATATTATCGGTTGATCTTCACTAAGAGCCATATGGATGTTATGAAAATTCAAATGCTGAAGACGTTAAGGAATTCTGTGGAAAGGGTTTGTTATCATTTGATCTCTTACGGAATCTACCTGACATATAACTGGTGTGGGAATCCGAATCAGTATTGAAATCGGTAAACATACCGAAGAGATTGACTCGCTTAGTACAGAAACCTTTTGTCACTTGTTCTCCATTGAGCGATACAACCAGCTGGCGGGAAAATTAATATAATCGTCAATGATGAAGACGGTAAAAATACCGACAAACGTGTTGGATAAGTGGTGAGACTTGATGCCACTTGATCCTGGTGGCTTGTATGTGTACTAAAAATTCATTAATCAAGAAAATTATTATTATTATTATTATTAGTAGTAGTAGTAATAATAATAATAATAATAACAATTATTATGAATTATTAATTATTATTACTAACAAGTTTTTTTTTTTTATTGGGGAATCGGGGAGCCCAGTTCGAATTCCAGTCGAATCTATTACATTCACTTGCGTGCTAATATCCTTGGGAAAGGTGTGAATCCTCTTCTTCTTCTCACAGCTATGGGTAATTAGCAGGAGAGACCGGGTTCTTCAGCCTTGGATGGCAACTGGTCTAAAGCAGAAAGAGATGGTAACTTACTGCGGGAATAAAAAGAAAAAACTGCCTCGTCAGTCATGTATCGAAATATACACGATCGCCTAAGCGTGTATCATACTTGGCACATAAATGACTGACTGATGCAATTTTTAAACGTAAATTGAAGAAGACTGACATACTGTCGAAATATTGTTAAACATTGTTTACAGTCTTTACTTTTCTTTTTCTTTTATTAAACAACTCGCTTCTTCTTCTTCTTCTTCTTCTTATTATTATTATTATTATTATTATTATTAATAATAATAATAATAATAATAATAATAATAATAATAATAATAATAATGATCTTGAGATGGTAATCTCAAAAATGTGACACATGAAAACATCAGTAATTCCAGTTGTAGGTGGTGCCCTCGAATTGATTAGAAAAGCTCCTGATAGACTCATTGAAGGGATTCCTGGAAGCCCATGCCTTAAAGAAATACAAAAAATTGTACTCACAAGTACAGCTCACACATTACGAAGAGCTTCATTTAGGAAAAATGTGTGTGGTCTTAGGTTGATTTTTTTTGACATTTAATTTTCATGAATCCATTTCTGACATTAGGTCTCCACTTGGGACGAGGAATAAAATGTATATACAACAGAAATCAAAGAAAATAATAATAATAATAATAATAATAATAATAATAATAATAATAATGATGATAATAATAATAATAATATTTTTCATGGTACTTATCTGTTTGCATCTTGAAGTCTCTAGTTGAAATTTAGGATCAATTTGTACCATACAAAACAACTATCTAATAATAATAATAATAATAATAATAATAATAATAATAATAATAATAATAATAATAATAATAAATTTTTCGGTTATCGTGACATTTCTGGAATAATGTTTTCTCATTTAATACTACTACTACTACTACTACTACTACTACTACTAATAATAATAATAATAATAATAATAATAATACTAATAATAGAAATTAAAATGTGTCATTTGAATACGACCATTATTCCGGTTGTAGTATTAGGTTGTTGCAAAAATAATGACGTAATAATGTCGTTTTTTTGACGTTGAAAAATACGTCAAAAAATGACATTATTACGTGATTATTTTTGCACCAACCTAATAGAATTGTGATGCCTGATTAAGCAGAAAACTTACACATATGATGAAAATCCCAAGAAATCCATCTCTGTGTGAAATACAAAAAAAAAAAAAATGTGATCATGGCTACTGTTGACATTAGATGTGTTAGTCAATCTAGTTCGGTTGACAATGTAGCGAGTTCGGTCCTCACCGGATGGCCCCAAAGATCTTATATTAAATAACCTAACAAGGGTTGACATGCAAAATCAATCAACCTAACTTACCCTGGATGACCATTATGACTGAGTGATTAGTTCTAACCTCACTCGGTGCTAAAAGTTACAATATTAACCAACTAACGTCACGTACACATTCAATAATCTCCTAAATAAAACTTCATTTATCTTAGGTCCCAGGTGAAAGACTTGACAAATAGGTCTATGAAGCAACAAATAAAAATGGAATAATAATAACAACAATGACCAGGACCTCACATTGAAGCAGAGGAAACTGTAGAACATTATGCGCGTTCCTATAATACTTGGCTTCATTTTTTAAGGTCTCCGAAATACCGAAAAAAGTACTGAAGAGTTGAGTATAGTTATTTTGAACATCTCCAGCTAAAGTCACCAGACAACTACTATGAACATTCCAATGCGAGAGAAATAATAATTATTATTACTATTGTGACCTGGGTATGATGATAGACTACATCCGGCAGCAAGGCCTCTGATCTGAATCGTAGAATCAACTTCTTAATTGCTGTTGTTCCGACGTCCACCCTGACCTAGGGTGGTAGCACTTGTTAGGGTCCGAAGTATTGGCAAAAGTTAATCTTAAACTATTGTTAAAACGCTATGAAAGTATAAAAATACATTTTTATAGTAAAAATACCAGCAATATTTTATTACAGTAAAAATATTCCTGTAATATATTTTTGTAAAAAAACAAAAAAAAAACAGAAACAAAAAAAAAAAAACATTTACCAGCAATACAATATTGTGAAAGAAATTATTAATGCTCCCAAGAAAATTAAATTTCGGCATTAAATGACCCATAAGGAGTTGATGTGCCGCTAAACAAAGAAACCAACGAAAAATAATAATAATAATAATAATAATAATAATAATAATAATAGTTATAATAATAATAATAATAATAATAATAATAATATCCGTTAAAGAAGATGTCAAAAGAAGTGACTATAAGGATCATGAAACTGACAAAAGGTAGCACGTTAAAACTACTGTAATACCTATAATAATCGGAGCACTGGGTATAATCAACATAGGTACAAGCAAGCACATTAACGAGACCCTTAGTAGCCCTGTTTACAAGAGATTAAAAACATTGCACAGTGTGGAACCGTTCATCTATTCGGGAGAGTTTTATGGTGATTTTCTAAGCGGAACTTAGATATGGCACAAGGCCAAAAAGAAAGGGGAACCTAATGAGGGTAGAACTGATGACTCACTGCTAATTATTCTAACGAGACAAGCTTGCTAAACGTTACACCACGACGAGGTGACCAAGCGATTTACTAAGCGTAGCTTAGTTGTTGCACAAGACCGAAAGTAGATCTAAGATCTTGGGTAATAAGCCGGTAAGGAGGGTTGTAATAATTAGAAGGCAAAAAGGATGATAGAATACTCACTGTGGAAACATTTTTCGGCTCTTTTCTTACTTTTGAGAGTAATAAGAAAGATCCATAGTAGCCCCGGTTTACAAGTGATTAAAAACATTGCACAAAAAAGTTAACCTGCTCATCTATTTAGGAGAATATCATTGATAGAAAGAAAATACAAACACTGTACATGTTCATTATGAGGGAAAATCGTAATTTGTGCAAACAGAATGCATCAATTTACTACCTTGACTTGCAGTAGATCTTCTACTAAACAGAAAGATAATAATAATAACAATAATAACAATAATAATAATAATAGTAAACAGTTTGAGAAACTAATACGGGGAACTAGTGATAGTAATCACTAGATTGCAACATCTCACGATGACAACGTTCTTCTTCTTCTTCTTCTTCTTCTTCTTCTTCTTCTTCTTCTTCTTCTATATGCCGTGTCCCGTCAGGATGTTGTAGATCATGGCTCTCCACTATTTCCCGTCCGCCGTAGCTCTTAGTAAATTTTATTTTTTGTTGTCTTTCCTAAAACCTGTTCTGTCATTCATTTACAAAAGCTTGCTAAGTTATGCGCTGATTTCCTGTGCAATAATAATAATAATAATAATAATAATAATAATAATAATAATAATAATAATAATAATAATCCATCTATAATTTATCTATGCAAAATGTGTGTGATTTTTTTATGTTTTTATTTTTTATTTTTAAAATAAAATGTCACTTCCCACCTTAGGTCTCGCGGTTTGGACCCGGAAAGAAATGATTATACACTATAAATCAAAGAAAATAATAATAATAATAATAATAATAATAATAATAATAATAATAATAATAATAATAATAATAATTATTATTATTAATATTATTATTATTATTATTATTATTATTATTATTATTATTATTATTATTATTATTATTATTTCAGTTGTAGTTGGAGCCCTCGGATTGATTTGAAAAGATTCCGATAGAATTATTGAAGGGATTCCTGATAGCCAATGCCTTAATAAAATACAAAAAAAAAAAATAAAAATAATAATAAAAATAAAAATCTACTCACAAGTACAGTTGCCATGTTGCGAATAACGTTATCTCTGCAAAATATATGTGGCCTTAGTTTATTTTATTCTATTTTTTGTCTTTACAAAAACGATCAGTATAAAATGTTATGAAACCATTTCTGATCTTAGATCTCTGGCTGGGACCCGGAAGGAAATGTGTATATAACAGAAATCAAAGAATATAATAATAATAATAATAATAATAATAATAATAATAATAATAATAATAATAATAATAATAATCGCAATATACAGACAGAACTTTTACAATACACACAGACAGAACAATTAAAGCTAATTGACCAAGCATCGTGATTAGAGACCGCAAAAATAGAATGTGCCTCCTTATTGACATGGAAGTCCCTGCATATAGTAATGTATCTTTGAAGATCTTCATAAAAATAAGAAAATACAAGGACCTTGGAATCGAAATCTCAAAAATGTGGCACATGAGGACAAACCCTCGGATTTATTGGAAAAGATTCCAATACACTCATTGAAGTGATTCCTGGTAGCTCATGTCTTAAAGAAATACAAACATAGTTCTCACATGTACAGCCCACACCTTACGAAGAGCTTTAAAAATATGTGTGATTTTTTTTTTTTCAAAACTGCTCATTGGGAGATATTACGATGCCATCTCTGACCATAGGTCTCTGGTCGGGACCCAGAAAGAAATAAGTGTACACTAGAAATCAAAGGAAATAAAATAATAATAATAATAATAATAATAATAATAATAATAATAATAATAATAATAATAATAATGATTTTAGGGTCACTTTGTTATCGCACTCCTCTCCCTTCTCTGTGACAATAATAAAAATATGAATTTATTTATGAGAACAATATCAATGGAAAGAAAATTTAAACACTGTACAGTTTAAGTATCACTTATCATCGTAATTTGTGAATGGATTTATTTACAACTTTGCCTAAGTCTTTATAATCGTTAACACTTTGTAGTAAATAGAAAGTAAAAAAGGATTATAGAATACTTACTCATTTGTCGGCACTTTTCTTACTTTTCGTAATAAATCCATGAAATATTTCCTCTTCCGATTTTACACTTAAGTTCTATAATTATTTTATTTTTAAACAAAGACAGGCAAAAATCACCGCCAAAAAAAGAAAAAAAAAAAGAAAAAAAAACTTTTCTTTACCGCTCATTGATAGGATTTCATTTTTCTTTTATTTTTCCCCATTTTTAAACGTCGTATTTTCAAAAGAGTTTCCACATGTCTTTCTCTCTTTTTCTTATTCCTCTTTTTTAATTTTTTTTTTTTCTTTCTTCTTTTGTTAGAACGGGTTATTGGATCGAACTGCTTTCACTGCGGTGGAATATTTGAATAGTGCGAGATTGTTTTGGAGCGTAAACAAGACCGTGTTTCTGTTGCCACCTGACTAATGCGAGTCAACCTCGCACGAGCAGTTGGTGTTTTTGAGACAAGCCAACACAGGACGCACGCCTTACCATCAGAAAGCAGAACAGTGAAAGAAGGGGAAGAAGAGAAGCCGGCAGTGGGCGCCCACAACGCAGAAAAGGCGGGCAGAACAGAAGTAGGGATAAACACATTTCACTCCCTTATCTCCGTCTTTCTCAACGTCTAATTTCATCACTCTTCTACTTCTATCTCTTTCATACGACTCTTTCCTCTCTTATATCCCCACTCCTTGCACTCTTTGTATATTTCGGATCGTTCTTTCTTTCTTTTGTCTATTGATTCATTCTTTTTTCTTATTCTCATTTTTCTTTCTTCATTCATTCATTCAAAAAAAAAAACAAAAAAAAAACATTCATTCATTTTCCGCTAATTTGTGTATTTCTTTTACTCTCTTGTTCCGTTTTAATCTCTCTTTCTTTCGTTTATTCTTTTTCTTTTTCTTTCATTTATTACATCATTCTCCTTTCCATTTTTCTTTCTTTTTGCCCTCCTTCCTTCCTTCCTTCCTTCCTTCTCATTGTCTATATATTCCCTATTTTCTCTTTTTTATTCCCTCAGTCTCTCTACTAAAGTTTCTGCCTTTCTTTTTTTTTCCTTCCTTTCTTTTATTAGATCATACTGTTTATTCTCCCGTCTCATTTTCTTTCTTTTTAATCTTATTCCTTACTTCCTTCTTTCTTTTCTTCCTTCTCATTTTCTCTATATTTCGTATTCTCACGTCTCTTTACAACTGAGTCCTACTAAAGTTACCACTTTTCTTTCTTTCTTTCTTTCTTTCTTTCTTTCTTTCTTTCTTTCTTTCTTTCTTTCTTTCTTTCTTTCTTTCTACTCCAGTATCTTTTTTCTTTCTTTCTTTCTTTCTTTCTTTCTTTCTTTCTTTCTTTCTACTCCAGTATCTTTTTTCTTTCTTTCTTTCTTTCTTTCTTTCTTTCTTTCTTTCTTTCTTTCTTTCTTTTATGGGTTCATTCTGTTTACATTCCCTCTCGTTTCTTACCTTTTTATTACTTTCTTTTGTTTTTTTCATTCATTCTTTTTAACTTTCTTTCGTTTACACTTTCATTCTTTCTTTCTTTCTTTCTTTCTAATTTTCATTTTTTTCCTTCTTAATTTCTTTCTTTTTATCCCTTTTATCATCTCATTCCTTTCTTTCCTTGTCACCAAAACATACTGTCACTCTGTTCCAAACTTTCGCAATAACGTGATGTTCAGCAAGTAAAGTGACTCAGATCCTCACCGTGTGCCCAATTTCTCTGTGCCAGATTAAAGTAAGCATTGTATATATGTTTTGTACTCAATTTTTTTTGTATTCTGATTATTTTGGTATTTTTTTTTATTATAAAAAACGATGTACAGGGAAATCAGTTTTACGTTCATCTCTTTGGAGTAAAATACAAAGATGGTGTAATATTTTCTCCTCTCTGGGTTTTCTGTCACTCTAATTATGATTGAGTTTCTCCTTCTATTTTCTTTTCTTCTATGTAATCTTCTTTCTCTCAACCCCTATTTGTCTGTCTCTCTCTTTCCATCACTCCTCCTAATTTCTTTACATATCTCACAGTTTCTTTATTTTAATTCCCTTAACGATCTACCTTTCTTTCACTCTTTTCCTTTTTTATTTAATTTCTTTGCTAATCTATTTTACTCTCTTTTTCGCTCTCAATGTCTAAAACTCAATACCTGTTGCTCTCTCTTCTTCCTTTTCTTAGTTTTCTTTCTTATTTCTATCACTAATCTACCAGCTTTTTTACTCTACACTGTTCTTATATATATATATATATATATATATATATATATATATATATATATATATATATATATATATATATATATATATATGTGTGTGTGTGTGTGTGTGTAGATATATGTATATTTATATATGAGCGCACACAGGAACTTGTGTGTGCGTGTGCGCGCGTCTCTCGTGCTAATTTTGCTTTGACAACCTGGATTTTTCTGGCTTTTACTTACTTTCGTTATCCCTATGATAAATTCTATCATCGTCTATTCATTATCTATCTATCTATCTATCTATCTATCTATCTATCTATCTATCTATCTATCTATCTATCTTGGTATGTTCACATCTATCTATCTATCTTGGTATGTTCACATCTATCTATCTATCTATCTATCTTGGTATGTTCACATCTATCTATCTATCTATCTATCTATCTATCTATCTATCTATCTATCTATCTATCTATCTATCTATCTATCTTGGTATGTTCACATCTATCTATCTATCTATCTATCTATCTATCTTGGTATGTTCACATCTATCTATCTATCTATCTATCTATCTATCTATCTATCTATCTATCTATCTATCTTGGTATGTTCACATCTATCTATCTATCTATCTATCTATCTATCTATCTATCTATCTTGGTATGTTCACATCTATCTATCTATCTATCTATCTATCTATCTATCTATCTATCTTGGTATGTTCACATCTATCTATCTATCTATCTATCTATCTATCTATCTATCTATCTATCTTGGTATGTTCACATCTATCTATCTATCTATCTATCTATCTATCTATCTATCTATCTATCTATCTATCTATCTATCTATCTTGGTATGTTCACATCTATCTATCTATCTCGGTATGTTCACATCTATCTATCTATCTATCAATTCAAGTCTTTTCAGCATATCTAACTCTCTCTCTCTCTATACATATATATATATATATATATATATATATATATATATATATATATATATATATATATATATATATATATATACCCATGTTTTGTCTGACTATCAAAAAAGGGCGTGAAACCCAGACTCACAAAATCGATTCAACGCACCTAAATATATATAAGTACACATATATAAGTCTGTTCAACTGATAGCTATCTATTCAAGTCTGTTCAGTTGATCTATCTATCTATCTATCTATCTATCTATCTATCTATCTATCTATCTATCTATCTATCTATCTATCTAGTTTGTCTCGTTCTCTTTATCACAATATCACTAACTATATATTTTCTATCTCAGCGACTTTATCTATCTTTTTGTCTATTTTCTCCATTTATATTTTATCTCAGTGTATTTAGCTATCTTTTAATTTTCTCTCTTTCCCTTTTCCTTAATATCTTTATCTATCTATTCCTCTGTCTCTTTCTTTTTCCTACAATCTTTACTCATCTGTCTGTAAGATGTATTTCCCATTTTTAAATTTCTTTGCTTATTTTCTCTTTCTTTTTTTTCATTACGTTTTTACCTATGTTTTCCTCTTTCTTCTCTTTTACTGTTTTTAACTAATTATTTTCTCTCTCTTTTTCTTCTCTTTCTTAATACTTGTAACTATGTATCTACTTTCTATCTCTTTTTCTAATTTTCTCAACACCTTTATCAATAACGACGTTTTTCCCACTCCGTTTTTAATGGCTTTGCTAAAATGGTTAGCACATGTATCTCGAAGATAAAATAATGAAATAATCAAGACGGTGACATTCAACACCACTTCAAACAAAAGGTTTGAAAGAAAACCACAATCAATACTTGAAAGAGCGATAAAAGCTATTAGAATTGAGAAACCTATTTTGCTGAAAAATTGTTTTAAAACACTGTATTTATTCAAACGACAGTAGTAATAGATGCCCGGTTAATGAATGCCGAATGTTTCCTTATAAGGAAACGGTGAATAGTAACATTATTATCGCCATCTCGTTCTCGTTTTTTTCTTTGTCTTGATTTATTTTACCTGTTCTCTTTCTTCAATTATTTATTCATTTACCGAATCATTTGTCATTTTCTTGTTTGTGTTCAAATTTACTCAATTTGTTGACCTCTCGTCATATCCATCTCTCTTTCTCTTTCTCTTCGTTTCTAGTCTCCCTCTATTTATCTCTTCTTTTTTTCCCAATATATATATATATACCTATCTATCTATGCCTATGTCCAAACGCTCATAAAGCATAACCAAATTCCGTATAAAGTGCTTCTCACCTTTTTCCCCGATGCCTCCTTTTCACTTCTCCCCACCCCCCCACACACACATACCGAAACCCTGAAATTCCACCCCCTACGCCTAGGAGAGAATTCCCCACTGTTTGAGAACCCCTCGTATGAAGCTAAACGTATAACGAGAGATTAGTTGGGGCAAAAAACAGAAACTGTCGCACCATTCTATTTTCCTTTCTTTTACTAAATTTCACCCCAATAAAACGACCCAAGAACCAATCAAGGTCGAAGGTTACTAAATGCTGCGGTGGGAATGAACGTAAAAGGAAGTGAAGATTGCTAGCATATGGAGAATAGATAATGATTAACCCGAGACTTGAAGAGGTTAAGACTGTCACGATCTGGGAAACATTCATATGGGAGTTTGCTCCAAAAAACAGCAGATCTTTGAAAACAGCTTTCCCGTCCTGGGTAAGACGATAAACTACATCCGCATTCTGGGTAAAACGATAAACTACATCCGCATCCTGGGTAAGACGATAAACTACATCCGCCTCCTGGGTAAAACAATAAACTAAATCCGCCTCCTGGGTAAGACGATAAACTACATCTGCATCCTGGGTAAGACGATAAACTACATGCCCGTCCTTGGTAAGACGATAAACTACGTCCAACAACAACGCCTCTGATAAAGATGTTTGAGGAGCGTGGTGATCCCGGGTCCACCCTGACCCCAGGTGGTAGGACTTGTTAGGGTCCCAGCTATGAGTAAATATTTAACCCCCAAACTGGGGTCAAAACACATTATGAAAGTGTAAAAATAGGTTTTAATACCAGAAATTCTTTGTAAAAATTTGTTACCAGTAATAAACTTTTGAAGAAGAATAAATTACCTGCAAAACATTTTTGCAAAGAAAATATATTACCAGCAATACATTTTTGAGAAAAAAAAAAGATATTACTAGCAATACATTTTAAAAAAAAAATTCCCAGCGATACATTTTTGAAGGAAAAATAAACCAGAAATAGATTTTTGAAGGAAAAAAAAAATTACCAGAAGTAGATTTTTGACAAAACAAAAATAAAAATTTTGTTGGCATTAAATAACCCATTGAGGTTGATATACCGTAAAGCAAAATAAACCAAAGCAACCAAATCAAAGCAGCTTTTTGAGTATATCATCCTTGTTACCAGAGGAATACTTAGCGAATAATTGTGATTCAACCCTATGGACGTAGAAAAGTTGGGTTGGGGTGGGGTTACCTGCATTAAAAATCAGAATGTTTTTTTAATGCATAAACCTGGCCTTGAACACCAAATACCTATGCCACGAAAAAAGATAACTAATAAGCCTCGTTTCACCGAGAATAAAGTCAAAGAGGATCATAAAAATTGTTTTGTGCCAACTTTTCAAATCAGAAAGACCTATGCAGAAGCATAGGAAATCAGTATTTGCAATGTTGGGTTTTACTTAGGATTGAACGCTGCCCGCTAGCGATATATACACTAGCCTCACGGAAACCTGATTTTGTTTTTTTAAGAACAATAATTATGGGGTTATCGTGATCAATAAATGATCCTGACTTCGAAGGTCTTAAAGCCGTCGACAGTGGGCAGAGTCTCGACTAATGTTTATTTGAGTAGACCTTACAGAATAAATAATATTTTATGCGAGAATTTCGATAAAGTTCACCCAAAATTCGTGTCCCTATTGTCTGTAACGTCCAGAAAAGAAATCACTTGTTTGTTTACAAGATAATTTTTTTTTGTTAATCAATTCACCTTAAGCAAGGCGATAGCGAGACTAAGACGCAAGGGGCTACTGGGAGTAAAAGAAAAGAAAAATACGTTAGAAGCAACAGGAAAACCAATAATAGTAAACATTTCAGAGTTTAGCTGGAGACCTATAGAGTTGAAGAATTTAAAAGGAACCAGAATGCCAATCAGATTTGTAGAAACAAAGAATCTCTACAAAGCTACTGTTTACGTTTTTATTCTTTCGCGTTTTTTTATGCACTATTACACTTTCCCACCCCCTTAAAAGTAGAACACAACCAAATAAATTTTTAAAATGAAAAGAGACTTAGTTTTTTTTTTTTTTTTTGAAAAGTTTAATTTCCTAAAATTAATTTAAAATAACAACAGTTGGACTGATGGAATTATTAATAATTAAATTTAATTTACAAACACTAGCAATGGTTTTAAAAAGCTTAAAATGTGTTTCTGCTGTCAAAAGTTTCTAAAAACAAAGTCAGAAAGAAGTGTTATTTAAAATTAAAATCCACAAAATATGAAACAAATATCAAGAAATAAGGGAAACCTATTCGTAGTTGTTTTTTTTTTTTTTTTTTTTTTTTAAACTAAAAAAGAACTGAAGACAAATTAGACATTGTGTGGTTGACAGTGTCATATGGCGGGTGGCGGTTCAAAAGTGTAATAGCGCCAGTTTTTATACCGATATTTTTCTTCTTGAATATAGAAAATTAACAAGAGTAACTTGATAGTATTTTTAACAAAACACACATACATACACACACACACACGTACACACGCACACACACACAGTCGCACCACTTGTAGAAGAAACCACACTTACATCATGTGGCGATACTCTGTTTTATGTTAAAACAGAATCTTATGGGCATCCACATCCACTTATATATATATATATATATATATATATATATATATATATATATATATATATATATATATATATATATACATATATATATATATATATATATATATATATATATATATATATATACATATATATATATATATATATATATATATATATATATATATATATATATTAAGTTTCACCTTGTACTAAGCCCGGGGGCCACTCGGGGTAGAGTGTTACGTTTAGGGGATAGATAGGAGGGAAAGATAATAAACTTGAACAGGTTAAACTAGTAGCGATATATATATATATATATATATATATATATATATATATATATTAAGTTTCACCTTGTACTAAGCCCGGGGGCCACTCTGGGTAGAGTGTTACGTTTAGGGGATAGATAGGAGGGAAAGATAATAAACTTGAACAGGTTAAAATTGTACTTATATATATATATATATATATATATATATATATATATATATATATATATATATATATATATATATATATATATATATATATATAAATATATATAATAAAAAGGCTTAAACACTAATATTTCATGGTCATAATTTATTCCAGTGGAATCGTAAATACGATCCAATCTGTCTTGGACATTGAGTTCTACCTGGGTTCTATCCTCTTGGAATTTTTTATTCAAAAAATATACATATATGTGTATGCACCTATGTATATATATTTATATATTTTGAATATGTATGTGTATATTTACCACTAATATTATCTATCTATCTATCTATCTATCTATCTATCTATCTATCTATCTATCTATCTATCTATCTATATATATATATATATATATATATATATATATATATTAGGTTGGTGCAAAAATAATGTCGTTTTCTCACATATTAACATATGTGAGAAAACGACATTATCTTTGCACCAACCTAATATATATATATATATATATATATATATATATAATGACAGAGAGAGTGAGATAGAGAGCGTTTCCGAGTACTTGTGGGTAACGAATTATTTTACACCATATAACCTCTCTCTCACAGGCGAGATCTGACAACCCCCTCACTGTTCTATCGCTACATCCACAGGAAGTACTCGGGTGAACTGCATTCCTTGGTCCCGCCATGTTTAACGATTGTAGCGAAGACCCGCCATGCCACTTATATTATTGCTAACCATCCAAATTCCTTACGTATTCCTTTGGTGAGATTTTTGTTCCACTCGAACACCTTCTTCCTGCAAACCACAGATCTGTGTTACAGACTACCAAGAGGATGACTCCCTGATCACTACAGTTTTAACCTGTTCAAGTCTAGAGCTAACCATTATTTTTCCCTCCTATCTAAACCCTAAACGTAACCCTCTACCCCGAGTGGCCCCCGGGCTTAGTACAAGCTGAAACTGTAATATATATATATATATATATATATATATATATATATATATATATATATATATATATATATATATAGCGACAGAGAGGGAGAGAAAAGAGATAGTGAGAAATATATATAGAGAGAGTGAGAGCAAGTTGAAAGCTAATTGAAGATAAAATTACAGCTCTTAACGATAACCAAAATGAAACCATAGATATATTAACAAAGCACATTTCGTTGTTATTTTGAAATGTATATTAGGAGGCCCGAATCAACTTGCGACAAGCAGTAAGTAAAATTGTGTCAACTAAAATTCCATCGAATACCGTATATTCGTATCGTAGCTCATTTATTTAGCAGCCAGTCTGTCCGTAATTGAAATATGGAAAAGAAATGGAAAATCTTAAAGGAAATCAGAGTGAATGTTTTTCCAATGGCGTGAAATTCTTTGGTAGGCAAAAGATAGTGACCAGAGTAACCCCCTAAGTCAGATGTTTACAAGAAAATGAATTATAATATTGTTATTGATTAATGGAATACGAGCTGTCATAGAAATCACTTTGCTTCTCTGTCTTTTCTATCTATCTATCTATCTATCTATCTATCTATCTATCTATCTATCTATCTGCCTGTCTATCTATCTATCTATCTATAGTTCAAAAGCTTGAGACCACCCCCGGTAATTTTTGAAATTGGCTCAAAATTACTCCTGTTGTACTTTAAGTAAGAGAAGATTATGTGTGGTTAAAAAAAAGTGAGACATGAATTTCTATTAGAAATTTTCTCATGACAAAAAGATAAAAACATTTTATGATTAAATTTTGCTCCCATCAAAATATCCTCCTATTGCCTTGATTACTGCAGCGCAAATCTCTGTTATTTCTCAGAGTATAAATTTGATAATTGATTCCATTCTTTTTCCAATAACGCTAAGAGCTTTTTTTATTTTTTTAAACAGAAAGGTTTCATTCTTCTGTCAAATCCATCCCATGCTAATTATGGGAGTTGCTTGAAACGTTTTAAATGCAGTATATATATATATATATATATATATATATATATATATATATATATATATAAAACAATGGACTGATGAGATGCATTGATACGCATCGAAACACGACTGCAATTGTGTAGCGATTTTGGCATGTTTATGGTGTAATATCCTAAAATAAATAATATTTCTCTACTTTGTATTGAGCACTCTTTTAAATTAAACGTTATGAACGTTGGAATTGTACTCTATTCGTTCTCATCTTACCTGGATATATATATATATATATATATATATATATATATATATATATATATATATATATATCGGAAAATATATGATAAAGGGGAAATAATTTTTCGTGTGACGTATTTCATCTTTTAGGATTTAATCAGAATAAAGTGATGAGGGGATGCTGAAATCACTTTATTCAATCAAATCCGAAAGTAAAAGTTATTTTTCCTGTTATAGATTTTCGTAAGATCTTTCTTGATATATCAAAATTTATATATCATTTTGCCACACACTACAAATACATACATATATATACATATATATATATATATATATATATATATATATATATATATATATATGTGTGTGTGTGTGTGTATGTGTGTGTGTGTGTGTGTGTGTGTGTGTGCATGTATGTGTGTGTGTGTGTGCATGTGTGTGGAGTAAATAGTACATTCTTGGTGACTATATGAATTGGGCCATAACTATAAATAAGGAGCTTCAGGTCAGAGGTAAGAAGAATAAGCAGAAGCCGTTGGGTGTCAGGAAGTTTGCTGACACAGGTTTGTCGAATTCTTTGCCTTCGGGTAGAGAGGAACAAAATCGAGGCTATTCTTACGGACAGTGTCTTGTCTGGTGAGGGAGACCAACCCGACTCCGTGTATGCGAGGTCTACGGGGAATTTTCGCCTGATCCTGCCATTTGGGGAAGTTTGTTTAATATCAGATGAAACCGTTTGGAGTCAGTGTTCAGTAACTAATACAGACTTCACGGCAAGTAGCCGAAGCATTACTTATAAGCGCTACGAAGCGAGTTATAACAATGGCGATGAGGGATTCAAAACTCAGGCGATTTATAAGCGTTGTGACGAGAATTCAAAACTCTTAAGACTTATAACAGTATCGAAGATTCAGGAAGTCATACGAGTTTTAAATGAAGTTACAAGGATTTTGGAAACTCATCCTAAGTGAACAAGTACGGAAAATTATATTTGTTGTTTTGGGAACAAGGATACGAGTGATGACAAGAATTTTAACAACGTTGCTTTAAAAAGATTTCTTGTATGGAAGAAAAAAATCTCTCTTGGGTGTAGGAAAAGAACATATTCTTGCGAATATGGAGCAAATTTTGGCTTCAATAGTTGAAATTAAACAATAACAACAAAAATAGCAACAACAACAATACCAACATGTGTTAGAAGTACAAAAACAGGAAGAGCTTTGGATATAATTCTGAAGAAAACAAAAATTTTCAACGCCTCATACGTCAGACGCTGTCCAAAATACTATATCAGAATTTGTATAAAATCCTGATGAAGGACCTATTTTATTTGCGTATTTTCGTACATATGAACAAGTATTCCGTCAGAGATGCAGTGATTGGGAAGAAAATACCTCCGATAGAGTATGAAAAATACTGCCACTACATTTTACCGAAAAATATCAAGAGAAATCGGGCCTGAAGACACGATACACATTCTGACTTAAAGCTTTAGTGACAAGAGTTATCTGTTTAATTCTCGTTGGCGGCGCCATGAATCTAATAAAAAAGAGGACGAAGATTTTTTCACGTGTGCTGGTATCGTAAATAAAGAATGTGAAAAGATTTGAATAAATGAAATGACACCAGATATATTGAAAAGGTTACCTTTCATTCACGGTTTACCGGCTAAAAGATGTTGAAATATGTGCGAAAATTTTAACGAAAATTGAAAGAAATAGTAATATTGCATTATAAGAAATAATGGGCGATTGCCAGGCAATTGTAAGCCTGAAACACGATGCTGAAGAAATTCAAACCAAACCTGTGCATTGGTACGAGCAAAGGAGAAGTGTACAAAAAAAGAAGAAGAAATCCTTGTCACAGATGTTGTAAATTTCATCTTGGAAAATACTGCCCATTTAAAAATGCAGAATGTTACAAGTGTGGTAAATGTGGACATACAAAGTCACACTGCAAAACCAAACAAAGAAAAAATTCTCACTAGAAGAAAGTCGTACACAGCATTACGACGGAAAAGAAATTCATAGAAAACAAAAAGAAATGTCGGTGTAAAAATGCTACTGGACACTGGTAATGATATTTCAATAATTAATGAATCCAAATGGAATGAGAAAGAAGAACGCCTTTATTAAGAAGTACTTCCAAAGTCGCGCATTCAGTTTCTGGTGAGAAATTATTTGCATAGGTGGAGGATGACTTCTAATGTATTATTCTGTAATAAGCTTGCAAAGTTTATGTATTAAAAATGTTGTGAATTTATTCAGCACTGACTGGATGAAACTATTTGAACTTTGAAATTTGCTGATAAACGTTTATTGCAAAAACGTAAGAGAACAAGGGACCAATTTAAAAAAATCACAGCGAAAATCTTAAGGAAGAATTTAAAAATGAAATGAGTCGTAATTGAAATTCAAGGTGGATTTCCAAATAAAAAGAGGTTCGACGCCAGTATTTAAGCCCAAACTGAGCGTAGCATTCACAGCATTGGAACAAGTCAAGGAAGAGTTGGACAGACTCGAAAGAATTGTTGTAATAGAAAAAAATAACCATTCAAAATAGGCTGCACCAGCGATGTATATAAAGAAAAAATAATAAAATTCATGTTCCTCCGGATTTCTCGACAGGATTAAGCAGTTGTTTAGAAACACATCACTACCAGAGGAAATTTTTTTCAAAGTTAAACGGCGGAAGAATATTTTCAAAGCTGGATCTCTCTGAAGCGTATTTACAAATTCAGATTGAAAATGAATGTTCAGAACGCACAAGGATAATATAAGTTTAATCTACTTTCTTTTGGTATAAAGGTGGCACCAGCCATTTTTCAACAAGCTATGCCTGTGGATTGCGATTTCGCAGTGGCGTATCTGAAGGACATTTTGAAATCAAACGGATATCTAAAGAACATGTTGGGCATGGGAAAACAATTTGGGAAAAACTAAGAGAGTATGGATTCAAGCTCAGTGAAGAAAAATGTGAATTGTTTTTGCCGAAAATTAAATATTAGGTTGGTGCAAAAATAATGACGTAATAATGTCGTTTTTTTAGGTAAAAAATATGTCAAAAACGACATTATTATGTCATTATTTTTGCACCAACCTAATACATTGGTAAATTATTGATGAAAATGGTCGTCAACCAGATCTGTCGAGGGAGAGTGCAATTAAAAATATACCCCTACCAACAAACGTGACTACCTTATAAGCTTTTCTAGGACTGGCTAATTACTATGAAATATATGTACATAATATACATAATAAAAAACTATGATTTTGGGATGAAGTACCAACCATCTAAAAAATAGGAAATGCGGATGAATTATCAACATTAATACCTAAGAATGTAGAACTATTAGGTTGGTGCAAAAATAATGACATAACAATGTCGTTTTTTTACGTATTTTTTAACGTCAAAAAACAACATAATTACGTCATTATTTTTGCACCAGCCTAATATTTGAGGACGCGATCACAGCAGCACTAAAAAGTGAAATGGAAATTTAAAAAAGTCATTGTGCAACATAATACAAGAATTATCAGTTGCAGCAAGTATTTATAACCCAAATTAATAACATTGTTAGTTTCGCAAGATATTTCAATTTAAGAGATGCTTATAAACATTCATTCATCAAGTTAATTGAAAAATATAAATTACGGAGGATGCTCATTTTACCCATATATATATATATATATATATATATATATATATATATATATATATACTTTTTCTTTCATATGTCCACATTTTTCAGGACGAAATTAAGCATGTCTCCTCATACTCGTAATTTCGTGTTTTTGCTGTTTACATATATCTATACTCGTTATATGTGTGTGTATGTCTGTTTGTGTGTATTTTCGTATGTGAATTATTTTCAGATAGTGTATCTTTAAAGGAACAAGATGAATAAAAAGACAAGAGGAAAAACTATTCTTAGCCTCCACAAGTTTCGTCCTCTGAGGGATTTTATACAATTCAATTTATATATATGTTTTTGTTTATGAACATATGCAAAAAAAAAATAATAATTCCGACATTTGTCTTGATAAGGTGCATCAAAAGATCTAAAAGTTTTTCCTCTAGTTTTTTTATTCACACACACACACACACACACACACACACACACACACACACACACACACATATATATATATATATATATATATATATATATATGTATATATACAATTATTTATTTAAAAAGTATAACATAAATATGTTATAAAATCACTACAAAAATAACCATTTTGTTTCAACACCTCTGGTGTTGGTTATTGGAATTTATTCCGTATACATCAATCATATACTTGGGTATATATATATATATATATATATATATATATATATATATAAAATATGGGGTGTATGTGATACTCCACATTTTACTTTTAGTAGATACGCCTTTTTGAAATAGACGTTTTGTTTTTATTTTAAACTGGATATTACGTCTATCGGGATGCGCAGGTCGATAGACGTAATAAATATAATAAATATTATATATATATATATATATATATATATATATATATGAGTAATAATAAAGATAAAAATTGTTAATATTGTGTTCAAGGATGAAACAGATTGTCGGTTCTTGATGTTGTCCTCTGTGTCCACTTATATATATATATATATATATATATATATATATATATATATATATATGTGTGTGTGTGTGTGTGTGTGTGTGTGTGTGTGTGTGTGTGTGTGTGTGTGAAAAGTGTGTGTATATAAATATAAATAAATATATATATGTATAATTATTTATATATTATATGCGCAGTACTTAAAAAAATGACATGTATACATTCACGAGACATTCACGAGACATTTCCGCCACACTTTCAATCTTTAAATTTCAACATACAAATGCGTATGTATAGACACAACACCACCCGTATACATACATATGTCATATCCGAAACTGCCCACATATGTTTATATATGTATGAGTCCCGACGGACGACCAAGTATGTATATGTGTCTGCATACATCGATGTTTGCGTTAGTACGATGAAAAAACGACGAAGTTTCCCCCATCACTTCCACAATAACACCAATACACGCAATCTACATAAAACCAAAATTTTTTAAAAAGTTAATCAGTTTGTCTGACGATCGCTAAAGCGTGAAACCCAGGGTCACAAGCTCGCATCTATCCAACCATATATATATATATATATATATATATATATATATATATATATATATATATATATATATATAATCTAATGGTTAGGTAAAGGTTCTTAAAATTTCGAAGCAGTTATCTTTACATATTTAATTCCAAATTCACAAGACTAATAATCTATTCTACTCGATTGGGTCAATGCAGAATTTGTAATTCATCAATGAATATCACTTTCATTCAATCATATACGCTCAAGGATTGCGTCTTTGTAGCCCATACTAAACATACCTCCTTTTTCGCATTTACAGTTGGCTTTCGTTCGGTTTTAATTTGGCATGTTGACTGCCAGAGGTCAATTATGAAATTCGATTTCAAACACCAACTTTACAATAACCAACACATGCTACTAATTTTTTTTTTTTTTTTACCATTAGTTGATTTATGGCTTCAGCTAAAGTGTGAACCTTGTTTTCGCACAAAAAGTATCACTTCGAATAAAGCCGTTGTTTGTTGGCGCCCGCAGATGAAAATTTATCAGAAATTGCAGAGCACGAGATAACTCGTCGTCAGCGACATTATAAAAGATTTGACAGCCGACAACGAGTGAACTCGTGGTTATTAGTTAATACGTTCACTAACTCTCATTTCATTCAGCCATTTTTTTAACAAGTTCCATCACAATAGTTGATCCTACATTCCTTCCGTTCGTCTTTCATTTATTTTGCTGGTATTTTCTATTTTTCCAGGCTTAATCCTCTGAGTTATTAGGTTGGTGCAAAAATAATGACGTAATAATATCGTTTTCTGACGTATTTTTTAACCTCAAAAAACGACATTATTACGTCATGATTTTTGCACCAACCTAATATTTATCGCCACGTTTTGAAAACTTTCAGCGTCTACACATTTATCTCACCTCAGCCAGGTATTCTGCCTATGCTGACGACGTTTCGGTTCTGGTGTCGAGCAGAGCCGAGATTGACGAAGTCAGCAAAGAGATCAGTGGGTATGAGATGGTGACAGGGGCCAAGATCAACCGCGATAAGTCTGTGGGCTTGCGGTTGGGTGCGTGGAAGGGAGTTTCTCTTCCCGGACCTTTCCTCTGGACGGATGGGCCGATCAAGATACTCGGCGTCTGGTTCGGTCCTGATCTCCAGTTGGAAATGAATTGGTCGGAGGTGCAGGGGAAGGCCGAGATCGCGGTTAAACTGTGGTCTCGGAGGAGACTTTCCCTGAAGGGAAGGGCGGAGGTATGTGTTTCACACATATATCCGATACTCCTTTACCGACTTTCTGTGCTTCCGCTCCCGTATGCCAGACTAATGTCATTAGTCCAGACCTTGTTCTCTTTCTTGTGGAGAGACAAGGCCCCTATGGTAACTCGCGAGATCTGTTGCCTTCATCCCTCTGAGGGCGGTCTGGGTATGCCTAGCATTGAGATTCGTCAATATATGCTTCGCATTACCTTTCTAGACCGAATGTGTCGCGGATTGGATGAGGTGGGCACCTTTTGGAAAGAAGATGTCCGAAAACATTTCCCATCCCTGAGAAGTGTGCACTCGTGCGAGGAGGAGGCCGGCCGTAGACCTCGTGCCGAGTGTGCCTTCTACCGCGAATGTCGTAGTGCTTTGAAGCTCCTTTTACGGACGTCGGATGGCCTCTCCGACGCCCAGGCGTTGTCTCGTAAGGCATTGTATCAATTGTTAGTTAGGGGGTCCGTTCAAGATGATCTGATCGACGAGCTCGGTCTTACGAAGCAGGAGGCTCGCTCGATATGGCCTTGGGCGCCTGGGTTGAAATGTCTCAATAACGATGAGGCATCACTCACCTGGCTGATGATTCGTGGGGCCCCCTGGGTCGGCAAGAGACTCTGTTCAGCAGGTTTGGAGAAATATCCAAACTGTCGTCGCTGCACTGGCGAAGTCGAGACCATTGGTCACGCCTTTTTTCAGTGCAAGACGGTAGTGCCGTTGTGCAAGTTTGTTGAAGGCCTCATGGTTCGCATGCTGCAGGGAAAGTTCTTTGTCCTGGAAGCCAGTTCTGTTTGTAGCAATGTGGTGTCGCAATTGACGAAGGCTGAACACTATGTGTTCTGTTGCTTACTAGGGATTATGAGAGTCGTGATTTGGACGACGCGTCAGAAGGGATTCCATGAGGGCGAGAAGTTCACCTCTTCCCAACTGATCTTGTACTTTAAGCATCAGCTTAAAGTCAAGATTAGGACGGAAAGGCGGCGGCTCACCTCATCGGAATTTGGCAAAAGGTGGGTGAATCTTGCGCGAATGTGTAGAGTGAAAGGGGCTGACCTAGAGTGGCACTTGGATGTCGGTTAGGTACAGGATTTGTCCTAACAGGGTTGAACATAGGCAACCCACCCAGATTTTAGCTTAGACTAGGTTTTTGATTTTGAATCTTTAGTTTTCCCTTTTTTCTAGTAAACTTAGCTAGGGTATGCATGCGCATTGGTCCCTTTTATTTCTGTCGCTATTTTTCTTTCGTTTAATTCCCCATCCCCTCCCTCGTTAGGTGGTCAGTGACTTCAGTTCTCTGGTGGATGCGGGGCGACTTTCGTTTCGTGTGTGTGCTTTTTCGTATTTGTTGTTGTGTATGAATGTGTGTGTGTCTGTGTGAATGCTTGGAGGAATGAATGTTTTTTCTTATTTTTTCTTAGCTCCGCATTGATTTCGTCTAGTTAACTGATTTTGCTGCCACATTTATGGTTTGTGGGGGGTTTTATTACTAACACAGTTTTGTTTAGTTTTATTGTAAATAATTTTAAATCATATTGTACATAATCATTTGGGGTTCTTTTTAAAAAATTGTTATTTTATGACCCTCCCCCCACGAACAATATTTGTACATAAGGGGACTAGTTAGGACTTCATGGAGAATTTGAGGCGTTATGGTGGACGTGGTAAGAAAGGTAGGAGTGAATGTGTTGTTTTGGTGATTGGAATATTGTTGGTTTGTTTGGGTCCGTGTCTGGGACTAGCTAAGTTTAGATTTAAGACAGAAGAAGACCGTCATTTCCCATCCCCCTTTTAGGCCTTGTGCCACATTTTATACATAAAATTGTATAAATAAATATCTCTACACATTTATCTCCCCTTCGTAGCCATTACATTTCGTTTCTGTTTTCGCTAAATTTTAAGCACAGCTAACCTGAAAGGAACCAAGATCTTTTGCCAAACTCCGTGTTAGATTTCCTTCTCGAAGCACTTATATAACCTTTTATATTCTTTCAACTTGAAGCTCTATTGTTAAAGCCACATTTCCTTTCAATTAAGCAAGTTCAACAGCTCGTTAAGGCAATGGCTTGCAAAACATATAAAAATAATTTGATACACATTGTGCGTCAACTTCACGCAGCCAACAAGGAAACTCTGGACCCATTACACATCTGACAGTCAGCTCAGACACTTCATGCAATTGACATTGTTCTTCTTCCATGTGTCGTGATCCGTTGGCGATAACGGCTCTCCACAATTTCCAGTCTTTTGTAGTTCTTAGTACATTTTCTCATATTGTTATCTCTCCTAAACCCTGTTCTGCCATTCATTTATAAACTCATTAGGTAGGTTTTGCGCTGAATTCAACTCTTCCTCTTGCCTTCATTATATCCTGCATGTGTTAATTTTTCCGAGCAATCTTTTCTCGTTATGTGCCCTAGAAATTTCTACGGTCTCTTTCATTAGAAAGAAGAAAAAAAGAGTACTGAACTGTTACGTGATATGAGCCCTGTATGGCAGCGAATGCTGGACAATTTCCTCAACGATGAAAAAGAGACTTGAAGCAACAGAAATGTGGTTCTACAGAAAGACGCGGAGGATACCATAGATCGAACGTGTGAGCAACAACGAGATTTTGGAGGAGATAGAAACAAAAAGGAAACTTATACTTAACATCAGGAAGAGGCAGTTTAAATTTTGGAGGGCACATAATAAGGAAGGAAGGTTTGGAAAACTCGATACTCACGGGGCAGATTGAGGGAAAGAGACAGGAAAGCAGATCGTAAAAATGTTTGAGCTTGAGGTAGAACATGGTTTTGGAGAAGTAACAACAAAAAAAAAAAAAAACTTATTAAGAGCTACAAGGCACAAGAAAATGTGGAGGGCCATGATCACCTACGTCCTGAAGGAACACGTCACATAAAAGAAGATTAAATTAGTGTAAACATTATTAAAAAAAAAAGACTCGCGTGTCGGTAAATGTTCTTGTTTCAAAAGGAAGACTTTCATATCGTCTTCCGTTTAAATGTTAGTACAGATTTCTGTCTATATTTTCTGTATGTAAATCCCATTTAATTTAAGCAATTTCTTACAGTTCGGTCACGAAAAAAAGAAAAAAAAACTGACTTGAGATTTTACGCGTTTATTTTCTATTTTGCCAGGCCTAATAGTTTCTTTACTTTTTTTTCCTGACATTTTGATATCTTCTCTGGTCTACTCGCAGGTTTGGCTTTTTATAAATTTCTCATTTTTTTTTACTTCCGCCAAATTTTAGATACAGCAGACCGGGAATGACCGACATGAACCAACAATCTCCCAAAAGTTATTGCTGATTTAGTATGGTATAGAGAAAAAAAAATAATAACAGAAATAAAAATAGAAACGATAGAAAACTGAAAGAGATAGGGAAAGTTAAACATCTGGATACATCAGACGTATCTGTGAAATTCGGAGTGAAATTTAGAGTGAAATTCAGAGTGAAATTCGAAGTGAAATTTGTTTGATTTATGGCCTCAATGGGTTATTTCAACCTCTATGGGTTATTTAATGCCAACGCGAGTTTTATCACTCCTATTTTTTTTAAAAATGTATTGCTGGTAATTTTCTTTCAATGCATTTTTTAATGTATTGGTGGTATTTTTAAAAAATGTATTGCTGGTAATTTTTTGAAAGTATTGCTGGCAATTTTTAAAGTATCGCTGGTAATTTTTTTAAACGTATTGCTGGTAATTTTTAAAAAATTATTGCTGGTAATTCGTTCTATTTAAATGTATTGCTGGTAATTTTTTAAATGTATCGGTGGTAATTTAAAAAATGTATTGCTCGTAATTTTTTTTAAGTATTGCTGGTAATTTTTAAAAAAAATTATTGCTGGTAATTTTTTTTTAAAAAAATGTATTGCTAGTACATTTTTTTAAAAATGTAATGTTTGTAATTTTTTTTCAAAAATGTATTGCTGGTATTAAAACATTTTTTTACTCTTTCATAGTGTTTTGATCCTCGTTTGGGGATTAACTATTTGCGCATAGCTGGGACCTTAACAGGTGCTACCACCCGGATCAAGGGTGAACCTGAGAACACCAACAATTAAGAAATGGTTTCACGCTTCTCAAAACCTCCTGATTAGAGATCTTACTGCCGGCTGTAGTTTATCGTCATACCCAGGATAGTTTATCGTCGCAGAGGTGCATTCGGCGTATTCCGAATCCTCAGCCGACAGGGCGAAGATGTATCTGTTACGTTTCGATGTAAAAACCGCAGCCGGCACTTGTTATATTTTCTTCCCCGTTCACCCAATTTTTCAAATATAAGACTCCGTCAATAAAACTGTTATTGGTCAAAAGTTTTCTAGGCTTTGATTAGCCACCATTCTACGATAAATCCAACTCTGAATTAAAAGAATAAAACGTGAGTAGGGCTCCAGCCCTCATGGCATACTCTGTGCATCAATTATCTGTGTTTAGTTCTTCCAAAATTTGTGGTTAGTTTGGTAATGGAATCATATGTCAGTAGTCTGACTGTTCCGTTCTAGAAACTGAATTATTGAGCCCTCGTATATCGAGCGCCCATCGTATACATACAAACATATATATATATATATATATATATGTGCTTGTGTGTGAGTGAGTGTATTTAATCATGTCTGATTGAAAGAGATGGAAAGTACTTCTGAAATAAAATTGATTCTTATATATAATCAAATGGATAAATAAATAAATAAATGTAGGAGCAAGCGTTCGTATATATATATATATATATATATATATATATATATATATGAAGAAAGAACAGTAAGATATATAATTCTGGCGTTCTTATAGATATTTTTATTTTTACAAAATAGTGCCCAATGTAAATTTACAGAACATTAATATTATAAATTAATTGATTTAAAATATGTTTTTTTTTCGCTACACAAGATCTCGAGATAGCCAGAAATATTAAATAAACGGTTTTAGACCAAATTTGCACCTGAAGATTGCAAATATATGAAACTTGGAGTTTTGCAGTTAACGAAGCGTATTATATATATATATATATATGTGTGTGTGTGTGTGTGTGTGTGTATGTGTATTAAGAAATATGCATTATTTACTCTCCGTTAGAATGACTCGGCTATATATTAGGTTGATGCAAAAATAATGACGTAATAATGTCGTTTTTTGACGTCTTTTTTAACGTCAGAAAACGACATTATTACGTCATTATTTTTGCACCAACCTTACATATATATATATATATATATATATATATATATATATATATATATATATATATATATATCTTTCCCTGATATGTTGTAAGGAACAGTTTATTTTATAAATACCTGCTTCAGAATTATTATTGTTATGGGTATTTTGGGTTCTAATCATAACCATAATAGTTTGAATCGGTTGTAATTATTTTGATATTGTTAAGGTTGAATAGATTGTTTTGGAATAGTTTAGTTGCTGGAGGCATGGTAGGATAATGGATTGTAACTCGGATTCAGGTGAGTTCATTACACTCGCTTACATGCGATTAACATTGGCAAAGGTATGAATACCCTTCTTCTCACACCCACCCACCAGCTATGTAAAAATAGCAGAACAGACTGGATCCTATAACCTTTGGTGGCAACCGGTTTAGATCAAGAACAATTCTGAATCCAAAACCTGAGGGCTTAGTGTATGGATCATTGGCGACTCAGATCATATTCCGTAGTCTCTCCGATCTGTCGATCAAGAGCTTGGAGATGAAATGGGCAATGCCAAGCTATCTGAAAACTCACTGAAAGGAAAATAAAAAAGAAGAATGAAGTTACGAAAAGAAGCATCAAGCAGTGGAGGGGCAGATAGGCTAATGTTATAGCCTATTTCTATCTAGTTATTTGTCATTAGTTTGTTGTTTTTACTGCTAACGTAATTCTATAATTGTTGTAGCATACCTATAGACGATAATGGCTATGTCCCCATTCACATAAATACACTAGTACATACTTTATGTTGACTTGCAGTTGGAGATTCGTCTTCAAATGTGCTGGTCAAACTCTCTGCTTCCGAGCAGAGAGGATCCCCAGACGAGGCTATGTCAAAGGGCAGAGTCTCGTCTCGGGAAACAGCTACCGATCCCGTTTTATACGGGGTCTACGGAGAATTTTTTGTCCGAGCTTGTCCCATATTAAATTCGGCGGTTGGTTGATATCCTGCAGTTGGAGATTCATCGTGGAATTCACTTGAATCTCTTCTAGCAGATTACTACTTCTACGCGCCGCTGGCGAATCTTATATGTGCTGTTCGTGTCCTAAGTATTATCATTTATGACCAAACTTCGTGTAACTATTCTATTCAGTCACCTTCTCTATGTTACAACAATAATCCATACAATAATTAATATATGCAAAGAATACATGGAAAAAGTTTGGAATTTCTGTCACAGGCAGGATTACCTTATCATACATGGTATGATAACAGCCTCGGGAAAATAATTTAAAAGACATTGTGAGATTTTCCTGAAAGGTTTAGATGGTTTATTTTATAAAGTTTTATACTAAATTCTAAGAAGAAATTCCTGTATTATTACTGTTCGAGTGTGTAGTATCTGTTCGCTACCCGGCACTTCTTAAATTGAATTAAAGCACTAAGCTCTTTTCCATTTTTAAATAAATAATTATATATATATATTTATATATATATTTATATATATATATATATATATATATATATATATATATAATTATATATATATATATATATATTTATATATATAATTATATATATATATTTATATATATATTTATATATATATATATAAATATATATATATAATTATTTATTTAAAAATGGAAAAGAGCTTAGTGCTTTAATTCAATTTAATTCAAATAATTATATTGAAGTTTTCGGCTCTTGTTTTGAAACATGAGAACTCTTATGTAGCGTGTTGGAATCATATTTTTAAATAAATAATCATATTTATGCTCTACTTTTGTATCGAGCACTATTTTTTTTTTTTAAATAATAACAAAAATACTAAAGAACTTTGGATTATTTACCTAACGAGTTCTTTCCTATTTTCTATATATTTTTCACACACACACACACAAAAAACGCTAAAGGAAAAACTGTTCTTAGCCGTCATGATTCGTTTTTTGATGGGCTTTATCAAGGCAAATGTAAGATTTTTTTTTTTTTTTGCATATGTTTATATAAAAGAGCTTATATATAAATTGTATAAAATCCTTCGGAGGAGAAAAACGCGTCGTCTAAGTATAGTTTCTCCTCTTGTCTCATATATATATATATATATATATATATATATAGAGAGAGAGAGAGAGAGAGAGGAGGGAGAGGGAGAACGTGCGAAAGAAAGATAGGTTTGCAAGTTTCTTATCAATAGACAACTTATGAAATATTAAAAACAACGGAGGAATGGAAGGAATTGCTAATTGAGATAAATCATTTTTTTTTATCGAGATGGGATAAATAATTGCGAAAAATATTTACGAACTATAAAAAGAAACGTCTAAACAAAATTTACCAACTATAAACATGCGTCAAAATGTTTTACTAACTACAAACACGCGTCAACAGTACTACATTACATGAACAACGTTTATTAAATCCACTCTTAGTGAACTAACGTATAATTAACTACCACTACCAGGACTGTTGTAGACGGAAAAACCTCCAAATCTCAATATGTCGACAACCTATAAATAATGCCTAGAAGACCCCAAAACACACACTCATATATACATTATCAACCAAATCCCGCATCGATAAACTGTAGAATTATCATATACTTACACACATAAATTATACACTCGAACATTCAAATGCACGTCAAATGCACTTGAAATCTGCCTATTAAAAAAATTAAAACACATAGAAATAACAAAAACAAAAATATTTTTCCATATCTCATTCTCTGATGAAGCTTTAATAAAAGCTAAAGATGTTAGATTTATAAACGTTGCCTATTTGTTCTTTATGCTATCATTCTGTCGGATTCCGGTCCATATTTGATCTATTTGATCCCAGTTCATAATGAGGAAAGATGTTAGATTTATAAACGTTGCCTATTTGTTCCTTATGCTATCATTCTGTCGGATTCCGGTCCATATTTGATCTATTTGATCCCAGTTCATAATGAGGAAAGATAGTCTGATGAATTTAACACTCACAGAGCAGGAAGAAACAGTAAGTGAGCTGTTTGTCGAGTTTGAGTGAATGAATGACAGCCCATAGATAAAGAGGGATATTAAATAGTCAAAGTTTACTAAGAGCAACAAAATAAGAAGCTGTATTAGTGGGTCAAGACGGCCAACTTCCTGAAGAGACATGGCACATAAAAAAGCATATTAAAGGTAGAAGTAAATAAGCCATATCATCGGCACTTTGTTTTATTTTAAGAAAGGTAAGACTAGATATGAACGTACAAGGAAACGTATAATTACAATCAGAAAGAGAACAGTTGAATGTTCTCCCGCGATACACCAGATCCACGATGATTGGCCCTGAAAATTGAAATGTCTTCCTCGATGTGTTGGAAAAAATGCTGAATCTCTGCTTTAGTGGGAAAATGCTAGTTAGACATTGGATTAAAATCAAGACGATCCTTATACCAGGCCTAGAAAACATGCGACTGGGGTTCACCACTGGGGGCGGACATGTGGGGACTTAAATTACTGCTAAATAACAATTATTAGATTGGTTCAAAAATAATGTCGTTTTCTCACATAGTAACATATGTGAGAAAACGATATTATTTTTGCACCAACATAATACTAAGACCATTTTTAACAAAGATCTTGTTAGCTATGTCCAGTAATTAGTTAATTAGCAACTATATATAACATTAGGAAACATCTTACAATTAGTGACTTATTTCCATAAATGCAAATGTACAAAGAAAGAACAAAAACATCATAAAATAACTAAACACACAAAATCACTTTATTCACCACAAATTAGACATTCTAGATAATATTGCAAAATAATGAGTGAATTTGTTAATGCTAATTGAACACAGAAAATATAATTGTATAGTACAATGAGAAAGCAATTTCAGCATTTTACAAAATCACGTATCAACAAAGACTGAAAATACTTTACAAAATATATGAATTTCAGAGAAAGGATAATTTTGATAATCTTTACAAAATCTCTTGTGATTTTTGTTACATATACAATTAGTTTCACAGAAGAAGAAAAAAACTTATTTTTGCTATGATACAATAATAGATATTACTAGTACGCGTAGTTTTAAAAATTAAAATCAATTTAAATTAACAACAATACAAAAATTAATTAACCGGATAATTTGGAGAGTTAAATTAAATATATGTAAAAAAAAGAGTAAATTGAATATAAAAATATCTGGTATGCCTGTGGTATCTAGTTGAAAATTTTAAATTACCACAAATCCATTTCTTTCAAAAATGTTCATACTCTTGAAAATAAAAACTAATATTATTAAATATTTCCTCTTCTGTGGGACAATCTTTTCTTGTACCATAGACTGCTCTATACAAAAGTGACATTTAATATCTTTAGGGATCCTAGTACCAAGTTCTGTTAAGGTATCAAATGTTTGGCATCCCATTTCATCCAGTAAATGTATTATGGCCTGGATCAAAGTTGTATTCTTTGATTTCAATATTTAATTTAAGAAGTAATTTTAGTTTTATCAGTACTTAAATTTCTTAATAACATTTTGAACTATTATATAATATGTATTTCCAGAACGGGTTTTAATTTTCCAAATTAATTTTCTAAATTGTCTGTGGTAAATTCTCCAAGCATAATTAAGCCCACTACTTAGCAATTATCTACAAACAACGTGTTATAAGTTCAACTCGTCTCTATTCTTAATGATTTTTTTCTTTGTCTTTGATTACCTTACATTCTTTTTGTGATTTTTACAGAATTAGAAAGAAATAACAGATGTTCATCATCTAAATCTGATATCACCTTTTGCAGTGAATCTTTTCACTTAGTATCACCCATATATTTCTTTGATAGAAAAATTTCCAAAATTTTAACTTTTTAAATTAAATTAATTGTTTCTGTAGTATCCTCCCCATTTAATAGTTGGTGTGTTTTAATAACAGCTACAGATTGACCGATTTTAAACAATGGGAAACATTTTGTCGCTCAACAGGTTTTGGCTAAACTGTTACATCAATTAGTTTTGATGGCTTAACCAATTCAGTGTTTTCACACTCAAAAAGACATTTTAGAATTTTCCATTTTGCTGTCATTTTTGCCTCCAGAATAAAAGAATAATTCAGAAGTAATTTTAGTAATCCAGTTATCCGGCTATTTTTTTAAAAAGGTGGACATAATAAAAAAAGTACCAGACATTTTTAGGCTTTTTAAAAACAATGTCAAATATTTTGAAAAAAAAAAAAATGATGTGTCCCGTTATTGTTGTTTTTGTAATTGCAATTACTTGACTGTTTGATTGCATCAACAATATATTTAAAAAATTATATAAAAAAGCTGCCTCTAATTTTGCAACTGGGATCATTTTAAATAAAAATTTGGTCCTCCATTTAAACATTTTACTATGATACCGTTTTTGCTAATCCCTCAAAATTTCCAGCCAAACCAAATAAGTGTCCTCCATTATTTTGTAGAGCAACCTTGGCATACACCTCATCAACTAAAAGGAAAAACTTTTTTTCTGATTTTCAAAGATTTCACTGAAAAATCACAACGAAAATGAAAGTCATCACAGTTTGAAACTTATGATGTCAAAGCTGGTAATGTTCTTGTTCAAATATTTTTTTAAAAAGTGGACATAATCAAAAAGTAAGTAGAAGCCATTTTTAGCTATCCAAGACTTATTAAAAACAGTGTGAAGTTTTTTGTAAAAAGATTGATGTGTACTGTTGTTGTCACATAGAATTGGATTTACATGAACATTTGTTTGATTGCATCAACAATATATAAAATTTTTCATATGAAAAAGTTGCATCTAATTTTGCAACTTGGGTGATTTTGAGTAAAATTTTTGATCCACTATTTAAAAATTTTACCCATACTGTTTTTAGTAGTTTCTCAGAATTTTCAGCCAAAACAAATAAATTTCCTCCGTGATATTATAGAGCAACTTTGGTACACATGTCATCAACTAAAAAAATGTACTTTATTTTGATTTTCAGAAATTTTACTAAAAATATCACCAAAGAAATTAGTCATCTAATTTTGAGACTTTTGATGCCAAAACACAAATGTTCTCACAGAGTAATTTAAAATCATCCTGACATCTGTAATCTAAAGACCGAGATGTAGCATAATAATCAATTCTGACGTCTGTTATCTAAAGACCGAGATGTAGCATAATAATCAATTCTGAAGTCTGTTATCTAAAGACCGAGATGTAGCATAATAATCAATTCTGACGTCTGTTATCTAAAGACCGAGATGTAGCATAATAATCAATTCTGACGTCTGTTATCTAAAGACCGAGATGTAGCATAATAATCAATTCTGAAGTCTGTTATCTAAAGACTGAGATGTAGCATAATATTCAAATGCCATGATAAAGAATATCAAAATCATAATGTTTTCTCTCAATCCTTTGTAGTGACATAAAATTAATGTTCTTTTAAATTTTTTCTTATCAGTTTTTAAGTTACTAAGGTAACGAATTGCTTCATTGCTTCGTGACCAGTGCTTAAACATTGGTATTCGACTTTTTGAAAAAGTGAGGATTTTGAAACTGCCCCAACACATCATTATGCACATTTCGCATAGAAGCAGATTCTTGTTTGTTGGTCTTTGTTGAGGACTAGTTTATACACTTATGACAAAATATTGATTGTAGATTTCTGGCTCGTATTTTCTTGTAATAAACTCTGTGTCATAATCAGATGGAAAATGCCTTTCACAAAAAAAACAGTGTTTGGTTTGGTTTGTCAGGGGTGTTGTCTTGAGGTATTGTCTTTAACTAGCTTTCTCACTTATTCTGATCTTTGGGATGGCAAAATACACAAAATTTATTTTGTTAATAATACTTTCTAGGACGACTGTTGTAGGTGTTATATCTTTTGGTAGATGGTAATTTAAAAAAAAAATGCTGGTAATTTTGCTATAAAAGTATTGCTGGTAATTGCACTACAAAAATATATTGTAGGTATTTTTAATATTAGGTTGGTGCAAAAATAATGTCGTTTTTTGACGATTTTTTTGATTATCGTTCACCCATTTATCCAACTTTTTTGACTTCCCTATTTGCTTTAAATGGCGAACGACTGTTGAGTGGTCGACCTCGAGTTCAACAGCAACTTCTCGTGTCGTTTTGCGAGGATCGGCTTCAATTAAGGCTTTCAAATGTTCGTTATCAACCGCATCTCGGGCGGCCGCGACTGTCTTCATCATCGAGGCTCTCGTCACCATTGCGAAATTTCTTGAACCACCGTTGTGCCACGCCGTTCGTTAGTGGTTCCTGGGCCAAACGTATCATTGATATCACGAGCTGTCTCGGCAGCTTTTCGGCCTAGTTTGAACTGGAACAAGAAAATCGTGCGGATTTGAATTTTGTCCATGCTGTCGAAAAGCCTTCAAAAAAAATGAATGAAAGATTGAGAACGGTAACGAATAACACGATTCGATAGAGCAAAAAACGCGCTTCAAAATGATATATAACATGGCTATATATATCAATGAATTAATTCAGAAACCATATATAGACGTAACATATGTGAGAAAACGACATTATTTTTGCACCAACCTAATAAAAAATATATAGCTGGTAATTCTATCACAAAAATGTATTATCGTTAATTTTTTTGTTATAAAAATTTATTGCTGGTAACTTCACCGGAAAAATGTGTTGGTATTTTTATCATAAAAATATATAGCTGATATTTTTATTATAAAAATGTATATTTATACATTCCTACTAATTTTATTTTTGTTCGGACGTTCAATATTTATCAATACCTTAACAGGTGTTCAGTCAGTCAGTTATGTGCCATGCGTGATATCTTTCGATACATGACTGACGAGGCAGATTTTTTCCCGCGGTAGGTTGCCATTTCTTTTTGCGGTAGACGAGTTGCCATCCGAGGCTATAGAACTCGGTCTGTCCTGCTATTTACCCATAGGGGATAGGAGAAGAAGAAGCTTCATACCTTTCCCAAGTGTATTAGCATGTAAGTGAACGTAATGGATTCGAGTGGAATTCGAACTCAGCTCTCCGATTCCTCAATCCGAGTCGCTATCCATTACTCCACCGTCAAAATCTCCAATCTCTCGATCAGAGAGCCCTGCTGCCCGATGTAGTTTATCGTCATACCGAAGACTAAGTGATAAATTAGAACATTATGGGACAATGTACCGCAGACATACATTTAATAGTGAATGTGCAACGGTTGACTTTTCAATAATTCAAGTTCTATTTTACATGGTAAGTAAATTAAATTATTATCGTATGCCCACACTAGATATAAATTCGATCAATGGCTCTAGCACAAAGATAAAAGACCGCTTGAAGGCTGATTATCAACAAGCATGTCGCAGCTAAGGTTAAAGAAGAAAGAAGAAAAACAGAATGAACCTTACTTCATTTATGTCACGGTTGACCAAGCAAGTCTAATCGGGTCAACAACCCCAACCTAGTTCACGCCTCTCGGCCATTTATTCGATTCTGATCAGCTCTGGCGAACATTAATGTGATTAGCCGGTAAGTTGAAAATTAGAATTTGAATTCAATTCTTTAGGGAACGTTCAAAGCAAGTAAGATCATTGATCACTTCAAATTTGTTATTTCCACAGATCTGGCATGTGGAACAATGTTGGATTAATAGTGGGCGCTCATATTAACTGGGGCAACGAATAGATTGTTAATTTTAACGCCTCCAAAATGAAACTAATCTCTATTAATCGTGTGAGAGAAAAACCATTTTGCCTTTCATCAGTAGTGGCTGATGCTAATCTCCAGAAGAATGATCCATTACGCCTACTCGAACAAACGTTTTCAGCTTACATGAAGTGAAAATATACTGAATCAACTGCTATGTCTGCTGCTAGGAAAGTCATTTAACTGTGCCATGCTAGACTGTTTTTCTCGCCAGTATCTATCTTACATATTTATAAGTCTACCATTCGTCCATGCTTTCGATACTGTTGCCAAATCTAGTCTGGTGCTTCTAATATATATTTAATGATTCTTGATAAAATCCAAAGTGTTGTATAGCCCCTTCGTACTGGGGCAATCTTGGGGATGATGGTCTTGATTCACGTATATTGTTTTCTTGTTTCTGTCATCTTCCGGCCGAGTAGCGAAATGTTTTTGGAGTCCGGAGATGAAAGACATCAGCAAAATGGATTTTAAACTTAACGATTATTTTATTAACCACGTCGACGGGTAGAACTTCTAATTAGCCAGTGGGGTCGCTCTCTCACCCCACTGGGGAGCAAGTTCTGAGACAGGAAATAACCACGTCTACATTTAATGACGTGTAAGAGTGAGCTCACTGAAATCCCTTTCTACATCCAATATTTCCGCGTTAGTTTATACAATCAAAAACGACTTCCTTTTTTTCCGTGTATCTGACCTCAAAGGTCAAAATGAGGAAGTCAGAAGAGAAATACAATTTTCTAAAAAAATAATAGTCTGCTAGACTATTATTTAACAGAAGCACCTGCTATGTTTTTTTTTTTTTTTTTGTCCTGGTATGTTTGGATCAGTAATTGTGGCTAGCTAAGTTTAAGATAGATTGAAGACCAGCCTTCCCTTACCTGTTCTTTTGGCCTTGTGCCTCATTTTTGTATCCTCAATATAAATATTACTTTCCTCTATGGTATCTAGACTTTATGAATTTAAGCGCAGTACTAGATTGGCGGCAAGGTCTCACCATTTTACAATTTAAATTGCTAGATGTAACCTTAAGATCTATACTAAGAGTTTCTTCTATCGCACTTTTCCCTTGTGAAACTCTCTTCCGGATTTTGGCTTCCCAGTCAACATTGATCTTCAAAAAAGTCAATGCAATTTCAATCGTTATCTTTTATCTTCTCAATACTTGTTATTTTATTGAATAACGATCCATCTCAGATTCTTTAACTCACAGTAACCATTTCCGTCTAAGTGGCTTTATCGCCTTGCTTGGAGTGAAATGATTAAAATAAATGTGTGCCTCGGGTGTTGCGTGGGATAACATTCAATTTATATAAATGTGAATACATCTTTTGAAAGCTACGATTAATATTATTAATTGATTAACATAGTTGGCAGTTTCAGTCATTAGATTTAGAAACAATTCTAGTGCCAGTTTATATCCTATTCCATTTTTTATGAATAATAAAATCTGTCCACAACAAACTGATGGCGCACCTCGATAATTTGAACGCCCTCCTCAACGCGCCATCAACAGAAAAATAAAATCTATGATCGATTCGTTTTCCTCCTGAGACATCGTATCAAGATTTGCAGACGGCGGGATAAAATCACTTCTAGATTTCGTAAATTTCCTCCAGTAAAAGAGCCAAAAAAATCCATTATAGTATCTTGCCTTTCTGTATCGGGCAAAATAGGCCCCTTGGGAATCTTTAAAGAAATGACAAAAAACACATAACACTACTTTACCAATGTCTTATTCTTCTTATATAAGTGACTTATACAGTGACTTTAAGGACGTAGGTATTAGGTCTGTGCAAAAATAATGACGTAATAATGTCGTTTTTTGACGTATTTTTAACGTCAAAAAACGACATTATTACGTCATTATTTTTGCACCAACCTAATAATAATGGCTCTCTACAACTTCCTGTCATTTGTAGACCTTAGTAATTGTTTTCTTTTTGCTATAACACCTATTCTAAAAATCACTTACACCAGCTCGTTAGTTAGTTTAGGCGCTGCTTTCCTCTTCCGAAGTTCTCTTCAATATATCTTGTTAGTGTCAAGTTTCCCAAGCCCTCTTTCCTCATTATGTGGCCTAGAAATTTCAACTGTCTCTTTCATTAATGTTAAGTAAAATTGTCCTTTTTTTTTGTTTCCATTTTCTCTAAAACTTCGTTTTTCCTGTGTTATAATTGTTGCGTGTGGCCTTGCCTTGTCATTGAGGAGAACAACATTTTCTCCCATTGATGAGTGCATCATTCAATGCAACAAAACTTTCATGGGCACGTCGCACTTGCTGGACGTCGACATGTGCATTTAGTGTCCAATGCGGTTTAAGAACTCCAAATAAATAGTACGCCGACGATCGAACTACACGCTAAACGTTACTTTTCTTCCATGTTGTATGGGACACATTTTTCAGCATCGGTGATGATATATTTAAGGAAAGCTTAGTTACGATGATACATTGGTCATTACAACTGGTTTTCCAAAACGGAAATTACTTATAATTCAGTCGAATTGTATATAGTGTCTGAGTTATTGTTAGATAAATTAAGATACCTGTGTATTGTTATTGTGATCTAGAAATTCTATCTCCAACAGGAAATCGAGATCGAAAGAATGAGAAGTTTTAATTTGATCTTTTCCCCCAGGTGTTCGGGTTAATGGTATCTGGAGGCGCAGAGGTTAAAGGTGAAGAATGATTTTCTTCCACTCAGTGCAAGTGTTGACTAGGTAAATAGTAATGCCGTATATAGTGTTTGATGTGAATGGTGGTAAGAAATGAAGATTATGATGCTCCGAAGGACAGGTGAAAATATACCTTTTCCTTGAACGCGGTTAAAACTAAAGCGAACAGAGAAGCAAAGGCACAGATTATTGTTTCCACAAAGTAGCAGTTCTTTGTCGGGGTTGTCAGAGTGGAACTATCTTCGAACGTTAGAAACACGGAAGAAATGAGGATGATTCGACTTCGTGGAAGTGGCATGGCGAGTCCTATCTGTGGGGGGAAGAACTGGTGGAACAAAAGAAGGAAGCTCATCTGAACATTTGCCGTGGAATTGTAAGGATAGACTCGAAACGTTGGTGTGTGGAGGAAAGAGCTTGCAGGATGTAAAATAAGTCTTCCCACACAAAACAGCAAAAATGATTTTGAACCATACTGAGGCTGGCAAATGTACACAAATCTAGTCATGAATGTGTAGAACCCCGTTACAAATTATAGAAAAAAAAATGAATAGATTTAAGTATGACTAAAATCTCAATTTTCTACAAAAGATAGGCTCACACGAACTTTGAATCCACTTTCCCACATTAGTATTTATTAACCAATCAGTAACGTTGTCTCAAACCTCGTTCAAGCTTTCAAAAACAACGACCATTCTTTTCGTTTGCTAATAAAAATTGAATGCTCACACCACAGCTAGAATATGATTAACACTCATTTCCTTCCTAAAATTAAAATTAAAAATTGGGAAATATATGTATTATAAAACTTCAGGGTTTAGTAAATCTAACTTTTAACTTATTGTGATTCGGTTTTTCGTCTAAATAGTGTAATGTAAATTAATATTCTTCAGTCTTCAGTATAATTTGATCGGGGGTTGTAAACAAAACTGAATTCTAAAATTTTCGCCGATTCAAATCAACTTATTGAGTACTAAGTTTCTTCTTGCAGATTTCTTTCTCATTTTTAATGTATTTTTCTAAACCAGTTTCCACAATTTTCTATTAAAGAAATACACTAGCGAATACATAAACAAAGCGTAATTGTAGAAGCAGTAGTAGTAGAAAATTTCCACAGTCGTTGATGAAATTGCATACAAACACAATAAAACATAAAATTATTTTCCGTGATAATCTCGCACATACTTTTTACCCTATACTAACACAATTCATTTCTTTTGTGTTGTAAAAGTAAAAAAAAAAAAAATATAAAAAAATAAATAAACGTTTTTCGTACGAAATTTCTTTGTGAGGAACTTTATAACTTGTTTCTTTCAACTTTCAGGAGAAAGACTTTCAAGAAAACAAGGATGATTTTTTATATTCAATAATAAAATTATTTAAATTTTTAGAGCTGTAGTTGAAAATTATCTCTCTTCTTCGCCTTTCACACACTTTTTCTTCTACAAATGCAATACTCCATTCTTGTTCCAATCTGACTCTGGTAAAGTTAAACCAGCGAGAGAATCGGCCGACTATTTCTCTGGCACCTTTACCAATAGATTGTATAGAGTTCCACGAGGTTCGCAGCGAACTGGAGACCTAAGTGACGTTCAAAGCATGTAGCTTCAGTGTTAGTTTAACCGTTCAACGTGACGGGGAAAAAGCTGATCCAGTATCATGAAAAGAAACTATTAGTTTTGGTGCAAAAATAATGACGTAATAATGTCGTTTTTTGACGTATTTTTAACGTCAACAAACGACATTATTACGTCATTATTTTTGCACCAACCTAATAGTTTGGTTTTTGAGGTATTGAACGTGATTGAATAGTAATCCCCTCCCCCAACTGACAAGACATCCATAAACAGTGGTATCATACATTTGCCAATGATCTGAGAATGTTGGTTGATCGTTAAGGATTAGCAAAAAGAGAATCGGAAATTAAGGGCCTCAGTGAGGAGGCAGAATTGATATGAGCTTCAGAAGACTTAGCTATGTGAGGTACGCGTTTTACCTAGTTATAATAAGATATAACACAAGGACATATTTCAGGGGCTGTGAAATAATCTTTAAGGTTCTTCTAGAACCGAAACTCTGAACATACCTCTTCCATATGGATAGAAAATATATCACAAAAAAGGAAGGACCGTATGACAAAAGTGTGTCTACACATCGGTTGTGTTTAACATTTACAGCGAGGTGTAAGATCCCATCGATAGTATTAAAGATTTACAGCGAGATGTAAGAGATCTAAAATTACTACCAGGATTTATTATTAATGGTTACAATGTTAACACTATAAGATAGACACTTGATACTGTATTGATAACAAACACAAAAAGAAAACCGGGAACTCCAACAGAAGACAGTAAAGGAAAGAAAGGTTCAACAATCAATTGTACAAGGAATACTTAGTGGTGATTTTCTAAACGTGGTCTAGATGTGGGATGTATGTTTAGTATAAGACACCCAGTGAAGATTGAACTCACTATTCATCTAGTGAGAGACGCTTGATAACCATTACATCATGGCGAAATCTCGTCCTTTAGCGATTTTCTAAGCGTAGCTTAGATCTGACAGAAGGCCGAAAGTATATGGTATCCAGTCAGGACCAAACTCACTGCTTTGTCATAATTGTTTAGCGAGGCAAGATTGCCAATCCTTACACCACGTCGAAGTGCCCTTTGGCTAATATGGGGTTTTACTAAGCAGAGCTTAGACGTGGTACAAGGCCGAAAGTATGGGGCGCCCAGTGAAGATCCAACTCACTAATCAGACGTAATTGTTTTCACGATACATACTTGCTAACCATTACACTTCGTCGAAGTGCCCAATGATTTTCTAAGCGTAGATTAAATGTGGCACAAGGCCGAAAATAGAGGGCATCCAATAAAGATCGAACTATTTAGTCGTAATTCATCTAGCGACACCAACTTGCTAACACTTACACTAGGAAGAAGTGCCCATATTTGGCTGATATTTGATCTTCCAAACGCAGTTTAGATGAGGCACAAGGCCGAAAGTGTGGGGCACCCAGTGAGGATCAAAATTACTATTCACTTATAATTGCTCTAGCGAGACAAGCTTGATAACCATTACTCCATGCCAAAGTTCTCAAATTATTTTCTAAGCGTAGTATGGAGCACCCAATGAGGATCGAACTATTTATTTTTAATTCATCTAGCGACACAAACTTGCAAACACACTACGAAGAAGTGCCCTTCTTTGGCTGATATTTGATTTTCTAAGCGTAGCTTAGATGTGGCACAAGGCCGAAAGTGTGGGGCACCCAGTGAGGATCAAAATTACTATTCACTTGTAATTGCTCTAGCGAGACAAGCTTGCTAATTATTACACCACGTCGAGGTACCCAAACAGAATGAATGTATGGTAGGCATCAAAAGAAATTTGAGATGTTGAAATTAAACAAATACACGGATTCCATTATCTGGAAAGCGTTTTAACATTTGAAGAGAAATGTGATACCAAAATCCGAACAGATAACACCTTCGAAAAGCTAAGCAATGTATTAAGAAAAAGGAAAACTTCCTTAGAAGCGAAGAGAATAATGATGAACTGCTATCTGACATCAATCTTCTTATATGGCAGTGACTGCCGTAAACTTTCCTCGTAGATGAAAAGGAGAATTGAGGCAACAGATATGTTGTTCTACAGTAGGATACTGAGAATACGATGGATGAGTATATAATATCAACGGGGAAGTTTAAATGAAAACAGAAAGGGCATTTATACTTAGAATCAGAAAGAGACAGTTACAATTTCCAGGACATAGTGAGAAGAGAAGGCTTGGAAAAATTGACATTCACAGGACATATTAAAACAAGAGTGACAATGTGAAACAGCGAACAATCTACATAATGACCTTTGGAAGGATAGTAAAATGATAAATTGTTAAGAGCTGCAAATAACTGGAAGTTGTGGAGTGTCATGATCAGAGACATCCTGAAGTGATATAGTATACAGAAGATGTTTATGAGTAAAAACAAAGTAAACATCGCTTGAGAGTTTCTTTGAAAGAAATTTTAATGCCAAACGACATTGATAGCGCATAGCCAGTCGGGGTCGGGACTTCAGCATCAAAAACAATTAGTCGTACATAAACTACAGCTTTATTGCTACCTGTGACGCCAAAACCTCTGTTTGTGACGTGCGGAGTGAAAATGTCTAATGAGCCAATGAAGACTTGTAGACTGCTTGTAAACTTTGAGTCCAAAAGCTCTATTACTAAAAGACAAACCTACAGAAATTTTCGCGTGGAAATAAAAACGTGACTGCTACCATCTCCATATATAATGTTGCTCTGAATGCGTCGTATTCACTTACTAAAACTTTAATGTTGATAAGGGATTATTTTGTGCGCTGACAAGAACATACGCCAGAAACTTATTGGAGAAACAGTAGTAAAAAATAAAAATGTTTTTCAGATACCAACGTCTCAGCGAGAATCCATAACATGCGGACAACATTGCAACACAGCTGTTGGAACGACATTACGAATGAGTGATCCGTTAAATTGTACCGACGTATTTCCTATTCTGTTTTCATATCGATAATATTAATAATACTTTCTTATGTGTAATATATACGTCAAGATGGCGGCTACGAGATTCTGCTACATACTCTGTCTATGCTAATTGCAGCAGAAGTTTTCACTTCATTGAATGATAAGCGAAATGTCAGGTAAACTGAGCTGGTCATTCTGTGTTGGGGTATACGCAAACGTGGGACGTGCGCGTAGCCTAGCTGATATTAACGCGGGATGTAGAACTGGTGTGTCGAGTTACAATTTCAGTCAAAGCTGGTTAATTCCCCCTCTACTTTCTCCTTTTTAGGAGCTCCAGACTTCTGTAGATCATAGGGCCTTAACACGCTAGATTTGCTGTTGTGTATTCTGTAGAAAGTAGTCCTTTACGATGGGAATTTGCCACACCCAACTGGTTTTCAGATTAGAGTTCTCCCTTCTCCTAGACATGTTGCTAACCAAGGCTTAAAAGCCCAGTTTGATTTCTTATTTAACCTATAGTACTGTACTGTTTCGCTGTATCACAGCTCCTCAGCGAGGATCGAAACCCGACCGATTTGACGTTTCTAATCCATCATCACTCGGCAGAGAGAAAGACCTAATTCTAGCGTATTGTTTTTCCGAATGGAAACAAACGAATTCATTTTATTAATAATCTGAGACCCCTTTTGCCCTTTATCAGCATGGCTGATGCTAACCTCCAGAAGAGCAACCAAATGCGCCTTCTCAGTCTAAAGTTTTTTGCTGACATGAAGTGGAAAGGTTATATTGAATTACTTGCCAGATATGCTGCTAATTGGTTCACTTCGTTGACTAGACTATCTTTCTCGACAGAATCTATCTTACATATTTATAAGTCTACTATGCGTCCATGCATTGAATATTACTGTCACATCTGGTACGGTGCTTCTGCTATGTATTTAGAAATCTTTGATAAAATACATAGAATAATCAATTCGCATTGCATTTCAATTTTCACAGAGAAAATCCTACTGAAAAGAAGCTAGAAGAGGTGTTCCCCAAGCGAGAAGTACGAGAAAAGAAATTGTTAGCATAGAAGTTACGGTTGCATCTAGCCATTGCAGCTGTAAAATGATGAGAATTAGCTGCCAGTCTAGTACAGCGTTTAAATTCGTAAAATCTAGATACAAAAGAGGTAAGCTTATTTGAATACTGCTGACCTGAGATGGAACAAATACATTGAGTCAATTGCTTCGTCCAGGGCAAGGAAAGATGGCTCCCTGTGCCGCACCAGGAAATTTTTCTCCCTGGAATCGATCCTCCAGATCTACAAATCAACAATTCGTCCTTGCATGGAGTATTGCTGCCATATATGATCTGGAGCCCCTTCTGTTTGCCTTGGGGTTTTTGATAGGTTCCAGAGGAGGATATGCAATATAATTGGCCCTGCTCTGGCATCACGTCTACAGTCACTTTCTCACAGACGCGCCGTCGCCTCTCTCTGTCTTTTTTTACAAATACCTTTCATGGTAATTGCTCCGAGGAGCTGCATTCGCTGGTTCCCAGACTTCATGAGTTCAAGCGCCCTACGAGGCTGGCATCCCGCTCTCACCCTTTCACTGTCGAAACTACTAAATGTAGCCGTCTCTTCTACTGCAATAGCTTCATGTCTCGCACCTCTCGCCTGTGGAGCTCCCTTCCCTATTCCTGTTTCCCTGAGAGCTATAATCTCCAGCTATTCAAGTGTAATGTCAATCGACATCTCCAGTTGCCTTGATCTATCTACTATCCTTCTCATCCTTTCCTCTATCACTCCTATCTGATCTTGCTCCAAATCTTCTGTAACCCCTTGCGTCATGGTGGCTTCCCGCCTTGCTAGGGGTGAAACGCTTAAAAAAATAATAATTACTACGACAATATTTATAGAAAAGTTACAGAGAAGCTACGTTACGACGGTGGAAAAGTAACTGAAGCCGAGATGCCAGGTCAGTAACAATACTATTACAGATTCTTCTCTGTAATAACTTAACGGTAAATGTGTGTACGGTAAGTGGCTATGAGTGTGTTTGATATGTTTCCGAGATTAAATGAGATTCCAGCGACCGAGATTGTACAGTTCAACTGATAAATTACAAACGATGCACAATCACGTATCTCCTCTATCAATCAAATTCGATCGCGTTGTTAAAGCTGTTAAGCTAAAATATTTAACGCTGTGACAGGAGGATTTCTACGGATATTTTATTGTCATAGAACTCGCCATGAGCTTATTCAATGATTAACTGAAGAATTAAGAATCATCAGAAATTCAAACGATGATATTTGGCCGAGCACTTAAAAACGTTCGGTTTCTGACCATTCGGGTTTCGAATCTCATCAGAAAGGTAACTTCTTAACACTATCAGTCTGGAGGAGGCGAACGCAGCGTACGAAACCTTTGGAAAGTTCTTGATGACCATACCACGGGTTGACCCAAGTATTGTGGGTGAAATTGGGTAGAGGAACACTTGCGGAGACGTCAGTGGTTGTGCTAGTACGAAATCACAATGTCATCGCGATCGAGGGTTTGAGCGTGCTGGCCGTGTTCAGACTGTTGGTCAAACTAGATAACGCGCTATCTCCCAGAAACTGTAACTAATGTCCGCTCATCATAGCTGCAGTATAAACCGCAGGTAGGTTTGTTGAACAAACACAAATGTGCCTGAGCCGGCTTCTTCAACGGGGATTAGCTAGCCGCCCTACTAGACGAACATCTTCGGATACAAATGGCCAACCACTATTATTATTATTATTAGTAGTAGTAATAGTAGTATTCGTTCCTTCCTTATTTAGCAGGTATGCTATAAACTGCCGATACATCATAAATAATAAACTATTCCGGTTTGATCGCGAGGAAAAGCGGAAAAAGTTTGATCAGAGACGCTGTTTGGTTTCAAAGAAAGAAAGAAAGAAAGAAAGAAAATGAAAGGGGAAAAAATAATCAATTTCAAACCTTTTCATTTGTACCCTCTTTCTTCTTAAATAATGACCTACTTTCATATCTATTAGTGTTATTTAATATTTTGTGAACGTTAATACGAGTATTTTATTATCTTAGATAATGCAACCATTTACCTAAGACTCATCAGAAAATTCCTGTAGGAAAACCGTGAAATATTCACTGGTCGTTCAAGTTCTTAATAAATACAATTCTTTTTGTTCGTTTAAAGAAAAAAGAAAAACGCTATTTCATAACTGAACTACCAGATTACCCCCACGGAGAACATGGTTATAAGGGTGAAGATTTAGAGAGAACCAGCGACACATTATGAAAGTACTGCAAGGAATGGTTCACAGTACACAACGAAATTTCTAGTCAGTACTCCACATGTTTGAATTTAGAGTTTTCTTTCTCTTATCATGCTTTGCCAATCAAAGCGAGAGAGCTCAGTCTGCGTTGTTATTTAATCCATAGATTGGACGGGAGCGGAGATAGGTCTTTAATTGTATTTAATTCATTAATATTTTTCTTGCGATAACTTCCGGTTGTATTTAATTCGAAAAATAAACGCTAGCAGCACTGCGCGAATACGAACTCGGCTCGTCTAATCCCCTTTCCCAACCAATATCCATTACGCCACCGGCACGCACATATGCTCGTCCCTTCATACGATTCTATTCTATATTCTTTTTTTTCTTTCTTTGTTCACGCTAGACACTGAATTGTACGTAGGACCGATTAAAACCGTTGATGAGGATGACGGAAGTGGGTCAGTACTCTAAAATATGGGGATCTCACCAGAAAATTATTATTGCTATATACAATATTTCAAAATTTTTTGGAAATGTCTTTGAGAAGCACTAATATTAAAACCATTAATTCTTGATCATTCTTTGTCCTATAAGGCTTATATATATTTAGTTCAATATGAAAAATAAAATGAATGATACAAATAAAAGGGTTTGACTTTGACATTAAGTGACACAAGTGTTGACATTTCGTCTAATCAGACGGCAAACCTTTTTCTTTCTCTCTTTCTTCCTTTTCTTTTTCTTTTTTTTTTCTTTGTCTTTTATTTTGATTCCTTGTTTCTTCACGTCTTTGATCTCTCCTTTCTTTCTTTCTTTCTTTCTTTCTTTCTTTCTTTCTTTCTTTCTTTCTTTCGTTCTTTCTTTCTTTCTTTCGTTCTTTCTTTGGGATTTCTTTTTTCTTCCCTCTTTCTTTCTTTCTTTCTTTCTTTCTTTCTTTGGGATTTCTTTTTCTTCCCTGTTTCTTCCTTCTTTCTTTGGGATTTCTTTTTTCTTCACTGTTTCTTTCTTTCTTTCTTTCTTTCGTTCTTTGGGATTTCTTTTTTCTTCCCTCTTTCTTTCTTTCTTTCTTTCGTTCTTTCTTTCTTTCCTTTGCTGTTTCTTTCTTTCTTTCTTTCTTTGATCTCCTTTCTTCTTGTTTCTTTCTTTATTTCTCTGCTTTTTCTTTTAATTTCTTTGCTTCCATCCTCCCTTGATCTGTCCATTCTTGTCTCTCTTCTTTTGTCTCTTTATTTCTTTCTTCTTTGCGTCTTTTTTCTTTGATCTCTCTTTTTTCTTTCTTTTCTTTTTTCTTCCCTTTTTCTTTCTTTCCATTCTTCCTTATTCTTTTTCTTTCTTTCTGTCTTTCTATCTAACTTTGTCGGTTTTCTTCCTTGCTTCTTTCTGTCTTTCTTCCTCTCTACGTTTATTTCCATCCTTTCCTTTTCCTATTCTACCTTGCATCCATGCTCGCTTCTTCCTTCCTTAATAATTTATTTATTTATTTCTGCAAACAGACAAATCGAATATGCTTTTATTTACATAATCCTCTTCCTATTTAAAATGAGGGAAAAACTTCCTGTGCGAATGTCATGATGCAAATATTTAGTTAAATGGAGGCACAAAGTCACTGCATGTCATAATCAATAAGTTGAGATTGAACCCACTTTCAATGTTTTCAACACTTTCAAGGTCAGGATGAGTTACAGTGTATGGTCATCTTGTAAGGCATGATTTAAAAAGCAAACATCTTATGAATTATAAGTGTATATTAGCCGACCGAACAAACGCAAAAGACGAGCTCGCTCTATTGACAACCCGGTTGTACAAGCAGTAGATTCACAAGCTGCTGCTACAGAACTCAACTAGATGCGAACAAAAGTTCATATATATATATATATATATATATATATATATATATATAGCCGAACCTTTGCGGAATTTGATTGGATTCATCAAGCTGTTCGCCTGTCAAGTTATTCAGTTTTTCTCGACATATGAAACATCGCACGAAATTACCCCACCAGAAAATAAAGTACTTTCTTTATGTAAGAAGTGATTTTCGCGCAATTCCTTACGGTAACACACACACATACACACACACATACACACACACACACACACACGCACACAGAGATATACACATTCACAAAAACACACGCACAAGCACACACACACACATATATATATATATATATATATATATATATATATATATATATATATATATATATATATATATATATATATATATATATATGAATTAGGATCAAATATGGATCAAATATGGATTGCAATCCGACAGAATGATAGAATGTTAAGATAAAGGGTAAGGAAACGTTTATCAATCAGGATTGATAAACTTTACCTATTTTTCTTTATCACACACACACACATACACACACAAACACACACACACACATATATATATATATATATATATATATATATATATATATATATATATATATATATATATAATAGATTAAATCCGACATATTTTAATTTGTTTTGCTTAAACGTTATTTTTGATGAATACTCATATTCGAGGATATGCTCTGTTTATTTAAATAAACAGTATTTTTATTTAATTACATTTACTGGCCTTAATATTCAAGAAATCTTGACAGAAAACATGTGTCCTCTGGCAAGATTCGAACTTGCATCCCTTAGAAGGAACCGTCAGTAAATATGATGTGCTAAACAGATTCGGCTGCGTAGGACTTCCAATTAAACAAAACACTCGGGCTATCAGTGAGGGATAATATGTATATTTATTAATCATTCTCTCTCTCTCTCTCTCTCTCTCTCTCTATATATATATATATATATATATATATATATATATATATATATATATATATATATATATATGTGTGTGTGTGTGTGTGTGTGACCTTCGAAGTAATGCTTATATAACACAAACAACCATCTACAAAGAAAACAAATTATAATTTAAGAACCCGCATCCTCCAATGTATATAAATCGCACACACACATCACTTTTCCTACGTCACAACACTTTTTGCCTATGTGTGTGTATATGTGTGTATATCTCTGTGTGTAAAAATTCAGATATGACTATAAATAAAGTATATCTCTAAAAGTACAATATGAAACGCACAGTTGAATAGCATTTCCAGTTTACCCTATCACAATTTTTGTCCATCGTACTAACACACACACACACACACACACACACACACACACACACACATATATATATATATATATATATATATATATATATATACCGTATTTGACGGCATATAAGACTCATTTTTTTTACTAAAAATATCTTTTAAAATTCCCCTGCATTTTATATGCCATATGTAGGTTTAAAATTCACGATAGTCAGATGAAATTAGCTACCTGGCAACTCCTATTAGCTTAGACTTTAGAGTAACTTTCATATACCTATTGCCATTATTTAAAAGGCTATTATACAGATTAAAAGTGTTATCATTGATAATATTCATTATATTAATTTCATCTCGCTTAATATTAGTACTTTGTTTCACTAAAATTATATGCAATAAATTCAAATTATGTATTTGCATTGATATAAATATAATCAGAATTTATATATCCTAATTATTCCAATAAAATATTTACAAGACGCAGGTTGTACAGATCATATAAGGGAAATTTTTTGACTGAATTTTAATGGAGGCTGTAGTGTTTTGCTCAATTGTAATAATTGCTTGATTTTTATTTTGTTTTCTTACCTTTGGATATAATAAAGTTTTTATAGGATCGTGTTATTTTTTTCATTATTTTTCATTTAATTGTAATCATGGCTTGTTTAATCAAAATAATACCTCATAAATATAGCCTAGTCTGTGCCATTTACTAATATTTTACTAATTGTACTAATTACTAATTTTTTCTTTATTTGCCCTGCTGAAATTGGGATGCGTCTTATACATCAGTGCGACTTATATGTCGTCAGATACGATATATATGTGTGTGTATATATACGTGTGTGATAAACTATTTCCCACTCTATAACCCCTTTCCCACATAAAAAGCATCTTATTCCGCTCCCCCCCTCTATCGCTGTTTGTCTGGCAAATGTTATGACCTGCTACAGACGTAAGCTCCAGCAGTTCTGACGTTCAGACCACAATGCTAAGCACCACCATGCCAAGCATACAAGAGTGTATCCTCCCCGTTCTCTTCGTATCCAATTAGTAAGGTGGAAGTTTCAATCGGACAGCTTCGTCCCCAAAGCCACTGCTTCCTGGGACAGATTCCCGAGAAGATATTCCCCTGATCACTACAATTTAGTGTCAACTGTTACCTTTCTAGAGACTTCAAGTCTAGGTTCAACCGTTACCTTTCTAGAGTTTTCAAGTCTAGGGTCAACCGTTACCTTTCTAGAGTCTTCAAGTCTAGGGTCAATCGTTACCTTTCTAGAGTCTTCAAGTCTAGGGTCAACTGTTACCTTTCTAGAGTCTTCAAGTCTAGGGTCAACCGTTACCTTTCTAGAGTCTTCAAGTCTAGGGTCAATCGTTACCTTTCTAGAGTCTTCAAGTCTAGGGTCAATCGTTACCTTTCTAGAGTCTTCAAGTCTAGGGTCAACCGTTACCTTTCTAGAGTCTTCAAGTCTAGGGTCAACCGTTACCTTTCTAGAGTCTTCAAGTCTAGGGTCAATCGTTACCTTTCTAGAGTCTTCAAGTCTAGGGTCAACCGTTACCTTTCTAGAGTCTTCAAGTCTAGGGTCAACCGTTACCTTTCTAGAGTCTTCAAGTCTAGGGTCAATCGTTACCTTTCTAGAGTCTTCAAGTCTAGGGTCAACCGTTACCTTTCTAGAGCTGCAAGTCTACTGTCAACCGTTACCTTTCTAGAGTCTGCGAGTCTAGGATCAACCGTTACATTTCTAGAGTCTTCAAGTCTACTGTCAACCGTTATGTTTCTAGAGTCTTCAAGTCTACTGTCAACCGTTATGTTTCTAGAGTCTTAACGTCTAGGGTCAACTGTTATCTTTCCTACATAACCTCGTAATATGCATTTCTTACCTTCTCCTCTTACTTGCATAAAACTAAGTCATTCAATAATCCTCTAGCTTAAGTGACCCTTGGGTCTTCTTTAGGGCGAAAAATAAGCCAGAAAAAATATTGGATAGAAAGAGAGAGAAAAAGTATTCTTGGAATTTCAGAAAGACTTTTAAAGATACAAACAACTCTAATATTTATGTTCCAAAATAAGTTCTATCGATGTCTGCAAACTTTGCTTGATGACGTTTGCGGAATTCTAATCCGATGTGACTAGAATAAATTTGCAGACATTAAAATGAGACCATTTTCTTGGGAAGGGAAGAGACAGGTTATAATGTGTTAAAAAAAAGAGGGATGCGCTAATCTTTAAATTACGCAAAACTGTATGGAAAACAACGCACCTCTGCACGCACACAAGCACGAATTTTTCTCTCTTCAGTTTCCTATACTCTCTTTCCATCTGTTTCTCTGACTCACATTATCGCTCTAACACACATGGGCGATCATGAACTCACACTCATTTAATACTATCTCTCTGTTTCGTTATTTTTCTCACAATCTTTCTATCTCCTCCCTTTAACTCTATCTCTCTCTCTTTTTTTTGACCGACTATACTATTAATTTCTGATCCTCGCTAAAACATATTTTCTAACATTGTCACATATATTGGAAAAAACACTGATTCAATAAGGAAAATATATTTCTGGGTATGGCGATAAATTACATCGGGAGGTTTTGAGGAGCGTGGAACCACCTCTGAAGTGGTGTTGTTACCAGGTCCAACCTGATACGTGGTAGTACCTATTAGTGTCCCAGCTATGTGTAAATAGTGACCGCCTCCTAAAAAATAACTATGAAAATATAAAAATACATTTTAATGGTACATATACAACCAATACATTTTTATGTAAAAATTATCAACAAGTAAAAATACCAATACATTTTTCATAAACGTAAACTATCTACAATAGATGTTAATATAAATTTACCAATAATACATATTTATTATAAAAATAACCAACAGTATATTTTTAAGCAAAATGACCAGCAAAACATTTATAGGAGAATTACCAAGAATATATTTTATAGCAAAATGACTTAAAAGTGCATTTTATCTGTAGTTTAACCTTAGAACACTAACCATCAATTAAAGTTACACCACTACTAACCACGAGTATATCATACCCGATTTTGAAAATATAAAAAAAAATATTAAATATAAATCTTTATTTGAAATATTTTACATGCAGGCATTTCAAACTTTGTACTTTGTTGAGTTAACATTAATAGGAACTGAAAAATATATTATTTAGGTAAGAAAATCAGGTAGTCAAAATTGTAATTAAAATTTAGGAAAATTTGCGCTGGGTACTATATACCCATGGTTAGTGTTCTAGGGTTAAGGCATATGTGTTCAACGTATATTTAGTTGAAGCTGTAAAATTGTGTTGAAAATATTTAGATTTCGACATTAAATAACCCATAGGGATGTTGATATGGCGATAAAAAAATTTTAAAAATAAGGAAAAGAATGAAGCTTAAAATAATAAAACTTATTCAGGCTTGAAATTCATATAATAAATGCGAATGTCAGTGTATCACTGTGTCACACTTTTTCAATTAAAAGGACACAACTCTTTAAATTGTAATAGCGTGTCTTCTTTTGTATAATAAATGAGAATGTCAGTATGAAACCGTGTCAAACTTTTTCAACTTTACACGTAGAGACCGTAGCCGAATATGGTACCATTTTGGAATGAGGCCGACTTTATGAGCAAATTAAAAAAAATATTTCTGTGCCGGATCCGAACCCGCAATCCTGTAATTTTGCATTGCCAAGTTTTCATGACTGCCATTGTTTTCGGCGATTTTTGTACGTAATTTTTTGCGACGAATTTTTTTGTACGATAACAATTTTTATAACTTGGAAATAAATTTGGGAATAATGAAAATTAATTGCGAAATCCACCGAAAGTCAACTATGAAATAAAAATAATTGCTTGTACGGAAAGTAAGGACCTACGTACATCAAATTGTCTTTAAATTAAGTGGTGATAGAAGAATTATCGTTGAACTTTTAAAAGGTACGTTTAAATATTAACGCAATACTTGAATGGAGCGATCAATTTTGAGTTCTTCTGTAGTTTATTGTTGCATATTGCATCTCCTCTTCCCAACCTATTCTGATCAAGGCGTCTTTTAAGGTCGTTAAAATATAAAATCCTTTACACACTTGGTATTGGAGAGATTTTATTTTAAACATTTAATAAAAATAATGGATGCCCTGTGGTGTAATGGATAGCGGCTCGGATTTATATCAGTTTCATTTTGGAGTCATTAGAATATACTAGCCATTTCTTGCCCCAGTTAACAACTGACTGGGGTACCGTTTGAGAGAAGCTTCCAGATATATCACATTTAATATTATTGTGTGTTCAGTTATAAATCTCTTGTTGGGGACAAGTGACATCGGGAAGATCGTTGATGAAGATAAGAAACTAGGTATGTTCAAGAATCTGGGATTAGTCCACCCTCAATGACAACCAACAGGTATCTCTGGTGTGAAGATTCGCCCCAATGTATGTGCTATGATAGATCTTAGCTGTGAAGGTCTGAACTGATGGAATGAAATGAAGTATATATATATATATATATATATATATATATATATATATATATATATATATATATATATATAAAGTGCAATGGATAAATTGTCGTA
>OZ010580.1:74369576-74397076 GCA_963932145.1 Acanthosepion lycidas | reverse complement strand
TATTACAGCACAGGAACAGTCAAATTGTTTTATGGCTGATATTCTGTTTTGTGAATTCAACTTAGTATTTACAAACCAGACGCACATGCCTATTATTATTTTTTTTTTAAATTTCCCCTTCATTTGTATTTCAACTCCTTCACTGACTGATACATACTTTTACGCTTCGTCTTGATCTAGCTCCCTAATCTTTGTGACAAAATCGAAATCTATTCGGTGTTTTTCGGTATTTCTTGAATGTTATTTATGCACATCTATCTAATCCGATGTCCATACCGATGTCGTCACTGAAACCTTTTACAGTAATATGGAGAACTTTCAACACACTGCTGTTGTCTTTAGCAAAGCTTTTGTGGTAATCCATGTAGGATAAGTGGTTAAAAACTTTAGTTTTTACTTTTTATTCGTAGTTGTTGTTGCTATTGTTATTATTATTATTATTATTATTAGTAGTAGTAGTAGTAGTAGTAGTAGTAGTAGTATAAGTAGTAGTAGCCTCTTTATTCGAATTCCCTTCATCAGTTTACTTTACCTAAATTCTGTAAAAACTACTACTATTTGTACATCTACTACAAGATACACACAAGGACAAACATATGAGGCCTATTCAAAAATTCTTGAGACAGGTGCTATAAAACTAAAATTACAACTCAAATCAATTCAGCATTTAATCTCTTTCGAAGTAGTATACATCTGAAACACGTTATCCATCGTTGTTTCCATAGATGGAAGCATTCCCGGAACTAATTTTGGGGAGAATAGCGAGCAGCTGCCTCGTCGCATTCCTTTGGATTTTTATCGACGTCTTGAAATCATGTTCATTTCAAGGGGGATTTGATTTTTTGGAAAGAGGAAAAAGTTGTAAAGGGCGGTTACAGGAGAATATGATCGTTGTTTGACGTGAGGAATGTGCTTTTGGCAAAAAACTGCTGCACAAGTCATAGTGACTGATGGAGGCTCTGTGATGTGGCGAGACAACGACCACACTCTACACACTTTCCTACCAAGCACTGTCATAAGCAACGGAAGGGAGCTAGAACGTTATAACTACGTACGCATGAGGCGGCAAAGTTCCATCTGTGGCAAGCAGTTTCACTATGCCTATTTTAACTCCGTTATCACAGCCACAGTTCCGATACGTTTTGATCAGACCACACACACACACAAACACACACACACACACACACACACACACACACATATATATATATATATATATATATATATATTGCTATAAATGTAATATTCTGTGTAACCGACATCTACCGGCTTGGGCATTTAAGGGTATTAATAAAGATGATGTGCCTTTTGTCAAGGTTCACATTTCACAGAATATAATATTTGCAGTATTAAAAAATAGCATCTGATAATAATTAAAATCCTTTAATTCCTTATATATAATATATATATATATTTACACTTCAAGGTGTTTGCAAGGAGGATGACGAGCTACCTACTTGAGTATAACTTCACTGGCACTAGTATTCAAAAGGAAGGATGCTTCGAGCATGTGCCAATGCTTCGGCAAAGATCCGCGAGGTTAAGTCTCCGGGGAAGAATACTGATGTCATTTGGCTGGATCTTGCTAACGCGTACGATTCAGTTCCTTATAACTTGATACCGCTGGCGCTAGGGTCCTTCTGTTTCGCAGAGACTCAGGGATCGCCTGGGTACGTACCTTTATCCGTTCCTGCTGCGTTTTTTAACGGGGAAGTACACCACGAGGTATGTGCAGTTGTAGAAGGTGATTGGCATGAGATTTACCATCTCTCCAGTACCTCTGTGATGGTTATAGAAGTGATACTAAGAGGTCTGAAAACCGAGCGCCGCTTCCCGCTGAATGAGGTCAAAATCCGGGTATTTATGGATGGCTTAACAGTAATTCAAAACGATGGGAATGTAGCACCACTGGTTCTGGAGAGACTTGCAGAGTCGGTAGAGTGAGGTCAGATGACCTTTAAACCAAAAAAAAAAAAAAAAAAGAACAGGTCACTGTCTGTGAAGGGAGGTTCTGTCATTAATGAAGTGTTTTCCATCGCAGACGAAAGGATACCAACAGTGTGAGAGCAAGGTATGAAGAGTCTTGGGAGGTGGTATAACTTCCCTGTGACGGATCGTCACTGCGGGTTTGAAATCCAGCGACAAGCTAAGATGGGTCTGTGATGCATAGACCAAAGCGGGCTTCCTGGGAAATTTAAATTCTGGTGTATGCACTTCGGTTTGATGCCGACAATAATGTGGCCTCTGACTATATATGAGGTGGCACTGCCTGGAATTGAGTTAATTGAGAGAAAGATCACTAAATCCGTGCAGAAAAGGCATGGTGTTACTAGGATTCTGTCGCCAGTCGCTTTGTATGGCAGCTCGTGAGGGAAGGGCTTCAGTTATTTGTTATCTCTTTAGTGGAGGGGTTTAAATGACAAAGGTGAGTGCAGTCCATGACGTGTCAGTTGTGTGGTGCGTACGGAAACCTGTGCCATATGCTGTCATCCAGCCCGAAGACGCTACAAAATGGCTGATACACCTTTAGACATAACTTAGTCCTAGAGGTTGTACCAACAAATTCGAGAAGTTATATCCTGGACAGACCTGAGAAGGATTGCCTTCCTGAAGCAAGATGTGGCTGTTAAGAGGCAGTAAGAACAAGTCAGAGGGCTAAACGAAGTAGACAGTGTTGGTTGATGCTACACTACCAGGGGAGATTATTGTTTGGATAGGGGATTTTGCGCCTTAAATACCTTACACTTACATTATATGAATTTCGCTTTGAAATATTCTGACGAAGCGTTTAGGGTACTACCCAAAGCTTGGTTGGCTAAACATTATCAAATAATGTGATAATCAATTAATTTTTTCAGAGCATAGATGGCGAGCTCTCAGCTAATGCATGAGATAAAACGACATGCGGCAATTGCCGTAATGCAAGCAAAGCACATCGATGTTGAGATTGCACGTGTTTTGGAACACACCAGTTCTTTTATGCTCAAAGTTCGGAAGGTAATGGAAGCCTTCAGCGGGCACGTGTCGTCGACAGCGATGCGCCAAAAAGCATTCACGGCGTTCAGACAGTAACAGAAGATAGCACCATTCGTACAGCGGGCGCTGAACATTATCCATACGAATCCAGGAACGTCTATGAAAGCGATTAGTAGACGGATCCAGGTGTCCGCAGTGTTGTGAACGGGGATATTCGGTGATGAGAAAAAGGTAATTCATACCTGAAAACGCACAAGAAGAATGGTTTCTCGAGAAAATCGATTACTGAATAAATTGAAACATTTAGAAGATCCTGGACGAAAAAAAAAAATCAATAGAAATAACGGGTGTTCCTGATGTTATGTTCCTCTGTGACAGTTTTAGGGAGGGTGTTGAATAGTGAAACAGACGTCATGCCATCCCGCTTCTTTCTACAGGGTCTTCGGTTGATTGCTGCTGGCCGTGCTAGAAACAGATGTGAAGCCCCAGATAGACGTGATGGAAGGCCGTGTGTGTTTCAGCAGGACTTAGCACCTGCTCAGAAATCGTGACCTAAAATTAGATATCGGTCAATCTGCGCAACTACATTATACCAAACATATGGCCACCTAAATTGCCAGACCTAAATTCCATAAAGTTACATTGGTGAGACGTTGTTGAACGGGAGACTAATCAAAGTTCCCACGATACGACCAATTGTCCGAAAGCCGCTCTTAATTAGAATATAGTTTAATATCAACATTGACAAAGTCATGCGTGCTTTTTAACGATTCCGGTACGGCATTGAAGCCATTATTACGTGAATATTGGGCATAAATATGTAATCCAACCATTACTGCATCTGTACCAAGTTTTGGATCTGTAAATATAGTTGTTTATAAGAAGTGGTTGTATTCAACGGTCTGCAATGTGTCTTCAAATAACTAACACGCCATATATATATATATATATATATATATATATATATATATATATGTATATATTAGGTTGGTGCAAAAATAATGTCGTTTTCTCACATATGTTACTATGTGAGAAAACGACATTATTTTTGCAACAACCTAATATATATATATATATATGTATATATATATATATGAAGTAAACATGTACAGTCTGTTTCATGCTAGACGCAATCGTCAGTCCTGACGATTGCGTCTAGCATGAAACAAACTGTCGCCTCCAAGTTTTGACTTCAATGTTCACTTTTACACACGCTGTATCTCTGATATTGAGCACTTTATCCCATAAATATAGCACATCTTAAGACTATATTTCTTTCTTTATATATATATATATATATATATATATATATATATATATATACAGTGCTCTTCGATAAAAGTGACTCACCTGATTTTTTTTACTAAATGTTCTCTTCTTCGATTAAACGAAAGTTGAGATAAATTCAAAGGACAAGCGATTTAAAATCCGAAGAAGAAGTTTTGAAATCTCTTTGAATTTAGTAGTATGTACTGTCAAGCATCTGTTCAGTTTTAATGTTCTGAGGATGCTTTTTTTTTTCACGGAACTGGTTTCTTAAAACTTACTGAAAAGACCCTCAGGAACGAGAAGTACAAGAGAATTTTAGAGTTTTGTCTGATCCCTTCTGCTGAAAGGGTGCAAATCGACCCCACCAATCTCATTTTTATGCAGGATAATGCTCCCTGTCACAAATCAAAATTAATGAAGGAATACTTTGATGAGAAGCAGGTGAGTGTTATGACATGGCAGCTCCAATCTCCTGACCTAAACCTCATAGAAAAATTATGGATCATTATAAAGTATAGGCACTCGAGAAAGCAGTTAACCAACAAAGAGGATTTGATTGTGAATTTCATATCCGAATGGAATTCAATGCTTGGAGATGAGATTTGCCAGAACCTAATCAAGTCAATGCCAAAAAAGGTTGAAAAGGTTATTCAAAATAAAGGAGGACCCATAGATTATTAAATATGTCGAACTATATTACCTATTATAAATAAATTATACCTCTAATACACTTTATTTAAAGCCGTTTGGTTATGTTTCTATTGATTACTAGTTGCAGGAAATAAGTGAGTGTTTTTCCCTAAATCTCATTTATATTCAAATTTATAATTATCAATAGAATACCTTAGGGTGAGTAAACTTATATTAGTAAGATTAATAATTGGTTATAGTAGCTAAAACCACTTAGCTACTTCGATCAAATATATCCCCTTTCTGGACATATATATATATATATATATATATATATATATATATATATATATATATATATATATATATATATATATATATATATATATATATATATATATCCCTTTCCTGGACATATCAATATATATATATATAACGTATTGGTTGTTCACCGTGACGAAACTGACCACAATTAAATTTCGAAGGCGAAAATGTTTACAAAATGCTTTAATTGCTGGTTCATTCACAGTAAAATTGCTTTCAGGTTCATTATTCTTGGAATGTTTTCTGTCATCGCAATGTTCGGATATTTAATTGCAAAGATGATGGGAATAAAAAGAAAAAAGAATCTAGATGAAATGGACTATATTGTATGCAAAAAATGTTTCTAAATTTTAAAATAACCAACTATTATCGCTCGTACGCATGTGTAGTTAGGACAACGTAAACAAACCCAGTCCGATGAAGCCCTAACAGATGAAACGCGTCACAAAAACATTTTAAAAATTTGTCTTTTCTTTCAAAACTGTACTTGATGTATAAAAATTAATATATATATATATATATATATATATATATATATATATATATGGTAAAAATATAGCTTTATGGTATGATATATATATAAAGGCAAAGCACTCTAAATAATAACCACCCACCAAAAATAGTCAAGCCAGTAACATAATCAATTAATAGCAGGTTATCTGCCAGTTATTCTAATTAAACCATTGTTATTGTTACCTAAAAAGGGTTACTGAATGAAGAATAACCAAAACAGAGGTTGGAAATGAAATGGCAATCTTTATAACATCAACAAAATATAATACTCGCCAGTGGCATGAAGTAAACCACTGCTAGTGGTGGACTACTTAGCCAGCATATTACAATATTTACCTGCCTCCCCACGTGGTAGGATGTAGCACAAAGGCCAAATTTAATGTGGGAAAATCCGAGCCCGTAGGCTCGGGCAAAAATTGCCCGTAGACCCTACATACGCGGATAACTGTCTACCTCCCCGGACGAGACTCTACCCTTCGGTAGAGGCTCGTCCGGGTTCCTCTGTTCCTTCGGACAATGAGTTGGACACGACAAGAGCTTCCCACTCTGATGGCTCACGCTGTCAGTTTAGACAACATATTACCCCTATTTACAATAGTGTCCGACGTATTTATGAGGATTGGGACATACCCATTAGTGTTCATAGTTACGCTTTGTAACAATTGTCAAAAAAAGATTATAAAACAGTCCTAAATTAGTAGATTTTCGGCAACGTTCACATATACACTGCACAGTGCAAAAATACAACATGAAAATGGTTTCACCCACCGTACAAGAAAAACTTTAAAACGCCATATATATATATATATATATATATATATATATATATTAGGTTGGTGCAAAAATAATGTCGTTTTCTCACATATGTTACTATGTGAGAAAACGACATTATTTTTGCAACAACCTAATATACGACAACATATTACCCCTATTTACAATAGTGTCCAACATATTACCCCTATTTACAATAGTGTCCGACTAAATGTCTATGAAACTCATGCACGCCCACACTGGTCCTAGGACAGTTGCGTGCTAGACATTTGCGTTTCGGACAATTGCGTCCCTAGAAACATGCGTGCCTGGATAATTGCGCGCCTTTGATAAATTTTGAGGCTTTTAAAGGCAATTACCATACATTTTGAAAGAAGCATGATATTAATCATAAATTAAAAAAAAAAAAAATTAAATTAAAAAAAAATTAAAAGTTTATTTTTCTTTAAAATGCAATGGCAGATTAATAGCGTTGCAAGATCACTCTACACATTGCCAGTACGTTTTTGTTTCATTAGAGTTTTACTTATGATAGTGATAGCTACAATTTTTCTCGTCCACAAATATTTTTCTACCAGTGTTCGATTTTCGGAATTTAGCCATGGGTTCCAAATAAAAATATAATCTATAAAATCCAGAATCTATTAGATGTTTGTGGTACGCACTGTTGTAGTGAACTGAAACAGGTAGCCTAATTTTCTCTTGCTTTAAAAAAATTTTTTTTCTCTTTTTTATTTATGGTAATTATCCTTCTGCATGTTTAGAGTAATTAAAGGCATTGGTCTACAAATTTCTATATTAAACTATTCTATACAAAAAATGGTAACTTCAAAAAATATCGGAGGTACGCAATTATTCAGGGGTGCATTTGTCTAGAGACGCAAATGTCTAAGGACGCAACTGTCTCGTATGCAATTGTCCGGGACACAAATGTCCAGTACGAAACTGTCCGTCCACCACACACATTTTCCCTCATCAAGCACCCTCTACAAGATATTCGACAGAAACAAATCAATTACAGTTGCAACGCGAATATGGTACAAATAATAAAATAGCACAACAGATCTTGTGACATCTTCAAGTTTCCCCCTTCTCTTCCTAAATTCAGCTGTCCACTTTTACAGTGCTGAGAAAAATGGGGCGTCATCCCCTGATGTAATAACCATGTCAGCACGAATATCCTTGTGGGCTAACCCCCTTTTTCTGCGAGTACTTGATAATACTACGATGACAAGAGATGTTGCGACTATTTACATTTGAAGTCTTTATTGAATAGTCAGATGACAGTTTGGTTTGGTTTGGTTTACGGCATATCAACCTCAATGGGTGACTCACCTGGATGCCGACAAAATTTTTATTGATGGTAATGTTTTTTTTTTTTTTAAATATATCGCTGGTAATATTTTTTTCAGAAATGCATTGTTGGAAATAAAGTATTGTTGGTAATATTTTTTCTTACAAAGTATTTCTGGTATTAAAACCTATTTTATATTTTTATAGTGTATTGACTCCAATTTGGGAGTTAACTATTTGCCGATAGCTGGGACCCTAACAGGAGCTACCACACTGGATCAGGGTGGATCTGGGAACACCAGCAACTAAGAGCTGGTTCCACGCTGCTCAAAACCTCCTGATAAAAGTCCTTGCTGTTGAACGGAATTTAAGTCTTACACAGGACGCAGATGTAACTTATCGTCATACCCAGGACGGTACAGATGTCAGTTTACCTGAAAAGAAACAATACAGATATTAAGAAAGAAGTGTTTGAATTGATCCATTCAAAATGTCCGTTAGAGAGGATACTGGTGCACCCTGGTGCCGTTTGAGGTTGGCTGTAGAGGCTTTCTTGTTACTTCCTTAAAGATAAAGATCTCTGGTGAAATAGCAGTGAAAGGCAGTACGTGAATTACACGGAAGTTCGTATCGAGCCACGTCCAGATAACGACATAGACCGAATGCAAAGTAGCATTAGCTAGCTGTTGCGGGTAAATCGCGTGGAGAGGTACGGAATTTAATGGACCGAAACCTTTTTAAGTACAACGCTCAACTAAAGGTTGCTCTGCTCTGGACCACTTGATGTGTACATGTGTTTTGCTTATATATATATATATATATATATATATATATATATATATATATATATATATATTCATGAATTATTCATACATAAAACAAATACAAAGGTTAATGATTAAATGGCGAGAAATCCATCTTCGCGAACAATTCAATAATATACAAAAACCCCGAATCTGTTTATGAATGAAAAGATCCTGTTTTATAGACGAAAGCTTGTAAAATAAAAAGATCTAATGCAACGGTAATTTATAAAACAGGATCTTTTCATTCATAAACAGATTCGGAGTTTTTGTATATTATTGAATTGTTCGCGAAGATGAATTTCTCGCCATTTAATCATTAACCTTTGTATTTGTTTTATGTATGAATAATTCATTAATTTGTAAATTAATTGCACCTTTATTGAAATTAAAATAACTGATCCAAGTGCAACTTTCGGATAATAAGTGCGACATTACTGTAATTATTGAACAATATAGTTCATGCCACTTTGACGGAAAATTTACCAGTAAAAAAGAATTCTCTTATCACTACATTTGTACATAAAGGCAGAACTTTAACCTTAAAATTTAAATTCAAATTCAGCGTTGCGACTGCACGTTCCAAAACAATAACACACATTTCTCATAGCATTTTTCGGATTACAACCTTGTTTTCGTTTGTCCACTTATTACTGAGATTATAAACAAGAACACAATCTATTTCATACCTGAGGATGTCTGTAGGAACAGACGAAAGCTTGTAAAATAAAAAGATCTAATGCAACGGAAATTTATAAAACGGGATCTTTTCATTGATAAACAGATTCGGGGTTTTTGTATATTATTGAATTGTTCGCGAAGATGGATTTCTCGCCATTTAATCATTAACCTTTGTATTTGTCTTATGTATGAATAGTTCATGAATTTTTAAATTAATTGCACCTTTATTGAAATATATATATATATATATATATATATATATATATATATATATATATATATTGCGTATATTTTGGAAGCATGTTTTCAAGAGATATTTTTCATTGAATAATTTAGACAAGTTTTGTTTACTTCTTTTGTTTACTTATTTTCATAATTTACTTATTTTCATAGGCTTTTCATGAGCTTTTTTTTGTTATTATTAAAGGAAGAGAGAAAATTACCGAGGTATTGATATGTATTATTATTTTTTTTCCGAGTACTTTCGACATTAGTATAATGTCATCGTTAGGATTTTGCTTTTTTTTTAAAAAAAAAAACACATATATTAGTGTTCATTGCTGTCATGGTACAAATAATAAAATAGCACAACAGATCTTGTGTCATCTTAAAGTCTCCCTATTCCTAAATTCAGCTGCCCACTTTTGCATCAACTAATATAGCAACCATGTCAGCATGAATGTCCTTGGGGATAAGCACATTTTCTGCGGGTACTTGATAACACCACGTTGCCAGAATTTGTTCATTCTCAAGAGAAGTCGCAACTAGTTACCTTTGAAGTCTCCATTGAATAGTCAGATGTCAGTTTGGTTTGATTTGTTTTACGGCTTATTTTTATATATGATCGCCTACGCGTGTATCGCGCATGGCACGTAACTCACTGACTGACTCCCCAAGGCGTCAATGGGTTATTTAATGCCGACAAAATTTTATTGCTGGGAATAGTTTTTTTAACAATGTATTGCTGGTAATATTTTTTCTTCAAATATATATTTCTGGTAATATTTTGTTTCAAAATGTATTGCTGGATATAATACATTGCTGGTAATAATTTTCTTTACAAAGTATCTCTGGTATTAAAACCTATTTGACACTTTCATAGTGTTTTGACTCCAATTTGAGGTTTTACTATTTTCCCATAGCTTGGACCCTAACAGGTGCTACCACCCCGGGTCAGGGTGGACCTGGGAACACCAGCAATTAAGAGGTGGTTCCACGCTCCTCAAAACCTCCTGATAAAAGTCCTTGCTGTTGGACTTAATTTACTTCTTAACCAGGACGAGGATGTAGTTTATCCTCATACCCAGGATTGGTCGGAGGTCAGTTTACCTGAAAAGAAACAATGCAGTTATTAAGAAAGAAGTTTTTAAATCGATCCATTCAAAACGTCACAGCAATAACATCACTTCCTCAAAGTCAGCCTATGAACTTTTCAGCCCGCCTTCTTACATAACACTTTAGCCGAACAATGGACGGCAATAAACAAACGCAAATAAAGAAAAGGTTGTTTCTTATTTGTAAATAAACAAAGAATTTCATACATAAAAGTACCAATATTTATTCTTTGAAATGGAGTGTCTTGGAAACCACGGTGACAGAAAGCTTGTGTCATATTCCTAATTAATAATTTAAATAAGTGTTAAGTAAACAAGGAAAAAAAATGAAGAAACTGATTAACTTTTAATGCATTGATACGCACATCATGGTTCGTTGAAGCCATACCAGTCTTCTGTTACATGGAAATATCAAGCCCGCTTCTTTCGTTCAATAGAATGGCTGCTACATAATTCCAAACTGATGCGAACGTATCAAAGAACATGAAGTTTAGAAAGTGTTCTCCTTATCTTACTCTCTATATATTAATAAACAATATCCTGTGAGTGTTAAATTCTCTAAGCTCTCTTTCCTTATAATTTACCATCGAAATTTCCATTGTTTCTTTCCGGTTATAAGTAGAAGTATGTATCTGTTTTTCTTCCAATTTCCTTAAGACGTCCTCATTTTGTTCATGATGTTCTCAGCATCTATTTCTGTTGTCTCGTGTCTCTTTTTTATCCTTTAGGAGATTGTCTAACATTCGCTGCCATATAGAACTGCTATTACATAGACATTCAGATTTTTTAGATAATTTGCTAAAAGAGGGTACACTGTTTTCCTTTCTAAACTGTGCAGATATGTCGGGAAGATAACGGTTAGCTCTTGAACAGGTTAAGTTTATAGTGATCGTGACGGCAACCCCATGGGAATTGATTCCACAAAGCAGTGGTTCTTGAAACAAAGCTACTCGAGCCGAACTTCACCAGTAGAATACGAAGCGAATGAAGGTCGTTCACTGCATGTGCATGGTATGATGGTTAGAAATGGTGCGACTAAGGAATGTAGTTCGTCGTAACACTTTCTATGTAAATAGTGACAGAACAGCGAGCGACATTTACTTTGGGGAAAAGCGTTGTAGGGACGAAAATAATTCATCACCCACAAGGTCTCTATGGAGACTGGAAAGTGAAGACATAATGTTCTTTTGTACATACAACACAGTTTAGAATATTTATCTGGTCTCATCTATTAGAGAAGTCAGGCAAAGTTGCAATGAGCGTGTCTCTGTTTTAGTAGAGATTTAAAACTTACTTATTCTCTTATTTATTTACTATATTATTTAAATTAGAGAAATATTGCACGGACTTTTTTATCTCCATATTCCACAAGGAGGTACGGTGGAGTAATGGATAGCGATTCGGAGAGGAATCGGAGAGCCGAGTTCGAATTCAAATCGAATCCATTATATTAACTTACGTGCTAATACCCTTAGGAAAGGTATGAATCCTCTTCTTCTCCTCCCAGCTATGGGTAAATATCAGGACAGACCGGGTTCTAGAGCTTTGGATAGCAACTGGTCTATGAAAAGAACAACATGTAGTGCACTAGGTCTCTGTATTCGGCCCTTCAAAAAGGGTTGGTTCTGCGCAAAGATTTCACCACTATAATCAAATCATATTTGCTGGTGTTTGGGCTGTCGATTCCTAGGAACTAAGCTGCTTGACTCTCATACGATATTCCACTATCTATCTATCTATCTATCTATCTATCTATCTATCTATCTATCTATCTATATATATATATATATATATATATATATATATATATATATGCGCTTAGGTAATATTTTAAAACTCGAAGAAAGAAATGGCAACCTACTGCAGGAAGAAATCTGCCTCGTCAGTCATGTATCGAAAGATATATGATCGCCTACGCGTGTATCACGCATGGCACATAACTGACTGACTGACTCCACAAGACGTTAAGGAACAATTTCGGTAAATTAAAAACAAAACTTGTTTATTCTCATATGCGAAATAAGGTGAGAAAATGATTTTGTAATGTTCTTTGCTTTTCATTTTTTTTTTTTTTTATCATTTCACCTCAAGTAAGCCATAAAGCCACCTAGACGCTCGTGTGAGAGAATGTGTCAAAAAATGAACATTAAGAACAAAGAAACAATAAAAGAACAGAAAATAAAGATTGACATTGCATTTAAATTTTTCAGGATGAGAAGTGACTGAAAATAGTTCGTGAAGCGAAAAGTGTTAACATATTAGGTTGGTGCAAAAATAATGTCGTTTACTCACATAGTGACATATGTGAGAAAACGACATTATTTTTGCACCAACCTAATAGAATCTACAGTCATATCTGCACATTTCAGCTGTGAAACGATGAGGCGTTTCTGCTAGTCTGCAGATTGCTGCTAGTCTGCACATTACTGCTAGTACTGCACTTAAATTAATAAAATCTAGGTACCAAAGAGAAAATCTCATCAGAACAATTATTAGGTTGGTGCAAAAATAATGACGTAATAATGTCGTTTTTTGACATTAAAAATACGTCAAAAAACGACATTATTACGTCATTATTTTTGCCCCAACCTAATACCATGAAAATGTTTATACAAAAGACACAAAGAATCTGCATTACTGTAGTTGGAAAGTGATTGAAGCCGAGATTAAAAAAAGCAATTCCATTTTGGAGGCGTTAAAATTAACAAGGCGTTTCTTGCTCCGGTTAACAAGAGATTAGGACCAATAACCTTACAGATCCTTCTTTGGATTTTATCAAGAGTATCTAAATACATAACAGAAACACCAGAACATATGTAGCCGCAATATACAATGCATGTATAAATGGTAGCATGAAATGTGAAGCTGTTGTGTTTCCATCTTTCAGATGAGTTACGTACGGCTTTGACAGACCCTGAAGTGCGTGCCGCTTTTTTAGGAGTTTAATTGTTACTTTTGACTGTATAGATTACCTACTAAATACCTTATTTACATTCTTTCTTCGAATGTTTGTGACCATAGTCTCCAAGATGCTTAATTACTAAGAAAAATATCTTAGAACTTTTAAAAAAGCTTTGATCCTATATGCATAATAATAAGTTGAATTTACTTTCATCACTTTTTACTGTAATTCTACATTTACCACAGTTTGGAATTATAAATCATTGTTATTGATTGAGCGATTTGTTTTTTACGGTTTATCAACCTTTTCGAGATTATCGAAAGCCACAACATACTTTTTGATTCTATAAATATTTTGGAGACAATAATGATTTACTAAAACATGTTCTACTGATTGATATATAGCTGCGGGTATATGGGGTGGATTCATACCTTTCCCAAGTGTACGCCTGTCATCCTTCACCACGTGGTGAACATGGTCAATGTTTTCCTCGGTGGGGCGCAGTATCTGTGTGCGTGCACTTTAGTTGTAACGGGGGATACAAGAGATAGAATTTAGTTATTACTCTGAACAGTGTCGCTGTTGTCCGGGGCGATCTCTTTGTAGTTTTCAGCGCGGTAGCTTTTTGCGTGTGGCCGCGAGAGGGGGGGTCTTGGCTTCTGTGTGTCCTATATCAAAGTTTTGCACACTGCCCTCAATTTTACAGACAAAAAACTTAGACACACACACACATATATATATGTGTGGCGTCTAAGGATTTCTTAAGGATTAGATATATAATATTCTAAAATAGCTAATAGATATACTATAATATATAAAAATATACTATAATAGCATAAAATAAAATAATAAAAGTAATACCACCAATTGATATAAAGAAAATTATATAATTAGACGTACATCAAGGGTAACACAGTTTCTACCAGTACTGCTCGATAATAATCTCATCTATTGAATTCGAACTTATAATTCGATGGTCGACTCGGAGTTTCGGAAACATCACGAAACTCTAAGTCGATCGACGATAAGTATTATGAAATTAAATTATTTCGAATTAATTAAGTCTTGGGTCATAAGAAATCGTCGAAAGCGAACAAAGATATTTTAAAATTAATGAGGGATGGGAGCACAACATTGTAAGCGATTAAAAACTTAAACAAATCTCAGAGATTATTCATATTATTTATATTCGGATTATTGTTCCTATCTTTGTTGTAGTTATCGTATCGTTTCAGCCGTTGTGCCATCCGACCTTCATCAGGTTGTATATTGCTCCGGGTAATTCTGAACTGATCTCTTTATTTAATATACTAGACAATAATCTAGTAGATTAAAGCCGATTAAAGCGTTGGTTCGTGAATTTGGGCACATAGTAATTCAAGAGTTCACATTTCATGCTACCATTTATACATACATTGTATATTGCGGCTACATATGTTCTGGTGCTTCTGTTATGCATTTAGATACTCTTGATAACATCCAAGAAGGATCTGTAAAGTTATCGGTCCTGACCTGGCAACTCGACACCAGTCTCTTTCCCACTGCCGTAACATTGTCCCCCTGTCTTTTCTATAAATATTTTCATGGCAGTTGTTCTGTCATGCAGTGTGTACTTGGACTTAAAATAAGAACTAGATGAGATATCCCTAGACATGGGCAGCGGAACGAGAACAGTCTACCTCTTTAGATTAAATAAAGTGTTCAGTTCGGAATTCCTTGCAGGTTATCTGAATTCGACCAAACACCTGATGAAGGCCGGAGGGCACAATGGCCGAAACGTTGTTACAACAACAACAATGATCAGAACAATAGTCTGTATGTAAATAGTGTAAACAATGATAACTCCTTAACACCGAAATTCAGAAAAAATCTCAGAGAATTATCAACAAAGAAATGGAAATTAGTGAGATGATCAAATGAAAAAAACGTCAGTTTATGGATGCCACAAAAGTTAATGGGCAATATAGAAGGGAAGTGGATTAACCACCAAGAAGATGATGTTGTGAAGAGAAAAGATGCAAAATATTAAGAACATTGGTTGAAGACATGAAAGCAAACACAACATAAAATGCATGTCAGCATCACAAAGAGAAATGTATAAGTTGGCTGAACATGCACCTGGAAATTGTTTTCTGAATATTAATTTGTATTGATGAATGTAGAGCTACATCGGTTGGACATGATGCCTGGATTAAAATTTAGGGCTTTTCTGTAGATATTCAGCCAGCACAACTAAGAAGGCAACAATTGGGAGGTAGAGTTATAGACTGAGATAGAATTAATCTGGTCTTAAGAGAACAATAGACGAAAGTAACAAACCACGAGCAAAAGCAAAAAGGGTCGATAGAGGTAAATGTTGAGAAAGGTTTCTTGCGTAGACACAAAAAGGTACTGACTGAAAATTATGATGTAAATGTTAAATATATAAATGTTGTAACCTAGGTAAGGTTACTGAATATGAATAATCACACGAATGTTGATAATGAACGATAATACTTAGGGAAAGAACAACATATAAGATACGCCAGCGGCGCGTAGAAGTAGTCAACTGCTAGAAGTGAATTCCACAATGAATCTCCAATTTTTGTGTGAATGGGAAGTAGAGATTCGACGCGACGGAGATGTGGTTCTACAGAAGGATGCTAAGGATATCATGGACCGACGATGTGAGCAACGATGAGGTCTTAGGTTACAAGCAAGGAGAAGGCTTATACTTATCATCAGAAAGAGGCAGCTGAAGTTTCTGGGACAGATAATGAGAAATGGGGCCTGAAGAATCTGATATTCACGGGTCAAATAGAGGGTGAGAGAGACAAGGGAAAGGTTCGGTGCTCCGGCTATATAGCTGGAGATTCTGGACGAAATCCAAAGAAGGATCTGTAATGTTATCGGTCCTGACCTGGCAACTCGACACCAGTCTCTTTCCCACTGACGTAACATTGCCCCCCACTCTGTCTTTTCTATAAATATTTTCATGGCAGTTGTTCTGTCATGCAATTAAACATCTCTTGCGACAAGGTGAATTACTTTGGGGCGGGGGAGCCGAAGTCAGTGAACACGGTATCTGGATCCTAGCTTTACCACACAAACTCTCCTTGGCAACTAGGTCTCACAGTTTTACTGCAGAAATAACTAGATTTAATCATCATTTCTATTCTAATATTTTCTCGTAATTCTCACCTGTGGTACTCTCTTCCGATTTGTTGCTTCCCTGCCACCTACGATCTTCAAAAATGTAAATGTAGCGCCCATCGCCATTTTCTCTCTGCCTGTTCGTTTATGGTGATTTCTCTTCACTAAAGTCTTCTCATTCTCTTATACGCCCAGTAAACCCCTTGCGCTTGAGTGACATTTATTCCTTAGGGTGAAATGATTAAAAAAAAAAAAAAAAAAAAAGAACTAAAAAGAATCTTAAAAAAATATTGGTTAAAAATGTGGACGCAAAAACTTCCTCCTCTTGACGGAAGGAAACAGAATTTTTGATTCTTACCAAATTGCAATTAAACATCTCTTGCGACAAGTTAAATTGAATTACTTTTTTGGGAATCGAAGTCACTGAGCACGATATCTGGATCCTAGATTTACCACAGAAACTTACGCATTATTATTATTATTATTATTATTTAAGTGAGATGGAACTTTTTCGCAGAAAAAGTTCAGGAATTAAAATTAATGGTGAACATTTATTATATATTATTTTTGTGGAAGGGCGCCAATTCTTTGAATTCAAGTAACCATCAGAATTTTGTAAGTTATTTTAGTTTATCTATTTAGACACTAAACTACATTTCATAATTTTCACGGCAATTTTGTGCGCAAGTCGTGCCAAATTGAATTAATTACATAAAACTTGTCGTTCTCTTTGGAGCAATATTTTACGCTTGCTATTTGTTATGACTGCCTTTCTATGTCAAAATAGTATTCGTTTTGCAACACTTATATATATATATATATATATATATATATATATATATATATATATATATATATATATATATATATATATATATATATATATATATATATATATACTTCTTGACTCAGCGAATGTTTTCGAAAAATTAAAATTATTTGATAATTTGAACTTACCTTCATTCTCTGAGAGTTTAAGACATGAAACAAAACTGTTTCTTCTTCGGAAGAATATTGTATATTTTGCAAATACGTATTTTGGTAGCAGCGTTATATATATATATATATATATATATATATATATATATATATATGTATGTATTTAAATAAGTTTTTTGTAGTACAAAATTTAAGGATAGCTAGGAATAAGCATAATTCATATGGCATTTTAATGTATATTTTTAAAAGCTAAAAAACAACTGGTTTCGTCCCAGCCTTATCAAGTTTATTTCTGGGATATAAAAAAATAAACGTGTAAATTTAATTGATATTAATGATAACCAATAGGGAAATATGAATATCAAGAAAGCTAGAGTCCAATAACATTCAGGCCCAGTAGGCATTCCCTTTGTTACAGAGAGAAGGCCCACGGGATCTGATATACAAGGACTCTAGAACCTTGATATTACGTATATTAGATCAGTTCGCCCAAAGCCAAGCGACAATGTCATTTGGACGCAAGGGGATATTGAGAGTGAAAGTGAAAGCGAATGAAAACACTTTAGAAGCAACCGGAAATCCAATCTTAAACAGAGATCAAGGCATAAACAACGGCCCCTTTTCAAAAGAGCGGGGAGTTGTGTGAACCTGATCATAGGTGAACTGCTTTATTCCTGTTGAAGAGAAAATATAGCAAATTGAAACTGGTCATGTATCAGTTCATGAAGAACTTCCCGACAGCGTCTGTTCACAAGTCCCAGCTTATGGAGGTGTTAATTAATGGTGCTTTGTGAAGGACCAATTTCTGCACACGGCCCCCGTGTCCGAGTTCTAGGTTTGTCTTCCAGGCCGGTTTTGTCTTCCTTGAAATAACTGAACCCGTTTTATGCCACACATTCGTTGACAGTTTCTAGGCCTAACGAACCATTAACTTCTTTTCTGCTGGCCTTGCTCTCAGTCCTTTTTTTTTGTGGTTCTAGCTAAAAATTCACCTCTCATTATAAAATCTGTAAAATAAAAAATAAACAATTCATATTTATATGTTTTATGTGAAAATAAAAAATAAACAATTTAGCAATAATTGAACAAGTTGTATCAAATTTATGATATAATATGGAGATACATGTTCCCAAATTTATTCTTCTAGACCAGTTGCCATCAAAGGCTATAGAACCCAGTCTATTCTGATAATTACCTATAGCTGGAGGGAGAAGATGACGATTAATACCTTTCCTAAAGGCATTAGCACGTAAGTGAATGTAATGGATTCGACTGGAATTCGATTTGGAACTCTGAATTCAAAACCTGCGGAAGGCTGTCCGTTTTCAACCCTTGAAAAAGTGGAGTTGGTTCTGCAAAACGCTTTCACCAAAAAAAAAAAAAAAAATCAATTAATATGTGCTGGTGCCTGGGCTGTCGGTTCCTAGGAACTGAGTTGCTTGACCCTCATACGTCGAATACGACGGGAAAGTCCAATAATCTGAAAATCCGAAAAATGACTTATGCCTCAAAAGCAAATAGCTTCTCTTTATTGAAATAATCTTACGTGGCAGCTAAAAGAGATGCATTTCTCCATCGGCATTAGTAATCGACCTTTGAACCTCGACCTTGAATGTTGACATTAAATGTAGGTAGGTTTTTCAATACTAATATTTTTTCAATACTATTACACTGTTTCAATACTATTGAACAAATAATATAGAATAAACGAAAAGTCACTGTGAAGGCACAATAAGAACAATGCACTTTTCAAAGTGAAATAAAACTAAACGATAACTAAAACAGAGACTAATATAAACCCATAGAAATGGTCATTCAAGTCAACATTGTATGATGACTGTTGGTTTCACGCCTTGACAGATCATCAGACCATATCAATATTCTATCGCCCCTAAACAGCATATAAGACCTCATTTTCAAATTTCAAATAGATTCGAAAAATAATTTATAATACGTTACCTACAACTAAATCACAGCTCAAAAGAACTAGATAACTAATAGACCATCACTTAAATCAAATAATCTTTATTTCAAATGCCAAACTTTAGAATTGCAGAAAGTATACAATAAATAAATAAATAAATAAAACAAATGAAATAATAAATGGCTGAAATGAGTAAGAATAAATAAAAGTAATTTTTTTTTTTAAATACTCGAAATATGTAAAGAATAAGCGAGAATACGAAACAATAAATAAACAATGCTTATATACAGAACGAATATTGACATGAACGAAATTTACATGTGAAACTAGAGAGAGAAATAGAGACAGAAAGTGAAACAAAGAAATTAAGTTTCCTCAGTTTTTGTCCATTCGTTTCGTTGTAGCGGAGTGTTTTTCTACTGAGAATTGTTTTTCTTTTCTCTGTCGTCTGCACACTTCGAGTCCCTTGATTGTGGAGTCGGCGCCATATTCGACGTTCATTAGTTGTATTCTATTTCCTTCCTTTCAACATGGGGCTTGTTTCTCTCTATTGTAGCGACTAATGCTTCGTCAGCGGTTTTCTTGTTTTATTTTGCTCTTATTATTGATAGTAGCAGTAAAGTTATTAATCTTATTTCTTATTTTTTTTCTTCCTTTATGGACAACAGTATATTAGCGATCTTTTGTCTGAACGTAAACCATGGTTGCAAAATGGAACTCATATGGTGTTCTAATGTGGGTACTTAGAAAAAAAAAGTTTCACAGAATTCGCCGTAAACATAAGAACGTTTTCCTGATCGTAGATATTACTGCTCTTTGGAGCATGGATCGCTTGTGCCAGGATTGATATCGGGTGACCCCATCTGCACCTAAATATTGCAGAATGAATGCTTCACATAGCATTAAGAATAGAATCGCCATTTTGTGCAACAATAGGGAAAAAGACGTGTTCTTATTCGCATCAGTGATTTTCAAATTCTTCAGGAGGTAATATATATATATATATATATATATATATATATATATATATATATATATATATATATACATACATGTATATATATACATATACATACATATATATATACTCGGGAGAGTCCACCACACACACACAAACATACACACACACACACACATATATATATATATATATATCAATGTGTAAAATATCAATGTGCCCAAATGTTCTGCATATCTGACATCTTTCGGCTATTCATTTAGTCATTATTAAAGGTTTTTTGTATTTTATCTAGATTTATAGGAATGTCTTACTTCCGAACATGGTCATCACATTGTGGCCGTGTTCATATTTGATGTTACTGAAAGTTGTTTTTTTTTCTTTTTTATTGTTAGTGCTTCCATTATTTTAGACATTTTTTACATGTGGATGAAGCTATGATACTTGTATCTTCTACAAGTATGTTGCAGATAGAGATTGGTAGGTTCCCATCTATGTTTAAATGAGTCCTATATGTATTACTTTAAACTCTATATAAATTAAAAAACCTTTAAATTGACGAATTTTTTTTCAGTCATTTTAAAATTTGAATTTTTAACTGTTACCTCTTCATCCGGACACAATGCTTGATGTTGAAACACCTGGTGAATGGCCGATTTTCAATCCGGGGGTGGGGGGTCATCCTGATTCAAAAAAGTTATAATATGTTTATGTAGAGCAAGTTAGAATGTTTTAGGCACACAGTAGACAGAGAGAATTTACCGTTTATTTATTTAGAATTATACTTCATTTTATCGTTATTGATTTTTAGATGAATCATTATCATTTAATAGTTTTACTTTCTCCTAATAGCGATGTTTGCTCGATGAAGCTTTTTCTCTCCGATTATTTTAATCCTAATTCCAAGGCATACTCTTCTTGTCTACCGCCATTTTTATTTCTAGTCTAGATAGGTGACCGCTTGGAAATATGATGTGATGTAAGCTTTGATGTGCTAGCTGTGTAATAAATAATTGTTAAACGGAAAGCAGATATCCAATTCCAGTTGGATCATTAGATTCACTTACGCGCAAATAATCTTGGGAAAGGTATGAATCCACCTCTTCTACTCCAGCTATGGGTTAATTATTAAGACGTATCGCTAAATCTTTATTATTTTCCCACCCTGATCAAAGTCTTAAAATCTAAAAAAATAGTTTTAAATAAATTGCAAAGGTTTGATTAGCTGTAAAAAATATTAATCAATCAGTCTATTTTGTTATCGCTCTTGTTAAATGAACTATTTTCTTTATGTGTATTTTATTATGACATTTTCTTCCTCTTCCTATTGTTGCTTTTTAGATAAAGTGTTTTCACAATTATAACTTTGATCTAGTTTTACTTCATCCTATCGTTACTTTTTAGATTAAGCATTTTAGCCATAATTATTGGACTATTTTTAACCTTATATTATATAAAAATTATTTTCGTTTGTTTAAAAAGTGTTTACTATTATCATTGTATTGCTAATTATACCCGCTTATTATTGCCTTTGAGTTAAAAAAATCACTGTGTCTATATTATTACTAATTTTTATCAATTTATATTGCGTATTTTTATTCAGTCGAAGTCCTTTTAACCTCCGTTTCAGCGAGGCGGTCCTGAGAATATTAGAAGTCCTGCCAAGATTCGTTATTCTGGCCAACAATTTTTTTGGCATATTGAGACTGTTTCTGGGATATATTGAGGTCGTTGGACCCGAGAAAAACATTGTTTTTTCCAGTTGGCTCTAGTTTTCAATATATTGCTGAAATACCTTTTTCGGGTCTGACCACAATGATACTAATTGGATTACGGTGTTATTACTGCCTGGATATTTCAACAAAACCACATTTATTATGCCATTTAGGCTGCTAATTGGTAATTAATATTGAATAAATGTATCACTTCTATTTAAGATTTCTGATTGCATATGAATATTTAAAATATGATATTTACTCTACAGCGTGCTACTATTTTAAGAATAATAAGAGCCAGACAAATCTCTAGCAGTGTTCCTCATTTATTACAAGAGATTAATGAAAAATTATAAAAAAAAATATAATTTCCAATCAAATTTCACACTAAAAGTAAACTAACAAAATATGTAATTTTAGTTATTCAACATAATATATTACAAGCCCAATAACTTACAAGCTGATCAGGTCATTGTACATTACTTCACCTGAAGGAAGCTTCATTTATATGACTTGTTTTGTTGAATTTTCTGAGGGAAACCATGCATAAAGTTACAGCAATAATCGGGCATCATATGGATGTTCCATCGGCCTTGGTACCGCTCCTCTCTAGTCTTGTTGGAAACGTTCTCCCTGTTCTTCACTTACATCAACAAGTTTTTCAGCGAATTTGTCTAAATGAGTAAACGTGTAATGGATTTTGATATTCATTCTCCTTCCAAGATTTTGGAAATTCTTTAGCATCATTTCGTCTAATTCATGGTATTTACCTGTTTTTTTGTTTTTTTGTTGTTTTTTTCTTGTTCAGGAATCCTTTCTTAACTGCAACAAAAGAAGTACACGCAACAGCCTCAACCCCAGACATGTTGGAGACAAAATCTTCATCGTTACCCAGTTTATTCTTTGTGTTCCATCAAAATTTCCTGCCTTCAGTTTCTCATTTCTTTGACCAGGAAATTTTGAGTAGATGTAACCGAAACATGCGCTACCTTGATTTAATATCTTGACAAATTCTTTCATTAGGCACAACTTGATATGTAGTGCGAGAAGGATGATTCGATCACGGTTAACCAGTGGTTTATTTACGAGACTTTTCGTTCCGACAAGCTCTTTATGAATAGGCCAAACCTTCTTTTCGCTGTACTGATCACTGTCTATGCTATCCCATAGACAAAGGAAACATGGGTACTTCGTAAAACCATCTTTTTGCCCAAATAAAAAAAATTAAAATGAACACTTATCAACTTATATTAATCATAACAGTTTTTGTAGAGCAATCTTTAAACTTATGTAGTTCGTCTTCAAGATTACTGAATAGCAAATTGGGATAACATTAAACTTGCCAACGCTTCGTTTATAGCTGTCAATAAATAAACACCATTCAGTCGGATTGTACTTAGGAAGTCTTATTGCTAAAAGAGGGACTTGGATATTGTTGCAAAACACAGTCGTCTTCTTCGGTAAAATAATAAAGTTCTTCGTCTCTGTTACGGTAAAATGTTACCTTAGCTTCAGAGCCAAGAAACGATACTCACTTGGAAGCCCAAAATATCAGCTGCCTCTTTTGACAAAGCTAGATCTCAAACTAAGTCATTCAGCTCACCTTTTGCAGTCTGACATCTGCCAAATACGAATGATAAATACTACCACTACTTTTACAGCTGCTGTCGGACGCTACATCTATTGCCTTCTGCAATAATCATAGTGTCATCATCTTGATCAAGATCAGGAAAGGAAGTAAAAACTGGAGCGGGAATATGATTCCAATGTGGAACTGGCCGTCTCGCGGATTCAATATGAAGATAGTGCCGACTGTTGTTCTTGTGACGGTTCCGTCCCGACATGTTCACCTTAACAATTGTCATGATCATTTTTGTGCTCCCGCCACACCATCTGTATCCCAAACAGGTACTAATATTAGCATTAGTGTATCTATTGATACATTAACACTGAATAAACGGAAATGAAATATGACACGATTAAAACATTTAAAAAGATCTGTTCTATTTGAGGCAATTTTCTCTCTCTCTCTCTCTCTCTCTCTCTCTCTCTATATATATATATATATATATATATATATATATATATGCATACACACACACACACACATATATATATATATATATATATATATATATATTGTGTGTATTTAGGCAGCATCTTTTCATTCATACACGTTTCATTAAATAATATAGACAAGTGTTGTTTATTTATTTTATGTAAAAATACATAAAATAAATAGACAACACTTGTCTATATTATTTAATGAAACGTGTATATATATATATATATATATATATATATATATATATATATTACTATATAATCCCTTTAAACGTTATTATTAGTGGATACTCGTTTTTTAGTAGGTGCTCTTTTATATATATATATATTTATTTTCACCGACCGGCCTGAATCTTTCATAAATGTTATTAAAGAAAAATTTTCAGTAATCAACCCTGCGCCCATAAGGGTAATAGGCGCTATCATTTAGCCCAGTACGCTTTGCCGCTTGGCCACGAAGAGACAGACGCAAAGGCGAAGCCAATTTTATGCATACAAGTGAAATTTCCCCTGTCATAGATTTTTTTTTCTATTTCTTGTATTATATTAAACAAAAATTTTTACAGCGATCCGCACGTGTCCCAAAACAGATGAATGTACGCAATGTATGTTCCATGAATAAGGACGTCTGAACTGAAGTACATAAGAAATTATCACAAATGTCTTACTTTCTCTGGCTTTTCTAACAAGGTGAAATAAAGTGGCTTGCCGAAGATGGGAACCCAAGGTCTCTTTTCTGTGACCACCTGGCACGTGATGTTTAGAAGCCCCGCTCCCACTCCAAGAGAAGACAAATATTGTCTCCCTACAGTAACGTTTACGCTTAAAATTCATGATTAAAGTTTTGTATACTTGAAATATACAGACCCTATGTCACCGGCAGAGCCTGATACACAAATCCTGTCTGTAAGACTAGTAGCAGCAGACGGTCTTCAGTAATATTTGTATCAGTAACAAAAACAACGCTATTAAAAGCTTCTGCTTAATATTTAAAGAATTATACAATTTTAAAGAATGTAAACTGTTATATCCCAGACAGACAGGATAAACAAAGAATATAAAATAAAAGAGCGATTGTATTTTAAATAGAAACAATATTTATTTTTGGTCTCACCTTACTTGATGTATGTAGATGAAAAAGGATGAAAATCAATCCACGCGCTTGTGTTTAAACGGCAGCCATCTTGTTTTTCCCTATATACGGAAGTATTCTGTCTGGAAGTAATTTTCTGTATTCAAAATGAAGAATTCTTTTTCTTGGGTAGTGTTATCTCACCTAACATAAAAAAAAACGACGTTTAGAGAGAGAGAGAGAGGGAGAAAATCTAGCTTGTTCGGAGGAAATTAAATCACTGAAATTTTTTATGTCCAATATCTTGAAAAAGTAAAGCCAATTCCAGAGAATTAAGTACATTTTCGGATTCACCGATCCTGATTTACCCTACAGACGTTTTAATATCCAGTGACTTATGAAAAAATGTTGACTAATGTTATTGGTAACATAAGATATACAGATGTCACGGTGTTGATTGCAGACACAGGAATGAAACGGAAGGAACTCCAAGAGAAGGTAGTAAAGGAAAGCAAAAAGAAAGGACTAACGAGTAATTGTAAGGATATATAATGCATGGATGCCAACAAGGGAAAGAGGCCAAGATATATTTCTGGTAATTTTTTCCCCAAAATGTATTGATGCTAATAATGTTGGTAATAATCTTTTTCAAAAATGTATTGCTGGTATTAAAACCTATTTTTTTCTTTCATAGTGCTTTGAGTCCAGTTTGGGGGTAAACTATTTTCCCATAGCTGGGACACTAATAAGTGCTACCATTTCGGGTCAGGATGAACCTGGGAACACCAGCAATTAAGATGTGGTTCTATGCTCCTCAAAACCTCCCGATCAGAGACCTTGCTGCCAGATATATTTTATCATCATACCCAGGATGTGGATGTTGTTTATCGTCATATCCAGGACGCTTTAGAATAAGTAGAAATATTTGAAATTTCTAGAAATTTCTAGAAATAGTTGAAATTTCTGTAAAGAGGAGAGAAAGTTTGGATAATTTGACACACACAGAATATACCTAAGGTTTGGAGGACAGAGAAAAGCCTACTGAACGATCCTGTGTGAATGAACTACAGAAAAAAAGATTAGGAAGGATAGATAAAAGAGGTAGAATAATAATTTTTGGAAAATGATTTTACTACAAGTAATGCAATAAAGCCAATAAAACGTAAAAGATTACAGAGTTTGACTGACAATGACGAAAAGAAAACATTATTAAGGAGAGAGAACAATAAAAGAACATGAATTATGAAAGCAGGGCACGACGATAGCCATTGTATTTAATTTTTTGCAGACCAAAATTTACTGAAAAGTAAAAAGCCAGAGATTTCTACAAGCGAGAAGTACAAGAGGAAAAACTGTTAACACAAAACGCACGGTTACATCTAGCCATTTCAACTGTAAAATGATGGGACCTAGTTGTCAATCTAGTACTGCGATTAAATTCGTGGTCTTGGTGCCAAAGAATAAAGTAATACTTATTTTGAAAATGCAGAAATGTGTCACAAGACCAAAAGGTGGCGATAGGGGAAGGCTGGTCCTTAATCTGTCTTATCTTAAACTTAACCATAATTACTAACGCAAACATACCACAGTAGTGTAACTGACGCAGCCAATCGAATCCGAGGATACCAGTCTACTGAGGAGGCACGGTGGAGTAATGGATAGCGGCTTGGATTGAGGAATCGGAGAGCCGAGTTCGAATTCCAGTCGAATCCATTACATTCATACATTACGTGCTAATAGCCTTGGGAAAAGTGTGAATCCTCTTCTTCTTCCTCCAGCTATGGGTAAATAGCAGGACAGACTGGGTTCTATAGCCTTGGATGGCAACTGGTCTAGGAGAAGGAAAACTCTGAATTCAAAACCTGCAGAGGGTCGTTTGGGGACCTTGTGGCTCGTAGTGCACCAGGTCTCTGTAATCGGCCCTTCAAAAAGTGTGGATGCACGAAACCTTCACCACTATAATCAAATCTCATGTGCTATAGATGCGGGTTGGGGACAGCTTGTGAATTCCAAATTTCCATGAAACTCCAATATGGGAGCTGGCTCAACCCACCCCGGGTGAATGCCGTTGCAAGAGAGAGAGAGAGAAGAGATACCAGTCTACTATCACGGCTAGCTGATCCCCCGTTGCAAACGCCTGCTCAGGCACATTTGTATTTGTTCAACATCCGCAGATCCCAACTGTAGTTTATTCTGAGCA
>OZ010580.1:74219576-74367076 GCA_963932145.1 Acanthosepion lycidas | reverse complement strand
ATTTTGAAGTTTGATAAGAGTTCAACATCAACTGTCGAAATTGAACCTGATCAAATACGCAGTTGGCAAAAGTGTTTGGGAAATTTTGCCTGATGTATATTAGGGCAGGCTGATTTTTCACTTTTTTAGTTAATCATCGTTGCACCTGATGCAAAAGCTAGCGTTTGATATGATAAGGACTGACAAAACAATAGATTCATAGCGTTTACCATTTAGTTTTCAATATCATCTGAAATGAATGCACAGAAATATTGAATTTCCGTAGATTTTTATTTAAAACGTGATTTCAGAATTATACTATTTCAAGAATAAATACAAAGTTGATATTTTTTATATTAGATACATTGAATGGAAAATTCAAACCAGAATTCTAAAAAAATGGCTACTCAGTGAATAAGATGTTACACCATTTGTTAGGTCATAATTAATAAAAGCAAATGTATTGATAATGTATATAACACAATGACCTTGCTGGAGAAAATGTTTTAAATTTGCAGTGTTTATTGAAAATCGAAAGCTACTGCACTATAATATCATTTCACTAAATTGTTCAGTATAACTTCCTTTCAAGTAAATGAAGGTTATATTTGATGGGACGATGATTTAATAATAATGTGCTTGTACCAAGCATGTTGCCCATATACAATTTCTGAAGTTTCAGAAAATTATAAATTTTATAAGGCTGTGCTATAAAGCTTTCGCTGATCACTGGATTGAAAGATTTTTTTCAGCAAAAAATGGTAACGATTGGAAAAATATTCTGTGCCATTATTTGATATGTCAATCCCAAACTTTCAAATCGAGTGCAATGTCATGCTTCCAAAATTTAGTTTGCAATATCGTCTGAAAAGAATGTACAGACATACCTAATTTCTTCAGATATTTTTTACTTACAAAGTGACTTCAAAATTTTACCATTACAAGAATAAATCCAAAGTTGCTATTTTTTATATTAGATACATTGAATGGAAAGTAAATGGTGTTTCATTAAGACGGATTATATATAAGCGTGTTTCATTAGGACAGATCAAATTCAACAGTAGATAAATCAGTGTTACCGGTGAAAATTTATTTATTTCTCTATTGGATCATGTTATTTTTTGTCATGGCAATTATGTGTGAAAAATAATATCAACCAAATGTCCGCCAAATCTGAAAGAAAAAGAAAAAAAAGCATTAGACGGTTAACCTTAATTCACATTTAAAATCGAACACCCTTTATATTCAAGCCTGAATTCTAAAAACAAAATGGAAACTCAAAGAATAACATACACGATTTTGTTTGGTCAGAATTAATAAAAACAAAAAGTAGATAATGTATATAAGACAATGATGCTGATGGACAAAATGTTTTAAATTTGGATTGTTTATTGAAAATTTCACTCAAACTACTGTACTATAACCTTATATCACTAAATTGTTCAGTATAATTTCCTTTTCAAATAAATGAAGGTCTTATTTGATGGGACGATGATTTAATAATAATGTTCTTGTGCCAAGCATCTTGTCCATTTACAATTTCTGAAGCTTCAGGAAATTATGAATTTTATAAGACTGTGCTATAAGGCTTTCACTGATCGCAACGTTTTTTTTTTAACCTAAACTTAAAGACTTTTTCAGCCCCCCCCCCCCAAAAAAAAACCGCTAACGATTGGAAAACTATTCTGTGCTATTATTTAATATGTCAATCCCTAATTTTTCAAATCGAGTGCAATAACACGCTTCCAAAATATACTTGCCTTAATGTATATTCATGATCTTTCTTAAATTTAAGGACTCTGTATAACTAACGGCATATTTGACTTCTGTGTATAAATGCTTGTTGCAAAATAAAATCCTTACATTCGCCCCTGATGAAGTCCATCAAGAGATGAGACACGTCGGCTAAGATAAGTTTTGCTTTCGTCTTTATTCATATTTGTTGTTTTTGCATAATCAGACTTAACCTGTTCAAATTTAATCTTAACTGATATCTTCCACACATATACGCATAGGTTGTACCTCATACACTGTAATTCTCTACCTCGAGTGTCTCTCTGGATTTGTACAGGGTGAACACCAGTGTAAATAAAAATGGTATAGATTTTAGCTATATCTGATGTTTTACACGCGCGCACACACACACACATCTATCTATATATATATATTTTCTGTAGTTTAGTGCTAGCAGCAAGCAGAAATATTTCTCCTCCCGATGATGGCCATTTCGGCCGAAACTAGTCGAGGAATCTAAATGGAATAATAATAAAAAAAACGAAAGAATATTAATCTACAACTCAGTGTGTCTGAAGATTTTAATTTTTTAATTTTTTTATTGTTCAATATATATATATATATATATATATATATATATATATATATATATGTATATATATATGTATATATATATGAATGTAATGAGAACGAAAATGATATATAAATTCTAACATTCACAGCATTAATTCAAACAGGTCAGAACTTGCAAATCTCTAAACGAATCTTGCTTTTTATGTTTGTAGGAAAAATATGTACCATTAAGCTTTTGAACAACAGCCAATTATTAAATCAAAGAATTGAAATTACAGTTTTTGTAGGCATATTAAAGATCTAACATTACTATTTTGCTAAAAATTTAAATCCATGGCTCTAAACGCTTAAAATTATAACCGAACTTTTGATATACTTTCTACCCTCTTATATAATTTTCTAGTAATTTATCTTAGATTATGATTCTTAAATATATACTAGTAATAGTATCAGATAAATTGATTTACACCCATACTAATTCTAAAAGTTATACAGTCCGACAATAGTTCAAAATTTGTTTATAAAAGTTATATTAACATCCTATAATTTTATATATTTTTCTACTTATATCTTAAATTCTGAAGTAGAATCTTATTGTAAAAAAAACAAAATAATAACTTCAAAAAATCTCCACCTCTTAATTTATTAATTCACATAAAACGAGTAGCAATAACTCCAGCTTAAAAATGCGCAATTCAGCTCTGGCTTGGTTTTAAAGTTACTTACAGCTATCGTCTTAAACTTATCCCTCTTTCCCCCCTCATTGTCTTACTATCTCGTATTTCTACCTTATCTCGTCCACCCCTGGGAGGCTTTGAAGTGCTGTGCCTAAACCCTTGACCGTTGCTATCGATTTAAATTTTTCTGCTCGAGCCATCGCCTTAACATCTCAACAATCCTTCACCAAACTGCTATCAACATGCACTATTGTTTCAATCTGTCACACTCTTTGCTTTTCCTATCTTTTCTTATACGTCCCCTCTTAAAATCTTTTCCTTTCTTTTTCCAAACAAGCAGAAAAAAAAGGAAGTGACGGTCCTCGAGCGGTCTGCTTACAAACATAATTTTTCATAACCATTTTGGTTCTCACCAGTCGAGGTGCAAGTAAATGCACCGAAACAGTGTTGCATCTTTGTAGTGAGTAAATTGTTTATCTATCTATCTATCTATCTATCTATCTATCTATCTATCTATCTATATATATATATATATGTATGAATGTATATATATATATATATATATATATATATATGATAATGTTTTAATGTTTTCGGAGAGAGTCTATTTCATGTCCCGATATATAACCCTCTACCTCGAGCAGCTCTTGGGTTTTGTACAGGGTGAAGATCATTGTAAGAGAAATTATTTCCCAACTGTGCGTTGCCTTTATTGCTCTTGAGAAATGTAGACTGTTTTGCTAAATTCTTTTGTCGTTATTCATATTATCCGTTATCCATTATATTTATATATTATATTTTATATTTTTACACACACACACACACACACACACACACACACACACACATATATATATATATATATATATATATATATATATATATATATATATATATATATATATATTTGGTTGGATTGATATGAGTTCAATCCAACCAAATATGTTAGCTCTATTTCTGATATTGAGCGCTTTCTAGTAAGTACCGCGCATATAATATATAAATAATTATATATATGTATATTTATTTATATTTATATACACACACTTTTCACACACACACACACACACACACACACACACACACACACACACACACACACACATATATATATATATATAATTATTTATTTTTAAAGAAAAACAATTTATAACATAAATATGTTATAAAATCACTACAAAAATAGCCATTTTGTTTCAACACCTTCGGTGTCTTATCAAGTGATGACGTTGAATGTAAAATAAAAATCTTTTAAGAATAGTAATTGTTGGTTATTGGAATTCATTCCATATACACCAATCATATACTTGGGTATATATATATATATATATATATATATATATATATATATATATATATATATATATACGTGTATTAACTTACTTCCCCTATAGTCCGATCCCTGAATTTTTTTGTAAAAAATCTTTCCCTACAGTTCGTTTAATAATGCATTCCGTATATTGCAGTTAGTTTGCTGCACCCTGGACATATTTTATAGCAAATAAATGATTTTCCTTCTCTTTTTGTACAAAGCTAACCAAAAATGGTGAAAGAAGTAAAATATCTGACAAGAGGATGTAACCGTCCCTTTTGTTTTCATTCATTCCTAACTACGGCAGCACTTTTAACCTGGGGCCTGAGCGAAACCCCATCAACTATAAATTCAGCTTAAAATCAACAAATGCCATATATAAATGAAGAATTAATATATTTTTTCCTATCTCAGATTTTCATCAATCGTTGTTTCGCAAGTTTTTCCATCGCTGTCAGGATTACCGGTACAAAATGCAGTACCGATGCGTAATGCGAATGGAGATTATCTGTTCCGGTAAGGTTAGCCAAAGGTAACGTGAGAATATATGCCTTCCAGGTAGGTTACGGTCACCGAAAATGCATGAATTTTAACCCTTCCCCAGAAAAATAATTTAACTGTGGATAGTGTAATCTCTATCTGCAACATACTTGTAGAAGATACAAGTAGCATACCTTCATCCACATGTAAAAAATATCTAAAAATAATGGAAGCACTAACAATAAAAAAAAAAAAACAACTTTCAGTAACATCAAATATGAACACGGCCACAATGTGATGACCGTGTTCGGAAGTAAGGCATTCCTATAAATCTAGATAAAATACAAATAATCTTTAATAATGGCTAAATGAATAGCCGAAAGAGGTCGGATATGGAGAACATTTGGGCACATTGATATTTTACACATTTATATATATACATACATTTATCGTATGAATGTCAAGCAGCTCAGTTGCTAGGAATCGACAGCCCAAACACCAGTACATATGATTTGATTATAGTGGTGAAATCTTTGCGCAGAACTAACCCTTTTTGAAGGGCGGAATACAGCGACCTAGTGCACTATGTGTTGTTCTTTTCCTAGACCAGTTGCCATCCAAGGCTATAGAACCCAGTCTGTCCTGCTATGTACCCTTAGCTGGAGGGATAGGAAGAGGATTAATACCTTTTCCAAGGTAATAGCACGTTTTAACATTTCATCAGTTGGGGAATCATGATGGAACACTGCTTAATAAATAAATATATACGGCTCTACTTTTGTATAGAGCTGTTTTAAATTAATGTTTTGGACCCTGAAATCTTACTCTTCGTTCTCATATATATATATATATATATATATATATATATATATATATATATATATATATATATATATAACAATGCATAATTACTCTCTAAGCTTAACAGAAGACTCGTGATGAAATCGATCATAAACGAAAATGACATGTCCATCATTAATTAATCATACCTAAGGATCAGAAGCTCATGAGGCACTGAAATAAAGTTATATATATATAATTTTTTCACCTTTTTGAAGATGATCCTCGCCCTCTCTAACCTTCTAATTTTCTGTTCTGTAGTGACAAGTTGCCTCACATTTTTCATGTACGATTTCATTTTCAAGTTTTTTTTTTTTTATCACTACTCTTTGGACTGTCATAGCGAAAAAATCTCTTTCACGTGTCAAACGTCTTATGAATTGAGTTGGATCTTTTCTAATTGATCTCTTTAGCTCAAAGTTGAAAGGTGATCCAGTTTTCTGTTGTGACCTCATGATCTAGTTTTTCTTTCTACTGTTCCCTCTTTTTTTAAAACTTATTCCCCATTCTCTTGATGGTTCTTGAATGAACCTAGAAGATGGAAGCCAGAGTATGAATGTTGGTACCATTACTGAAGGCCAAAATTATCTTTTTTTCTTTCACTATTGCTCATTTGGGAAGACAGTGGGTTTGACAAAATGATTTTAATCTCTTCTCTTTTTAGCTGAATAACTAAATTAACTACATTTTTTGTGAAAAATGGTGTCAATATGGCGAAACGTCTTATCTGAAAACCTGGAAAAAAGGAATTCAATTAGTTTAATTTTTTTTTTAGATATTAAACATTCTGTGAGATGAATAATTATGAACAATAAGAAAATGTTAAAAAAATTAAAATTTCAGACACACTTGGTTGTATGTTGATATGTTTTTATTATTTAAATTAGATTTCTCGATAAGTTTCGGCCATCATGGCTATCATCGGGAGAAAAAATTTCTGCTTGTTAATTCCAGTGAAATACAGGGGTCAATGACTGTCTCTGAAGAAGGTGAACTTTGTAGTTTTTATTTGTTTTTTTTTATCGTTAATTTATCGTTCGTCCTTGTATTGGTCAAAACGCCTCTTTCAAGTTCTATATATATATATATATATATATATATATATATATATAGATAGATAGATAGATAGATAGATAGATAGATAGATAGATATTGAATCTTGTCACAAATCTCGAGACAAGTAGTAGGAGCAAAAGACCAGATATAGAAGCAATATTCAGTGCAAGGTCGAATGGTAGATTTAAAAATCTGCATGATGGATTCTGATGGCGAAGAATTATCCGGCATGATATTGCGAACCAACTTCTATTCGCTGTAGACCCAACAATTGTTTCAATATAATCGCTCTACTTCATATCATTGGCAAGCGTCCAAGAAAGCGCAAATAGTTGCTCTTCTCAGGGAGTTTAGCATCCGCCATGCTGACGGCAGGTAGAAAAGGTTCTTTGTCGTAATTAAATGAAAGCAGTTTTGTGTTTGTGGCGTCAAAATTTGCAAGCAATTCCATGTCCAAATTAACCTCTGATTGGAGGTCCTTTTCGAGAGTCGTTGCCATCTCAAGTTCATCTTGGTATGGAGACTGAGGTCAGTACTGATCGGCGACAGTCTGTTTCGCGCTTGAGCACAAGGTTCAAGATCGCTTTCAAGCTATTATATCATACCTTATTTTTATATCACGCTTTATCCCGGCTATTAAGCACTTTTACGCATAAATACAGCATACATTCAGACTATATTTTTATTATCCCTCTCTCTCTCTCTCTACATATATATGTATATATATATAACGTCATCCACATATATATATATATATATATATATATATATATATATATATATAGCGATTTTCTAAGCCCGGCTTAGATGTGACACAAGGCCGTACGTATGGGGCACCTAGTGAGGATCGAACTCACTACTCAGATCTAATTGATCTAGCTTTCTAACCATTACACCACGGCGAGGTGGGTAATATATATATATTGTTAGTACTTCCATATCTCTATTTGTTCAATATATATATAGAGTTTGGAAATGCAAAGTCGGTCTTGGCCTTTCCTCTAACTTGGAGCATGTGCATGTAAATTTTGGTGCAAATCCGTCGAAAATTGAGGCCGTGCATTCGTTACACACACACACACACATCCTGCCATTTATATATATATATATATATATATATATATATATATATATATATATATATATATATATATATATATATATATATATATATATATGTGTGTGTGTGTGTGTGTGTGTGTTGAAATATGTTACATCTTCTTCAAAACTCTAACTGCTCACGTACCGGTTACATTGTATCAAAAATTTTCTATCAATTTGACATTATATCCGGTAAATTTGATTCCGTTTTCTATAACATCTTAACCTAGATGGTTTTCATTGGCTAAACTTAATATTAGGTTTGTGCAAAAATAATGACGTAATAATGTCGTTTTTTTAACATCAAAAAACGACATTATTACGTCATTACTTTTGCACCAACCTAATAACAACCTATCGTGTTTCTCTTCATCTTTGTTTTTCTTCTTTTCCTCGGAAGAAGGATTTTTTGATACCTTTTTTTTCCGGAAAAAAAATCTTATATCATTCTACTCTTCCATCTCTTAATATTAGGTTGGTGCAAAAATAATGACGTAATAATGTCGTTTTTTGAAGTATTTTTTAACGTCAAAAAACGACATTATTACGTCATTATTCTTTGCACCAACCTAATATTTCTCGTTCTTCTTTCTTTTTCTTTTTTATTGATTCTATCTTGTCTCCAGCTTTTCTTTTTTTTCCTACTATAACTTGTGTATTTCTTCCTTTTCCTTTTGTGGAAATTATTTTTTATGTATTCTCTTTTTAAAAAAAAAAAAGAGATCTTGTATATATAGTGTTTAAAAGTTATTATAAACATCATTTATCACTGTCTGATGAGATGCCATGTTGTGCATCGAAAAAAATAATGCATTTTTGTAGTAGTAATATGCATCTTCGAATGTTAGATATTAAAAAAAATTAAAATTCTTTAAAAAATCTATATAAAAGAGAAAAATCTTAAAATCCCAGCCCCCCTTATTCGTCCGTATGTATAGTCCGATGAAGTCCTGAAGGACGAATCACGTCACAAATAAACTTTTTCCAAATTGTCATACAATTTTACTATATATATATATATATATATATATATATATATATATATATATATATATATATAATATTGTATTTGGGAACAATCCCTCTTTTATACAAGTTTTGTTAAAGGCCACTGATAAGATACTGTGATTAAGATTTTTTTTTAAATTTCTCTTGCGTTGTATGATGAATTTTTATTTTCCAAACACGATCATCACATTGTGGCCGTGTTCATATTTGATGTTATTGAGTGTTAGATTTTTCTTTTTTATTATTAGTGCTTCCATTATTTGTAGTCTTTTTTATATGCGGATGAGGCTATTATATTTTGTATTTTCTCCAAACATTTTACGGATGAATCTTGATAGGATTTCATGTAAGTATTTACTCTTTCCCCCCCCCCCACTAGGACAAGATGTGACACAAGGTCTACTTTTAGGTGGGGACCCAAAAGCGTACACCCGGGACAAAAACAAAAATTCCCCTTCGGTTGCGCTGGCCTCGGTGCAAGCAACGATCCCTCCCTCTGGTGCAACTCTCAGTATAATTTTCTCACTTGCCCCTCTGTCCTTTGACAGAGAAGCCCCTGAGCGCACTCTGCTCAAAGACAGAGACGCAACTGAGAGATGATGAATAGACGTGAATCTACTCAAAAAGAGTAAGTTATGCGATAGGATTTCATGTATGTTTAAATGAGTCGTATAATAAAGTATATATCCAATAAGTGGTGCAGTTCAATTTATATTATAATGAATCATTCATGCAATATATATATATATATATATATGAGGATTGATTAATGTCCATACTCATAGTAGCTTATTTTCAAACTGATTTATCTAGTTTCCGTCACTTTGCGTGTCATATCACTTCCGGGAGAAGGTAATCACGGTTCTCCACAATTTGATCATCGGTGAGTGTTCTCTCATGGGGACGCCGAGCCCTGAGCGCTTATCAAGCCTAAAACTTACCCCCAAAATCAAGTGGAATTCGTACATACGACCGAGATGCTGGATAAATGGTCGGTTTCCTATATCACTCCAGGAAGTACCTGAATCCTCCTTCTATCCTTTGCCTTTACAAGAGCCAGTTCATGCAAAAATTTAGTACAGCTGCAGTGTATCGAGAGGAGCTGCCCAGTCTTCTCTTTCCAGATTCGTCAGCGTCCAGAAGCGACTCTGCGTCCCTGTGGGTGATGAGCTGTTTGCCATCATACAACACGTCCAAATTGTCCAGACGAACTACATTCCTTAGAAATCCAATTCCAAAATCTTCATAGCTAAGACCCGCCATGCTACGCATAGCGAACCACGCTATTCGTATTCCAATGGTGCTTCTTCTTTCCATCAGCCGTTGCTCTGTAGAACCGGCCGATGCTTCCCTGCATATCTCCATAAACTGTGACATTTATTCTGTAACCCTCTACCTCGGGTGATTCTTGGGCCTTTTACAGGGTGAATATCATTGCAAAAGAAATTATCTCTAAACTGTTTATTGCTATTATTGTTCTTTAGAAAATTAGTGTTAGTTTTTTTTGACTTCTGCACGGTCTGGAATACAAGGTAAGCGAGATAGATAGATAGATAGATAGATAGATAGATAGATAGATAGATAGATAGATAGATAGATAGATCCGAAAAGAGAACTAGATAGATAGATCCGAAAAGAGAACTAGATAGATAGATAGATAGATAGATAGATAGATAGATAGATAGATAGATAGATAGATAGATAGATCCGAAAAGAGAACTAGATAGATAGATAGATAGATAGATAGATAGATAGATAGATAGATCCGAAAAGAGAAATAGATAGATAGATAGATAGATAGATAGATCCGAAAAGAGAAATAGATAGATAGATAGATAGATAGATCCGAAAAGAGAAATAGATAGATAGATAGATAGATAGATCCGAAAAGAGAAATAGATAGATAGATAGATCGATAGATCCGAAAAGAGAAATAGATAGATAGATCGATAGATAGATCGATAGATCCGAAAAGAGAAATAGATAGATAGATAGATAGATATGAAGAGAGAAATGAGATAGATAGATAGATAGATAGATATGAAGAGAGAAATGAGATAGATAGATAGATATGAAGAGAGAAATGAGATAGATAGATAGATAGATAGATCCGAAAAGAGAAATAGATAGATAGATAGATAGATAGACCCGAAAAGAGAAATAGATAGATAGATAGATAGATAGATAGATAGATAGATAGATAGATACATAGACCCGAAAAGAGAAATAGATAGATAGATAGATAGATAGAAAGGAAGGAAACTGCATTGCTGATAGGTGTGAATGTTCGACCCCCATAATTATTAATCACAACTGACTTAAGAGCATCGACAAGGAAGTAACTTATGCAGAAAAATATTTGTTGTGCAAGATAAATGCTATTTCTCCGTTTCACTTCAGATTTATTGATGTAATATAGACGACGCCGTCACATACACCGCCTGAGATATGTTTACGACGACACCACTCAGTCCGGTTCAGCCTTCTGTGCAATAATGGGAAAAGCGCGCAACCGAGACAATCATATTTTGAATCTCGTCACAATTCACTAGAAATGATTACTTATAACCATAGACATTTATCTTTTCTTTTCTTTTTTTCATCGGAGCATTTCGGCCAGTGTATTTCTTAGCTTTCCTGGGGGGAGATTTTGTGTCTGGCAATTTTCAAGAACTTTGGGGCGGACCTTGCATTTCATCTAGAGAGGTGTTGTTTTCGTCGCTCATGGAAATAATCTGGTTATCTTTTGAAACACTCACACTACTCCAATCGCTCAGGGCTCAGTGGCCATAAATTCATGAAAACGGAAAGTTATGCTTGCCTATTTTGAAATAAACATTCGAATACTTGGCCTCTGAGCTTGGGACTCAAACACAAACAAGCGGTAGAAAAATAAATATACGAACATATATCTCATCCATATATATATATATATATATATATATATATATATATATATTGTAATCACATCAAATTCATCAGACCTATAAATTCAATATATATATATATATATATATATATATATATATATATATATATATATATTAGGTTGGTGCAAAAATAATGTCGTTTTTTGACGATTTTTTTGATTATCGTTCACCCATTTATCCAAATTTTTGACTTCCCTATTTGCTTTAAATGGCGAACGACTGTTGAGTGGTCGACCTCGAGTTCAACAGCAACTTCTCGTGTGGTTTTTTGCGAGGATTCGCTTCAATTAAGCCTTTCAAATGTTTGTTATCAACCGCAGTCGGCCGGACGCGACTGTCTTCATCTTCGAGGCTCTCGTCACCATTGCGAAATTTCTTGAACCACCGTTGTGCCACGCCGTTCGTTAGTGGTTCCTGGGCCAAACGCATCATTGATATCACGAGCTGTCTCGGCAGATTTTCGGCCTAGTTTGAACTGGAACAAGAAAATCGTGCGGATTTGAATTTTGTCCATGCTGTCGAAAAGCCTGCAAAAAAAATGAATGAAGATATTGAGAACGGTAACGAATAACACGATTCGATAGAGCGAAAAAACGAGCTTCAAAATGATATATAACATGGCTATCTATATCAATGAATTAATTCAGAAATCATATATAAAATTAACATATGTGAGAAAACGACATTATTTTTGCACCAACCTAAGATATATATATACACTTTACAATTGGAATTAAGATACCTTTAGAAAATTTTAAAATTTGCAATTTTTTTTCAAATTGTTTATGATATCAGTTTGTAGCTTACTGTTCATTTTTGTGTGCATATATATATATATATATATATATATATATATATATATATATATATATATATATATTGAATTTATAGGTCTGATGATTTTGATGTGATTACAATTCCAGTGTAATAAATTATTGACATGGAATATTAGTATTTGAGCCTTTTATATTATATTCTTGCTCTGTCCTGGACATTGATCTCTGCCTGGATTCTATCGTCTTGGAAATATATATATATATATATATATATATATATATATATATATATATATATATATATATATATATATATATAAGCATACCTAGGTAGTTACCTTCTTTATATACTCTCCTCTACTTAGTGTATTGAGCACTTTACGATTGTTTTTTTTTTCTTTGGAATAGAAATTACGACTGTGGGCGAATTTTTTCGGCCTCCACGGATGTTTTTAATTTTTTCTTTTTTTCCAATTTTTTTCCAGATACCATTATGTTTTAATACATATCTTTTTGCAAATTGTATTATCCGTTCTTTTTACATCAGTCGAGTATAGACATTAACATTCTCTCTCTCTCTCTCTCTCTCTCTCTCTCTCTATATATATATATATATATATATATATATATATATATATATATATATAGCATAATGAGAACCACGTATACTTTCTTAATATGTATATGTATGTATATGTATATATAGAAAAAGTTGCAAATTAAAAAAATAATAATGTTCTTTTATGAAAGTATTTATTTATTTTATATATATATTTGATATTTCAGATTGGCCTCAATCTTTCTTCAGAAATAACTGTACTATATATATTTATATATTTTACTGAGAAGTAAAAAACAAACACAAATCTATTTCCATACCTGAAGATGCCTGTAGGAACAGACGAAAGCTTGTAAAAAAACAAAAAAAAATCTGATGCAACTGGAATTTATAAACAGAGATCATAACATTCATATACAGGTTCGGGGTTGGTGTATTTCATTAAATTTGTTGACGAAGATGTATTCTCGCCATTTAAATCATTAACCTTTATATGTTTTTTGTATGAATGATTCATGTAATATACATATATATATATATATATATATATATATATATATATAGATATATATGTCTGTGTGTGTGTGTGTGCACGCACGCACGCGTGTGTGAATAAAAAGAAAAAGAAAACTTATCTTAACCGACTCGTGTCGTCCTCTGTGAAGTTTTATGAATCAAACGCAAGAATTTTTTTGTAACAATTATTTATATGCAAGAACAAATATGTTATTGATTTTTCAAATATTTTAAATTAAAGAACACTTATAAATACATATCAAATGAGCCGAAATGTCTAGGTTAGCTATGGAGGACACCAAATGACACAATTCAATGTCTAATAGACGGAAGTGAGTTAATGATCTTTAATTATGAAAAAAAAAAAAAATTAGTATATAGAAAGCAACTTCTATAGAATATTCTCAGGATTGCTGCTATCGAATCTTGCCAAAATATAAATCTGCGCCCGGATCTTTTCAAATAGCTCCATTCCTGCTCAGTGAATAAGAATTTACCATTCTTGCCACATGTCTTGAACATCGAAGATCGTGTTTCATGATCAGCGATTCGATGCTTTGACTGTTGGTTCTTTCCAGGACTTTTGTGTCAGTTACATAATATTTATATTTGATGTTTAAGATTGACAAAGCTTTTGATGGTCAAACACTATAATTTTTGAATGTCGATGTAGAGTCTAGGTTTCGTAGCCATATAGCAAAGCTGAAATGACAATATCATTATAGACTATATGTTTGTTGTGAAATTCAGATCAAGACGCATTTGATTATTTTTTCCAGATGGCCCGGGTTTTGGCTTCCATATCCTTTTCTGAGGTGCACTTATTTGATAAAAGGCTGACTAGATATAGAAAATGCTCTACTTGTTCGAGAGGTGTATCAGAGATGGTAATATCAAAATCAGGTAAGATGGTATTTGGGGTTGCTTGTGTAAGGACCTTGGTTTTCGGAATGTTTATTGCAAGTCCAAAAGCTGTTCACAGAGAGTTGGGTGCCTTTTTTGAATGTCGGACGACATCACTCTGATCAGTATATTGAACTTCTGAGATTTATTGCGTGTGTATTAGGCGATTAGATCGAAGCCTACTAAAGTTGAAAACTCCTCCATCCTATCGATATATGATACCAACTCCTGGATCTTCTGGAAGAAGTTTGAGAAGCATTGCAGCAAGGAGAATAAACTAGGTGCCAAGACGCAACCTTGTTTTAGTCCGCACATGATTGGAAATTCTTCTGAGAGCATACTTTGGCGTAATACACGTAATTTTACTGCTTGAACCAGAGAGTTAAAGTGGTGGGGATATCCAAAATGATAAAGAACTATCCATAGAGCAACTCTTGGTACCCTATGAAAAGGTTTATCTAAGTCATAGAAAATAAGTAAAAAGGGTTTTTGTTGTTCACTGATTTTCTCTTCGATGTGTATTTCATAGATCATGTTTATTGTACAATGAGAGACACGCAATTCACATTAGGATTTTGGTAGGATCTTCTTGGTGATGATCGGGAGACGATTTATAACGATCTTAGCAAAGACTTTCCCAGTTGTGGTGAATAAGCATGTTCCTATTTATCAAGGATATTTAGGAATATCACTATTATTAGCATATATAGAAAAAGTTGCAAATTAAAAAAATAATAATGTTTTTTTTATGAAAGTATTTATTTATTTATATATATATTTGATATTTCAGATTGGCCTCAATCTTTCTTCAGAAATAACTGTTTTTTTACAAGTAGCGTCCGCCGTGAGATGCGGACGTCACGTGATATGGAACGCCACTGTGTTCGAATATTCCTAACGTAATTCAAACTGTTATAATATTTTAGATGTTGTTTAAAAAAATAAAAAAAAGTTTAAACTATATCTAAAAAAAAAAAAAAAATGTTTGACTATTGAAATATTTATAAAGATTTAAAATACCCAAGTCTTTATTTAACCCTAGTTTATATGTATTTAATTTTAAAATCCAGTATTTTTCGTTTTTTCTGCGTGTGTATGTGGAACTAAAATCAGAATCTATCAATAAACATTTACAGTTTTCTAATGAGTGTTCTGTTTGATTAAAGTATTCAGCTATTATTATTAGCATATATATACTGGGTACGATGGATAAATTGTCGTCTAAATTATGCAAAAATGAAAATAACACTGATATCTCATTTTAATAGATATATTTACCAAGACTACACAAAAATATCATGAAATACGAAATATTCATTCGATAAAACCAGCATTCGCTTCAACCACGGTCTCCAGACGATTTCGGAATCTCCTGCAACTCTTCTGGGCGCAGTTCTTGTTGGTGAATGCTGCCATAATCCTTGCCTCCAGTTCATATTTGGTATTACAAAGAGTTTTGTTGTTCTCTCGCTCAAATGCGCCCCACATATAATAATCAAGTGGGTAGCAGTCTGGAGAGTTAGATGGACAAATGTAAACAGTGATTTGGTTGCAGAAATTGTCTTACAGCCATGACTGTGTTCTCTTTCTCGTGTGGCATGGTGCAGAGTCCTGTTCCTAGAGATAGGGTCTTCCAGCAGGCAAACTTTTGACCCATGGCAGCTCTACCGCCTCAAAGCAGTTGATGTAAACCTCCGTATTTAGCCTGAGGCCCTCACCAACAAATTCAGGAGCTATTTTCTTCTCAGAACGATTTGAGTGGGTTTTCCGAGCTGTCGTTTCTTCGTAATCAACATTAAAGTCATCCAACTCTTCCCGATTCCTCTACACTGTACTGTAGATTGGCATTCAAACACTCTGTAATGTTCGTATCGGAGGTTCCGGCACGAATGCCAAGCAGTATAGCATGTCGCTTCCAAATTTCTTTTTTCACATAGACGGTGCCCTACAGAGCCTACTATACTGTGTCGTCGACAAAATTAAAAAGAAACAACTCGCATGCGCGAAATTAAAAATATAAAATGGCGACAATATACACATCGCACCATATATATATATATATATATATATATATATATATATATATATATATATATATATATGCCGGATCTAACGGTGTAATTGCCCATCCCATAAAATGTTTAATATCTCAAAAAACAATAAACTAACTGAATTGCTATTTCCAGGTCTTCAGATACGACGGTTAACCATCTTGGCACCATTTTTTCGTAAGAATCCCTGAAAAACCTTTTGATTCATTCAGCTAGAAATAGAACAGGTTTTAATCGTTTTGTGTCAGCCCCACTACCTCCCCAAATGAGCAATGGTGAGAGAAAAAAGATCATTCTGGCCTTCAGTAATGGTACCAGCATTCATACTTAGGCTTCCATCTTCAAAGTCCATTCAAGAACCATCGAGAGAATTCTGAATACGTTAAAAGAAACGAATTTTAGAGAGGAAAAAAGGATCATCATTTCGACTTAGAGCTAAAGAGATCAATGAGAAAAGATCCAACTCAATTCACACGACGTTTGGCACATGAGACAGGATTTTCAGCTATGACAGTCCAAAAAGTAGTGAAAAAAAGAAATGACAATGAAATCGTACGTGAAAGTGGGAGGCAACTTCAGAACAGAAAGTAAGAAGGTTAGAGAGGGCGAAGATCATCTTGAATAAGTTAGAAAATGATCCTGGAATATATATATATATATATATATATATATATATATATATATATATATATATATATATTTGAATTTAATTTCAATACTTCATGAGCTTCCAATCCTTAGCTATGATTAATTAATGATGAACATGTCATTTTTGTTTATGATCGATTTCATCACGTTTCTTCGGTTAAGCTTCGAAAATAATTATCCATTCTCAAAGTAGAATCTATTAGTGTTATAAAAACCTCGGAGAATTCTAGTAAGATATCTTTAATCATTTTTAAAATTCAACGGTTCGAAGCGTAATCTAATAAATTGACAATTTTGCTTTTAAACGATTTGAACAATTTTGATGTTACACCAACTATATATTATGTAATCATAAAGTTCTTTGTAGGTATATTTTATTAACTTTCCCACTCTTTTGATAAGGTATCTGATATCAAGTTCGAAGCTGGACAAGTATTGTTCGTATTCTGAGCGTTTTCAGCTTTCAGAAGACATTCCGAACGAAAGATTTACTTTGCTCAAAAAACAAAATGGAGATTTTTTTTTAATTAATGGAGCAAACAAATATAATGAAATTGCTTTATGAAAGCTGAAAGCCCATGGAATTTGTAATATTTGCTCATCCTGGATCCTGGTATCAAACACTGTGTCAGAATAGCGGAAACATTTAGTAATAATACGTAAGATCTTGATTAATTTCTAATGCATCTTGTATCAAAGAGAAATTGCTGCCTATATATTTACACACACACACACACACACACACACACACATATATATATACACACACACACACACATATATATATATATATATATATATATATATATATATGAAACAATTATTAGTCAGAGTTAAAAAAAAATGCAATCAGGAAACAGTTGTAAACGGTGTTCCAATAACTTGGATCGATTTTAAATATTAAGTTTAAGCGTCTAATGATTTTTCTTTTTCTTTGAAATTTCGCGGACATTTTTATCTATATTATTTTTCACACATAATTGACATGGCTTAAATAACATGATCCAATAGAGGAATAAATAAATTTTCACCATTAACACTGATTTATTTACTTCTGACTTCGATCCGTCTTAATGAAACACCCTTTATTAAAAAGAGATCAATACATATATAAAGAAATCAAAATTTAGTATACGGAGCTTTTAAATTTAAAGAAATTAGAAGATCAACCAAACGCGCTACCTTGTTTTCCATATCTCGGTATTCTCAGGCGATATAGGCTAAATGATTTCCTAACGTTTTATTAATTATATATGTAAGCAGAACATGAATAGAATTGGGGGAGTAAGGCAAGAATATTGAAATCGTATTGGCGTTTTGTCTTTTTATTCTAATTCCCAATTGGAAACTACAATAAAAAGACAAACGCCATAGTTAAAGTGCAGCAAGGTATCGTTAACAGTGAAACATGTAACTTTAGAGATAAAAATAAATGTGAATTGGATGGACCTTGCAAAACGGAATGAGTAATTTACAAAGTCGTAGTAAAAGATATACACGGCCAGATAAAAATATAAATGGGGGTGTACTGAAAGCGGCTTCAAGAGGAGATAGTATAATCCCAATGCATCATTCAGGCTAGAAAGCTTTTGGAATTGTACTAGACTATCCCGCCATGTGTCGGAATTAACAGAAAAATAATAAAGATCCGATTGTAAACTGAAAAATATTAAGAAGAGCCCAAACTTATAGCAATCGTATTGATAACTGCAAACTGTGTCAGGAAGAAAGTTAACGAGAATGACATTTCCAGACCCAGAAAAATGTACTAAATGAAAGATTTGAAATAGTGTCACGATGTATACACACGAGAAAGTACTTTTTGAATTCATACGAACCAGTATGAAAGTATGTACAATTAATTTGCTCTTTAATCTTTGTATTATTAACTAGAATGCTTAATATTTGTATTATTCACTAGAATTTTGAATGTTTGTATTATCGACTAGAATTTTCCTTAAAGGAAAATTCTAGCCAATAATACAAAGATTCTTTTCAGGTTACATAGTAGTACACAGCTCATCATTAGGGAAGAATTGTTTATTAAATACTATTCTCCCGCTATAAATCTTACACTATTTAGCAGTGGAGACGGCGTGTTAAAAGTGTTTTAAAAATAGAAGTTTTGCCCCGGTCAACTGGGCGCGCATAGCAGTTAACCGCGATGAAGCACAGAAACCGCTCGAACTCTACACTGTAAGATTATTATATATCAACCACGCACAGATTCAACCAACCAAAAAGACATCCTTCTTAACGGCTAGAGAATTAACCGAAAGCGCTTGGAAAAATTATAACTATTGACAATTCCTATATTTTTCCCCCTAAAAAAAGGGAAAATGTTAGATTGATGGAAAAACTCAATAGAAGCTTAATTACATCTTCCTTGTCGGTCGTTTTACAAATATATATATATATATATATATATATATATATATATGCGGCGTATCAAAAATACTTTTACAACAATTACAAGCGGTTTTCTACGCAGCAAAAAAAGGTAAAATGTCCACATAATCATATGTTCAAATGGTCATCGTTTTACGTTAACACACCAACAAATGTTCGAAATGCCCTCCGTTTACTACTACACACACATGCACCCGTCGGATCACTGTCTGGCGGATCCTTTCCGATACTCCAACACGGTGTCGAATGTTTTCGCAGGTCCCCATAACACGTTGATGAAACGTATCTGTATTATTAATGTCTGCTGCGTGCATCAATTGTTTTAAGTGGCCCCACAGATAAAAATCCAAAGGATTGAGGTCGGGGTAACGTGCAGCCCATGGTAGCGGTCCAGCACCTGCCTATCTATCCTTCATGATAGACGTCAGCCAGTGCATCGCGAACAATGTGACTAAAATTTTATGTAGCTCTATCATACATGAACTACATACGTCTTCGTATTAGCAGGGGCACATCCTCTAGCAGGTTTGGAAATGCGTTCAAAATATAGTCCCTGCAGAGAGTTTCTGTAAGACGTGCTAGGAGAACCTACCAGACAGTCACCTACGATTCCAACCAGCACATTAATCGTAAACTGATGCTGGTGTCTAGCCTGTATTGCTCCATGGGGATTCACTTCCGCCCACAAATGTTGGTTGTATGAATTTGTTATTCCATCTCTTCCAGATGTTGTCACTTCCGTAAACAAGACTGAAAGAGAATAACAACAGATCAGCGGTTTATGCAAAAAAAAAAAAAACCATCGACAAACATTCTCCTGTGGTGAGTGATCTGAAGGCGAAAGTATACGTTGAAAATGATATGAACACCGGAGCTATTCTTGACGTACCCCCAATACAGTACTATGAGATGTACACATGCCAGAGTCACTTGGCGTGTGATGATACCTGGGTCGTCTTCCGACAGCCTGTAGAATACGTTCTTCGTGGTCAGACGTACGAGTGGGTTTCAGTTTTCCTCAATCCATAGTTTTTGGTGCCACGGATTCTATCTCAGCATCGAAACGATAAACAATAGCAAAGTTTGGATAACTCGGCTGCCTCCAGTCTGGAAATGTAATCTGATACAGCCGTGCAACCTCGCGTTCATTACCATTCGCGCGGCCGTATGTTAAAATCATATCTACCTCATCACGATATGAATATCTTGTCATTCGTAAACGGACCACTTCTCAGTTAATTCAATACTACACACTTTAAACGTTGAAGACAGACTAGCCACAAATGTACACGAATGACAAATGTAATCTAGTCTATATGGCAACACAACGCCATTTACCGTGAGCTTTTTTGAAACTTAAATACTCAAGAACGAGGGATTTGCGGATATATGTTTATATGGACTGCTGTCCTTGTTTTGGTCTGAAGAACCAGTGCCCTCAAAGTGTGTACAAGTATTTTTGATACACTCTGTTACTGTCTCTGTATCTCCCCCTCTCTCTCTCTATATATATATATATATATATATATATATATATATGAAATTCAGTTGATATATAATACAAGGGATCCTATTAATATAATATAAAATAGAATATTAAAACTGATTCACAGAGAGATAAGGGTAACTCCATAATACTGATGATCATCATTTCACCTTGCAAATTAAAATTAAAATTAAGTTACAAGGATTTTCAAATCCATCAGTTTAACAAGAAAAATCAAAATGAAACTGGCTTAAGACTAATTTTAAAAGCCAGGCAGAAGTAAAGAAAGGAAAAACGAAAGAAAGAAAGAAAGAAAGAAAGAAAGAAAGAAACTAATAAAGAAAGAATAGTGAGTAAGAGAGAGGAGGAAGTGGGAAAGAAGAGTATATACGGAGTAGCCGTGTCAAAACATGGTAATGGTGTGAGGGGATATATACATGTAAACTAACCAGATTTCAATCAGTAATATAAAAATGGAATCTTATATTAACGAATTACAATTAATTCAAAATTAAGGATATAATTATATATTTATATTAATGAGAAAGAATTCCCGAAATTAATATAATAAAATATTAAAAGATTAAAAAACATATAAGGATTTAATTATTTTCATTTTGGGAGATGTATCATTTAATGTACTCCATTTTAAATTAAAAAGAACATATATTAACACCAACTAAACTATTACCATCTACAAGAAAATAAAACTTTAGAGAAGATTTTAATAATTTATATGGCAAACCAATAAAAGAGTAAGTGCAATTAAAATAGGAAAAATCTACACTTACAACCGGAAAAATAATGCAGCTCGTAATAGAGTCGTGTTAATTAGTAAAAACAATATATAAATTATAATTAGGTAAATATTAGGTTGGTGCAAAAATAATGACGTAATAATGTCGTTTTTTTGACGTTAAAAATACGTCAAAAAACGACATTATTACGTCATTATTTTTGCACCAACCTAATAATAATAATAAATTTTTCGGTTATCGTGACATTTCTGGAATAATGTTTTCTCATTTACTACTACTACTACTACTACTACTACTACTACTACTACTACTACTAATAATAATAATAATAATAATAATAGAAATTAAAATGTGTCATTTGAATACGACCATTATTCCGGTTGTAGTATTAGGTTGGTGCAAAAATAATGACGTAATAATGTCGTTTTTTGACGTTACGTCAAAAAACGACATTATTACGTCATTATTTTTGCACCAACCTAATAAAAGCTCAAATTAATAAATAAAGTACTAATTAATAAATAAACAAAGGAAGAATTATAAAGATATAATGATTTTCCAAGCGTATCTGAAATGTGGCACAAGGCCGAAAGTATGGGTCATCCAGTGAGGATCGAACTCACTACTCAGTCACAATTGTCTTAGCGAGACAAGCTTGCTAACAAATACACCACATCGAGGTACCCAGAATTTATATATGTAGATGGTAATGGTTTATTATATTGTCTCGTATCACCCTTCATCCATGAGTATACCGGATATCAATAGTATTACTACAAAGTGAACACACTTATATCTTTGGGGAAGCTATGAATCAAATTATTCTCTCCTATGTGCCAAATAGCAGTACCGTATATTCTTGATTGGTAGCCAGTCTAGGGGAAGGAAAACGCTGAATTCAAAACCGCGGACAAAACTCTTGCATACCGATGTTTCCAAGAAATCATGGCAATTTAAAATTCAGTTAAAAATGGAATGTATGGTAACCATGATCTCCGACGTCGTGGTAGCACATGTCATTAAAAATGTAATTTGAATAACTATATTTTGATTGCATGTCTCTTGCTGACAGATTTTGAGCCGAAAATTGTCTAGAGTATCATTTTTATGAGAAACTTATCCCGAAATTACGATGTCATTAAATATGTATGTTTTTCTGCCTCGTGGATGATTTTCCCGACTAAATGAAAAAGAACTTGAGATTTTACTTTGAAAATCTGGGGCTTAATATTATTTATTTGAAAATATCCAATTAGAGAGAAGCACTTTGATATTTTTTCACAATTTAGCTAAGCTAATAAGATCTGCTTTTTTGAATGCTATGAATTGCCTTTAGGTGAAACGAAAAGTAAAGTAACAAAAAAAGAAGTAAAAAAAAAAAGAAGGAATTTAATAATGAGCAAAACAGATTGAATTCTAAAACGGCTTGATTTTGGAAATACTGAGCTTATAACAATTCAGAAATTTATTTCCCTTGGACCCTGTTTCTATAAAACGGAGAAATTTGAGAATTTCGTTTCAAATGGAGAAATTTGAGGATTTTTCTGTCGCCATGCAGATGAGAATTTGTTTTTATTCTTCCTGCTATTTACGAAACGTCTACGTGAACGCGTAACCAGATCGTTAAAATTCCGATCCAGAGACTCGGGTTCGGATCTGGATATGGTCGATTTCCATTTCACTCCAAGCAAGGAAATAAAGCCACTAGGGCGCAAATCTCCGGTTTAGAAAGGCAATGTAAGTTCCTCAATAAATCCGTAATTTAATCATGAATTTATAGAACAAATATGCATTTTTCCATATGATCTTCTTTGGTTAACGAAATTGTTTCTTGATAAATATATTAATCGTATACGGTTAATGTTTTAGATTAATGTTCATCTTATTGATTCAAAAGAAGCGAGACTTGGTAATAACGGCCTAGGGAGACAAACCCAGCGGGCAGCACTGTTAGATAGGTTTGGATTTATTTTTAATCATTTCACTCCACGCAAGGAAATAAAGCCACTCGGATGCAAAACGTTACTGTTAGATAATATGATAAAAACCTACTATTAAGTTGAAAGGACTATGAAAGAATAAGAATTAAGAAGACTGTAGATAACGATTGACATTGTATTTAAATTTTTGATGTTCGCTGTTGATTAGAAAGCCAGAAACAGAGAGTTCCCCAAGCGAGAAGTGCGACAGAAGAAATGTTAGCATAGACGGAATGGTTTCATCTAGCTATTTCAACTGTAAAATAAGAGCCGTACATTAATCGTAAATTGATGCTGCTGTCTAGTCTGTATTGCACCATGGGAATTCCGATCAGCCCACAAATGTGTGAATTTGTTATTCCATCTCTTCCAAATGTTGCCTGTCTATATTTAAGGTAAGGCTTCAAGAACACCAGAAAGCTGTAACACGAGGGAAAGTGGAAAAATCAGGCGTGGCCGACCAGATATGGAGAGAGAAGGGAGATCACCGCCCTCTGTGGGATCAGCTTGAAATCATAGACAAAGAACATCATTGGAAAATTCGTAAACTTAAGGAATCAGTACATATGCTAAGCCACAAAAAACTCCTGAGCCGACCAAGCATAGAAATGAATACAATATGGGAACCAGTAATAAGGAGTGCCAGAGAAAAGCCATAATAAAAACGAAAAATCCAATATGAAGTCTGGTAAAAAATAAAAAAAAAATTGCAATCTATTAGACATGGCACGTGAAACTAGAACAGTCTACCCCAGTGAGTGAAATAAAGGGACCAGTTCGACATTCCAACCACCTGAAGAAGGCCGGAGCATATGTTGCCTCTTCCGTAAAACAAGACTGAAGAGACTAACAGGAGATAAACAGTTTATCAAAAAACAAAAACAAAAACAAAAAAAACATCGACAAACGTTCTCCTATGATTAAAGGACGAAAGAGCCTGAATTTGTTGAAAATGATACATATACAGGAGATATTCTCGAACTACCCTCCATACAATGAGATGTACACATGCCAAGGCCACTTGGCGTGTGCTGATACCTAAGTCGTCTCCGACAGCCTGTAGAATGTGTTCTTCGTGGTTAGACGTACGAGCGGATCTAGGTTTTCCAGGATCCATAATTTGTGGTGCCACTGATCCTATCTCAGCAACGTGACGATAAACAATAGCAAAGTTTGAATAACACGGCTGCCTCCGGTTTGGAAAGGCAATCTGATACAGCCGTGCAGACTCGCTTCCATTACCATCCAGGTGGCCGTATGTAAAACTCATATCTGCCTGCTCACGATATGAATATCCTATCATTGTTAAACGGAACACTCCTGTTGTTAACTTACTGCTGCATACTTTAAACGCTGAAGACAGATTAACCACAAATGTACACGAATGGCAAATGTAACCTAGTCCATATCACCCCATCTAGTACTGCACTTAAATTCGTATAATCTAGGTACCATAGAAAGAAGTTCATCAGGACAATTAATATGAAAATTTTTATCGAAAAGATATATAGATGCTACGTTATGACTTTTGAAAAGGGACTGAAGCCGAGATGCCAGGTCAGGACCAATAACATTGCAGCTTCTTTTTGTGTGTGTGTGTGTTTTATCAAGAATCACTAAATATATAGCAAGGGTACCAGACCATATTTAAAGCAAGGAAGAATGGTAGACTTATAAATATGTAAGATAGATTCTTGCAAGAAAGATTGTCGAGCACAATAAATTGAATAAACTTTTATGGCTGCAGAATTAGCAATTGATTAATACAATATTTCCACTTAATGTCAGCTGAAAACGTTAGTCCGAGAAGGTGCAATGATTCACTCTCCTGAAGGTTAGCATCAGCCATGCTGATGGAAGGTAAAAAAATATCTGAAAGCCATACCGCAGATGTTCCTAATAATAAAATTCTATAGGCGGAAGAGTTCAAAACCCGTCGACGGGTGTGCCAGCAGGAAGCCAGAAGTTATCGTGACCGAGGATTTGATTTTACTGGCCTTGTTGAAGTTGTTGATCAACCCATAATATTCGCTTTCTCCCAGAAATTGTAACCTAATCCCGTTTAGGATATTTGCAGTATAAACAACACATTTACTCTGAGAGTGTTAAAGGAATACAAATGTGCCTGAGCGGGCGTCTTCTACAGCGATTGGCGGCCCTGACACACAAGAAATATGTAAAAGTTCAAAAGTTTCCAACAAAAAGCGTTTTATTTTCTTTTTCTTTGATATTCGATTAAAAATGGCATGTTCTAACCAAACCGCTCGTAGCAGCTTCGAGAAAGCACCAAATCTGCCCTAAAGTAATCTCTGTGACTGGAGATGTGAAGAAGCCTCGTTATTACAGGTCAACAACAATTGGTCTTCGCAATAGTAGATGTTAACAGAAATTAACTTAGCTTCGTATCAGAAAATTGCCTTCCAAGCGCTAGATCCGTGAAATCGCCCAAGGCTTGGAAAAAGATTTTCGTTCCGAAAGCTGGGTTGTAATGACCGTTGGTCTTTTAAAATATACTAACTTGAGTACCATTCAAACCTAAAATAATATAAATGACCCACTAGGTCCGTATTGAAAATCTTAAATCAGTCATTGGGAGTTTAAACCAAAAGGGGTCTTTTAGCCAGAACTGATGCTGGGAACAAACCGACTACATCCGTATAGAAAAATAATTCTCTATATATGAAAAAATAGAGAGGAGTTTAAGACGATGATAATTGTCCTCTCACCAGACTTACGAAGGTCGGCTGAAAAATTGACCAAGATACTATCATGGAATGTGACGAAATCAGGTTTATTTTTCAACATAGTCCCTTTTCCGGTTCACATAATTCTTCTATCGATGTTACATTGCTTGGATTCCATTGGCGAAGAAGCTTTCATTCTGTTGGTACAAAAAGCCAACAGCATCAGATATGACATCATCAACATTGCGATACTGGTTCCAAGCCAAGTGTGTTTTTACATGTTGCGGAACAGATGAAAGTCAGATGGAGCCAAATCAGGAGATTAGGCGGTTAGGATGATCAACCAGTCCGAAACAGAGCAGTCATTGAAACCAACGATTTTTGTACTGTATTATTGTCCTGATAAAACAAGACCTCATAGGCTAGTCTTCCCTGGTGTTTGGTCTTGACAGATTTTTGTAACTGCCTCAGAATGTCGGTATAGTATTCCCCATTGATAGTGTGGCTCTTCTGAAGATAGCCAATAAACACAGTGCCTTTTTCATCCCATAAAAAACGAGACCATCAACTTCCATACAGATGAAACGATGTTGGGCGTCTGTGGAGCAGATGAGCAGAGGTGTTTCCACTGCTTGGATTGTTTCTTTGTCTCTAGCTTAAAGCGATGAACCCAGCACTCTTTCGGACTTGGTAAACATTAAAGGAAACCAGAAACTTCCTTGTGTTGTGATCAGGCTGGTACGCTTTTGATCAGGCGTCAGAAGACGTAGCACCCACCGAGCAGAAACCTTCGTCATTCCAAGTTCATTGTGCAGAATATTCTCAACTCTTTTCCCAGGAGATTCTAATAAAATTTGTTATTGGATTTATAGTTAATCGCCAGTCATACCCCACCATGTAGTGAACACAATGTTTTCATCGGTGGTGACAGTTGCAGAACCTCTAGAGATTGGGTCATCTTCAAAACTCGCCCTTCCCTTTTAAATTCAGCTGCCCACTCTTTTGATAAATCTGGACTCTCGTAGTGTAATGTAATGTCAGTATGAATGTACTTGGGGTCTAAACTCTTTTTCTGCCGAAAGCCGATAACACAACGATGCTAAAGTTTGTCCGTTTTCAAATAGAAGTGGCTGCTAGTTACTTTTAAGCTTTCTTGGAATAGTCAGAACTTAGTTTCCCTGGATGGAAAGAAATAATGCAGTTATTAATAAGAAGAGCTGAAATTAATGCATGCAAGATTTCACAATAGTCAGGCTATGAACTTTTCAGTCCGCTCCTTATTCAAACTTTATAGTGAAGCTATCCTGTATGAAGTCCTACTAGGATGCATTATTGGCGGTGACGATGTTAACAACGTTAGATATGCAGATGACACAGTTGATAGCAGGCGAACAAAGGTAATTTCAAGAAATCCTAGAAAAGCTAGTGAAGGAAAGCGAGAAGTAAAGGGTTGAACATAATTCTGTAAAAAGACAGGATACATGGTTGGCAGCAAAAGAAACAGCCAATTAATAGAGACGAATCAAAAATCTATATATAATATTCTGAGACTTCCGTAAGTCCGTCCGTCAAACCCTCTAAAATAAACATTTCTTCATCGATCGAAACCAAAGTTTTGGGAAAAGTACAGTTAGGTAATAGGTACAAATTATACTTACTTTTACTAGGGTGCGGAGCTTAGTACAGTCAATTTTAATTCTTTATTTTTAAATAATAAGTTTTATTTAATATACAAAATACTACCACTATCTTAAAAATAATTTAATTATAAAAATTACAAATCCTTATCTTCTATGTATGCATCTCTCTCTCTCTCTCTATATATATATATATATATATATATATATATATTAATAATTTTTAATTATTTAGAAATTTAATGATGTGTACTTTTATATATATATATATATATATATATATATATATTAATAATTTTTAATTATTTAGAAATTTAATGATGTGTACTTTTATATATATATATATATATATATATATATATATATATATATATATATATATAAGCTACACATCATTAAATTTCTAAATAATGAAAAATTATTAAACCATAGGCAGGAGTTAACGGTTTTTTGCCGACATCAACAAACTTTCGCATTGAATAATTAGCATAAAAAAAATTCCATAGCTTAATAAAAGTCTTAAAAGCTTAGCCAAATCATTAAATAGGAAAACTCCTTTCTGTAGTCGTCAAAAAACAAAAAATAAAAAAATTGAAATTCAGTGCAATACGGTTTGTATATAAAACACCCACTTGAATAAACAAATAAATAAATAGATAATCAGATGGACAATAATAAAACACAATCCTCCCGGCACATAACGACTTGTAGGTGCGCCATAAAAATATCCCGCACTGGGAACCAAATAAAGGATGACCGCCAACATTAGCCTTGAAATAGATACCCTACCCAGCCTCAGCAAAATCTCTCAAAAGATGATGAATCTATATATAAGACTTAACTCTCTGACCACAGAAAACTCGCCTAGCCGCCCCACAAAAACGAATGTTATGACATACCATGCCTAAAAATACACGTAAACCTAAAGATAGGTTATTCCTAAAATTTCGCTTGAAGATGAAACGAGACTAAACACCTCAATTCAACATTTTAATAATTATTTGGATGATTTCGGCTCTCGTTTTTGAAACATGAGAACTCTTATGTAGCGAAGGAATCATATTTTTAAACAAAAAATATTATATATATATATATATATATATATATATATATATATATATAGATAGATAGATAGATAGATATAGTTGGATTGATGTGAGTTTGTGACCTTGGAAATATTATGCGTAAAAATTATATATATATATATATATATATATATATATATATATAATTCTGGTGCGTCCGTCCATACCGCGTACCGTATTTTGAACAGTATGGGTGATATTAATCCCAAGTCTATTCGTAAACTTTATAAATATAAACTTGTTCTACACTAAAAGGTTCTTCTCTTGCGCTTATGCAAAGGTGCTAATTACAAACTGGAGATAACGAAATTCAAACAACTACAACAATTTAAATATCTGGGAAATGTTTTAACAGCGGACAGAAATTCGAAGGCTTAATGGCATAGTGGAAGATTCCTTTCATAATCTGCACAATTTATTAAGAAACAGGAAAATTCATTTGTAACAAAGAAAAGAATACTGAGTTGTTATTATTATTAGTCCTTGCAATATGGCAGTGAATGCGCGACAATCTCATCAAAAATTCTGGCAGTAGAAATGTGGTTCTACAGAAGGATGCTGGGAATATCACGAACAGATCATATTTACAACGACAAAGTTTTAGAGAAAATGGAAACAAAGAAGATACACGTAGAATGAGGAGGAGACAGTTGTCATTTCTAGAGCCTATAGTGGGCAAAGAGGGCTTAGAAAATTCAACATTCACAAGGCACATTGCAGGCAAGAGAGACAGAGGAAAACAGTGAAGAACCTACCGGACAAGCTTATCTAAATGATTGGCAGGACAGGAATTAGGACTGATGACAAAAAAGACAAGTCTTAGAACTATAAATGGCAGGAAATTGTAGAGAGCCATGATCACCCACGTTCTGCATATGGAAGAAGAATTATTTCTTTATATTGTCTTACTAGAATAATTAAAAAAAACTGAATAAAAAAAAAATCTGTACAGATTTTTTTTATACCAAATAAGCAAAACGAGCATTGTATAAATAGGTTTCTTTTCATTTCTTGCACTAAAATCATTAACATTCTTTTTGTCTTCTACTGAGAGATAAAGACGAAGTAAATCTATATATAATATTCTGAGACTTCCGTTCGTCCGTCACACCCTCTAAAATAGACATTTCTTCATCGATCGAAACCAAAGTTTTGGAAAAAGTATATTTAGGTAAGAGGCACAAATTCTGGTGCGTGCGTGCGTGCGTCCATACAGCGTACCGTGTTTTGAACAGTATGGGTGATATTAATCCCAAGTTTATTTGTAAACTTTACAAATATAATTTCGAATGGACAAGAATCCAGTTTCCATTTGACCCTGCGTTTGCGAGAACGATAAACAAATCACAAGGCCAAACGCATCAAAATGTTGGACTTTGCCTCCAGAAAGAAATATTTACGCATGGAAAGTTGTATGTTGCATGTTGCAAACTAAGAAATTATTCTTCACTATTTTAAATGAAAAAGAAAATAAATTTTCGTAAAATATATTGTTTACCATGAAGACGTATAAAAATAAATTAAATTAAAAGTTTTTTTAGGGTTTTTTTTTTGTTAAAGTATTTTTCCATGCAAATCTGCTTATTCAGATTTCATCGATTTGTTTGCGGAATTGAATGAACCCTAGAGTTTGTAAAATTCGACAAATAATGTTAGCTTCAATAATACTAAATACAGTGAGGATTTCAACACGCTGATGCGTGTTGCAAAAAAAAAATCTAGTCTTCTTAAAAAGGTAGAATAATTATTTGAGTTCTCGTGTGAGTATTTGGTCAGTTTATTTAGATTCAAATACATTTTTGTGCTGCCAGTTTCCAAGGATATCATTAATTAGATCTTCGATTACATGAAGTAGAAAGATCACACAGCATCGATTGCTAGATCGGTTGCTATGAAAGTTGATCCACTGTGTCTTGGTTTTACACATTCATAAGTCTGCCATTCGTCCATGCATTGAATATTGGTCTGGTCTGGTGCATCTGTTATAAATTTAGAGATTCTTGTTAAAACACAAGGATAAATCTGTAATGTTATTGAACCTGAGCTGGCATCTCGGCTTCGGTCACTTTCCTATCGCCGTAATGTAGCTTCCCTGTGCATTCGTTTAGACATATTTCTATGGTAATTGTTCTGATCAGCTTTCCTCTTTGGTATCTATACTTAAGCGTGCGACAAGATTGCCGGTTAGGTCTCATCAGTTTACAGTAGAAATGGCTAGATGCAACCGTAAGTTCTACACTAAAAGGTTCTTCTCTTGCGCTTGTGCAACCAACCTCAGGATATATTAATAAATAGTATAGATTCGGTGAAGTATATTGAGTGGAAATCAAATGCGGTTCATGTTTAAAGTTAAATTTATTCAGGTTATGAAACACAAAGAGAATGCACTCAGAGCCTAGCGCTTAACGAGACGGAAAGTATGACTGGGGTATCGAGTCTAAATTCTAGATCTTTGCGTTCCCTTTCTCACAAATATCTTTGGAAAAGGTGAGAATCCAACACTTTTACCATCGGCTTTGGGTTGATAACAGGCTGATAGCAGGCTGGGTTATCTTGCTTTGGTTGGCACGAGAGAAACATACTTGATACGGAAACAACAGCAGCGACACCTAGCGTAGTGAGGCTGTGGCTTCATACGCCGTAGTTAGTCCAGAAGGTTAGCTTGTACGAAATAATGACAGAGAAGTTACAGTTCATATGTAAGTTCCTCAATAAATCCGTAATTTAATAATGAAAGAATCATGAATTTACAGAACAAATATGTATTTCTCCATATGATCTTCTTTGGTTAAAGAAATTGTCTCTTGATAAATATTAATCGTATACGGTGAATGTTTTAGATTAATGTTCATCTTATTGATTCAATTTCTATATATTTGTATATTATAAAAATTATATATATATATATATATATATATATATATATATATATATATATATGATAAAATAATATATTATACTATGTATTATAAAAATAATATATATGTATATATTATATATTATAAAATAATATATATAGATATATATATAGATATATGTATATATATGATAAAAAAATATATTATACTATGTATTATAAAAATAATATATATGTATATATTATATATTATAGAATAATATATATATATATATATATATATATATATATATATATAATAAAAAAATTATCTTCTATTTATTCTGTGCTCGGTTTTATAGATTGATTGAAATTTAATTAAGTACGCGAGAAAAAGCGAGAAAAAAAGAAATAGTAAAATAATTTGAAGAAAGAAAGAAATCAAAAAGAAAGGAAGAAAGAAATCAAAAAGAAAGGAAGAAAGAAATCAAAAAGAAAGGAAGAAAGAAATCAAAAAGAAAGGAAGAAAGAAATCAAAAAGAAAGGAAGAAAGAAATCAAAAAGAAAGGAAGAAAGAAATCAAAAAGAAAGAAAGAGAACAAAAAGAAAAGAAGTATGAGATGAAAAAGAAAGAAAGAAAAAAATGGTAGAAGATTTTAAAAAAAGCAAATGTAAATGATAAAAGAAAGGAAAAATGAAAAAAAAAAAAAATTGAAAGAAGAATGGAGAATATCGGCAAAAGTATAGAACCAAAAAAAAATGGGGGAAAAAAAAATGAGAGAAAGAAAAGGAACCAGAAAAGAATTGAGGGGAAGAAAAAAAGGAGGCAGAATTGAAAGAGAGTAAAAGAATGGGAAAAGAAGTGAAAGAAAGAAAAAATGAAAAAGAACTTAAAAAAAAAGAAAGATGATTAATAAAAAAAAAAATGTGGAATATAGAAAAATAAAAGCAAATTAGAAAAAAAAAAACTAAAAAAAAAACCCCTAAATAATCTTACAAAGAAAGAACACAGTATATACCTAATGGAAAGGAAGCATAGTAAATGCCGAAACGAAGCCACTAAAAGTCTCTCTAACGTTATCTGCGGATAAATCATTTCATGTTTCGTCAATATATATATTTTTTCAATTTTCTTAAGAGTCTAACATTAAAAGTGATAGCTTTCCAAGGTTCTTTTTTGAATTAAACCCGACTTCATTACGTGTCAAACACAGTAAAATATTCGTTATTTTCGACGGAGCATTTTTTTCACGGTTTACTATTTCGCCATGAATACCGTTTCAGCATCTCCGCCATCAGCATCTGTTTCGGCAAATATTCATAAGGTTTCTCATACACTTTGATACGCGCTGGCACATACACACGTAATCATACGCGTACTTCGTTAAAAAAAAACACACACACACACAGCCGACATTTTCTAACGCAGTAGACTCGAAAGTATTATGGGGATGAGATTCGAACATGTCAGAAAAGCAAGAAAAAATATATATATGTATATATATATATATATATATATAGGTGGTACTGACCGAAATCTCTTCAAAATACCAAAAGGTTGAAACCAAGGTAACGTAATCGGCTGATTTCCTAATTTTGAATATTTAAAAACTGTACATGTTAAGTTTTTTTTTTTTCATACATGTATTGAGAACTTTTTAATACTACTGTTTCCTGGTCTAATTCAACTCTGGTCATTATATATATATATATATATATATATATATATATATATATATATATATATATATATATATATTGAACAATAAAAATTAAAAAATTAAAATCCTCAGACACACTGGGTTGAAGATTAATATTCTTTCGTTTTTTTATTATTATTCCATTTAGATTCCTCGACTAGTTTCGGCCGAAATGGCCATCATCGGGAGGAGAAATATTTCTGCTTGCTGCTAGCACTAAACTACAGAAATGAATGTCTTGATGGAGAAAATGAACTTTTGTCTGTAGTTTTCATTTGTTTTTTTATTTTTTTATCTTTTTAACATGAATCTTTTAATATATATATATATATATATATAGAAAGATAGATAATATTAGTGGTAAATATACATATATATGCAAAATCCACAGGTGCATATACACATATGTATATTTTTTTAATAAAAAATTCCGAGAGGATAGAATCCAGGTAGAATTCAATGTCCAGGACAGAGTAAGGATATAATAACAAGGCTTAAACACTAATATTCCTTGGTCATAATTTATTCCATTGGAATCCAATGGAATAAATTATGACCATGGAATATTAGTGTTTAAGCCTTGTTATTATATATATATATATATATATATATATATATATATATATATATATATATATATATATATATATATATATATATATATATATAGAGAGAGAGAGAGAGAGGATAGATAGATAGATAGATAGATAGATAGATAGATAGATAGATAGATAGATAGATAGATGCATGTTTCATTAAAAACGACAGTCAAAGTACTACGATTAAGCTTTTTATTTATTTTTTCTTGTGTTCGAACAAGTGTTCTCTTTTTTGGACACAGAGTGTATAGGAACTGTCCAAATGTTCTATAATTCCGAGAGCTTTCAGCTATACATTTAGCCATTATCAAGGATGAATTTATTTTTTCAGTTTAATTCAGTGTGTGCGTTGTGTGTATGTATCTAGTGTTATGGAGATGTTTTATTTTCCGAATACAGCATATGTTGTGGCCGTCTTTGTAGTCATAGTTATTATTAAGTGTTAGCATTTTCTTTTCTATTACATAGGCTTAATCTTTTTTTTTTACATGGGAATGAGGTTATTATGTTTGTATTTTCTACTAGTATGTTTCGGATGGAGTCTGTTAAGTTTGTGGGTGTGTTTAAATGGGTTCTAATAGACCTGTGGTTAGATAGGTGTAACGTAAGGTGTCTGGATAGTCATGTAGTCGATTCTACACATTCTGTGTCCAAAAAGAAAACACTTGTTCAAAGACAAAAAAAAAAAATTAAATATAAAGCTTAATCGTAGTACCTTTTCTGCCGTTTTTAATGAAACCTGCATAATAATGTCGTTTTTTGACGTTAAAAATACGTCAAAAAACGACATTATTACGTCATTATTTTTGCACGAACCTAATAATAACAACTAATAGATAAAAATTAAATTTTAAAGTTAAAATTTAAAATTTAAAATATAAATACCAAATAATATCGAAAAAATAATATCAAAAAGAATAATATTAAAAATAATAATAATAATAATAATAATAATAATAATTTTAATAAAAATAATAATAACAATAATAGTAATAATGTTGTTTAGTAATTTTGTTTTATAAAACTTATTATAATGGGAAATTATTTAAGGTAAATGAAACGTCCTGGGTATGACGTTAAACTACATCCGCGTCCTGGGTATAGCGATAAACTACATCCGCGTCCTGGGTATAACGTTAAACTACATCCGCGTCCTGGGTATGGCGATAAACTATATCCGCGTCCTGGGTATGGCGATAAACTACATCCAACAGCAAGGCCACGGTTAATGTTTTCGGAAAAATAATGTTACCTACTATACGTTTTTGAAACAATAATGTTGCCAGTTAGACGTTTTTGAACGTCCTGGATATGGCGATAAACTACATCCAACAGTAAGGCCTCAGATGGTGTTTTGGGGAAAATAATGTTGCCAGCTATCCGTTTTTGGAACCATAATGTTGCCAGCTATGCGTTTTTAAAACAATGTTGCCAGCTGTACTTTTTTTTTTTTTTTTGGAAACAGTAATGTTGCCAGCTATGCGTTTTTGAAACAGTTGTGTTGCCAACTATACTTTTTTTTGAAACAATAATGTTACCAGCTATACGTTTTTTATTCCATACAAAATAGGCATTTAAAATTCATATAAACTGGATTTGGCATTAAATAACCCACAGTGGTTGATATGCCTTAAACCCAAACAAACAAAAAAATTAAGGTAAATGAAAGCCTCAGAGTCTTTGATGCTTGGGAATGTGATCCGAATAACAAGGAAAAAATCCCATTCCTGGGGAAGAAAAAAATAATCTATGTACCCTTAAGTTTGTCTGTGTTTTAATTTAACTAATATTCGCTTTGTTTTTACACTGAGCTCTCTGTATTTCATGCTCCTTGAGATTATCCATACAGATTACCAAACATTTCATTACCTAACTATATATATATATATATATATATATATATATATATTAGGTTGGTGCAAAATAATGACGTAATAATGTCGTTTTTTGACGCATTTTTTAACGTCAAAAAACGACATTATTACGTCATTATTTTTGTACCAACTTAATATATATATATATATATATATATATATATATATATATATATAAAGAAAAATAACATGTTGACCGTTTAACTTTAGAAATCAAGAAGTTGAATCCCCTACCTTAGTTTCAACCTTACGGTATCCTCAGGCGATTAAGTATAGCCGTATAGAAATCTACCTTTACCTTGGACAACATCGTTAGCGTGAAGAGAAGATGGGGACGTGCTGCATGGGTAACTGCCCATTTCTCATAAAAGCATGCCCAGGCCTGCGCTCTGGTGATGACACTGCAAAGAATCTCCTCATTGCGTCGAAAGAAAACACGGAAATTAACAGTCTACTGATGGAAGGATTCCGAAGATCTTTCTGTATGGGGAACAGGTGACCGGCAAAAAGACAAGACATCGCCCTCATCTTCGCTTCAAGATCGCCTGCAAAAGTGACATGAGGTCGGTCAAAGTGGACATCAAAAGGTGGGAAGACGTCGCCAACAATCGACCACGATGTAAACGTGATTGGAACGAGATCACAATGCAAACGTGGTTGGAACGAGATCAGAAACGGAGACTTACCGCTGGTGTGAAGCGTGCCCGAAGGTGAAAAAATGCGACATCGGGGAAGGACGTTTTCACATGCATTGATTACAATCGAGACTGTAACACCCATGTGGACCTGTACAGCAGCTGAGGCAACATTTTTAGGCGCATATCAATGGTCTCTCGAGACCGACGGATTCCACACACAAGTATTATTTAATTTATCTAGCAAACATGTACACCTTATATATATATATATATATATATATATATATATATATATATATATATATATATATATATATATATATTGGGCACCTCGGTGTGGTGTAAGGGTTAGAAAGCTTGACTGAGTAGTGAGTTCGATCCTCACTGGGTGCCCCATACCTACGGCCTTGTGCCACATCTAAGCCGGCCTTAGAAAATCACTATATATATATATATATATATATATATATGTGCGTGTGTGCGTATTTAGGCTGCAAATTCTCTTTTAGACATGTTTGATTAAATAAATTAATTATATATATATATATATATATATATATATATATATATATAGAGAGAGAGAGAGAGAGAGAGAGAGAGAGCATACATGTAGACCTTATATATATATATATATATATATATATATATATATATATATATATATATCATACATGTAGTCAATTAAATGTATTGACTAAAGCAAATTTAACCATGTACTCAGCTTAATGTTCACAGCGCGGGAAGTAGAATAGATGAACCGAGTTCAAATTTGACTGTCTCCACAGAGCATTTCTTTGACTTTTCCACTTCTTTCCTCCACTAGTTGTGGGCAGTTTTGAATAAGGCTATATTGCTATACTGTTCCCTCTGAATAATGGTATTAATGGTTACGATGAGCTGTGGCGGAAGCATATTAAGGCGTCTCCCAAGGTTGGCTATCTGGCCTTTTACTATAACACAATTCACTTTAACGTTGACAGCAATTCTAATCAAATCTTCAGCACCATTTTCAGCATCCTAGTATCCGCAAGCATTGCCGTGATTTGAGCAATCTCAGCACTTCCTTAATTTTTGACTCTAGTGTTTTTGCACCGTTTAGCTTGGACACAACTCTTAGTTTCTTGTTTCATAATTTCTTTTTTCAAATCATGTACTGATATTTATTGAAATTTTACCTTTTTTTTTGTCCTCACCCTGCTTGCCCATTTGAGTCCACTACTTGATAGGTCCATTTGACCCTGTTTGTGATCACTAGTTTTAACCTGTGAAAATTTCACGGTTTTCCTATTTTAATATTCCGAAGAATCTTAATTCATGACTTAATGATTGAGTAACTTTACGGCGAGTTCTACAACAATAAAATATCCGTAGAAATTCCCCTATCGCATCGGTAAATATTTTCAGCTTAACAAATTTAACAAAATATTGCAATGACAATAATAAGTATGAATGCTGGTCGTTATTTTAAGAAGTAAGGGGATACAAATGAAAAGATTTGAATTTGACAACTCTTACCATTTCATTGAAACAGCCGTTAAACACTTCTAGGTTCCCTTCTTTCTTTCTTTCTTTCTTTCTTTCTTTCTTTCTTTCTTTCTGACTTTCTTTCCTTCTTTCTTTCATTTCCACAATGAAACCAAGTAATGTCTTTTCCCCTTTTTCCACGCGATCAAAACATAATAGTCCATTATTTAAGAGGTATTGAAAGAGACGTTAGAAACTTCTATCTTCCCTTCTTTCTTTGTTTCTTTGTTTCTTTCTTTGTTTGTTTGTTTCTTTCTTTCTTTCTTTCTTTTTTTCTTTCTTTTTTTCTTCCCTTCTTTCTTTCTTTCTTTCTTTCTTTCTTTTCCACACTGAAACCAAGTAATGTCTTTTTCTCCTCTTTCTACTCGATCAAAACGGAATAGTCTATTATTTACGAGGTATTGGCAGGGTGTATCGGACGTGCAAACTAACGAACGGGCGAGACAGGCACATTTATAATAGAATAGTGTAATCTATATATAAAATACTGTGACTTCCGTTAGTCTGTCCAGAAAAATTAAAAGTTTTATTATTTAATATGCAAAATACCCCCACTATTATCATGATGAGTTTTATGGCAATCTGTAGAAATTCCCCTATCACATTGTTGAATATTTGATCTTAACAACTTTAACAAAATATGGCAATGACAATCATAAATATGAATGTTGGTCTTTATTTTAAGAATTCAAAAGATTTGGCAACTAAAACAGCCACTAAATACTTCTGTCTCTCTTTCTTTCTTTTCTCACTGAAACGAAATTAGTGTATTTTCCCCTCTTTCCACGGGAAGAAAATGGAATCGTTCATTATTTATGACGTAATGACAAGAGACGTTTAACACTTCTGTCTTCTCTTTCTTTCTTTCTTTCTTTCTTTCTTTCTTTCTTTCTTTCTTTTATTTTCTCCCTGAAACCAAGTAGTGTACTTTCCCTTTTTTCCACGCGATAAAACGGAATAGTCTATTATTTATGATGCATTGGTAGGGAGTAATGGTCGTGCGACCAAACAAAAGGATGGACAAGCACAATTATAATATGATTAATATTAGTAGTAGTGCTGATGCTACTGTTTTTATGTCGGGTAAGTAATCATTTGACAAACAAAATAATGTTGGGTTACCAATATCGCGATCACGAGACCGTAAACCATTAGGGACGTAGGTGCAACACGTGTACTGCATCCGCAGTGGCAGTGGTTTCCTGAGCAAGTTAACCGGACGGAGGCCAACTCTCTTCAGGCTGGTTTGAATTTAGTGTTTTCCCCGTCCGACACTAGTCGTCAACCAATACTAGATGGAGCAGTTTGTCTTGCTATTCACCATAGAAGATGATGGCGAGGGGCGGGCAAAAGATAGATTCGTACCTTTCCCAATGGTAATAGTAGGTAAGTGAATTTAATGAACTCGACTGGAATTCGAACTCGATTTCTCAATCCGAGTCGCTATCGTTTACTCCACCGTGCTTCTACATTCGCTGCCGGGAAATATGTGCGATACGGTGACAGGCTTTGATAAAAGTAGCTCTTGACTTTGCAGGTGAGGTTCCAGTTAAAAATCCCTTAAAGACGGATAATCATTCTGATCAGACGATGTCCAACTTAGAGTCATCCTTGGTATCTAGATGTCGCTTCCAAGTTGCCTTGGCTTTCTCATCATTAAAACTTAAAACTATTATTATTATTATTATTATTATTATTATTATTATTATTATTATTATTATTTCCTTTGATTTCTGGTGTATACTCATTTCTTTCCGGGTCCCGACCAGAGACCTAAGGTCAGAAATAGCATCATGAAATTTTCCACTGAGCAGTTTTGATTAAAAATTCGCACATATACATAGATAAAGCCCTAAGTAAGGCGTGGGTTATACTCGGGAGAACAATTTTTTGCATTTCTTTAAGGCATAGGCTTCCAGAAATGCCTTAAATGAGTCTACATGAATATTTTCCAATCAACTCCAGGGCTCCGGCTACAACTGGAAATAAGGATGTTCTCGTGTGCCACAATTTTGAGATTTCGATTTCAAGATCCTTGTATTTTGATAGTTTTTTAAGGTCTGCAAAGATACATTGCAGTTTGCAGGGACTGACATAAAAAGGAAGGCACATTTTGTCTTTGCTGTCTCTAATACCGATGTCAGGGCGATTATCTTTTATTGTTTTGTCTTTGTGTATTGTGAAGTGACATAAAATTGTTAAAGATCCTATATCCGTAACAGGGTCTGAGTGATGTTCCTACCAATTACCTGCAGATTCCTTTCCGTAAAAGTTGCAGATTTTCCACTGCACATATTGGCCCATTTTGTCATATCGAGTTTTATATTCAGTGGGTGAAAATACCATGCAAACTTGTTCAAAATGCTCATTTGTTTCTGCATATTTATCACAGAATCACATTTTTTCGATATGTGTGTTTGATAATTTCTAGTTAGCAAGCATTTGTATTGTGCAGCAAGAATAAAATTTTCGGTCTCCGCTTTTAACCCAGCATTACGTAGCCACTGATGGGTACGGGGTCTGTTTACATCATCTTGTTTGGTATGGGCAAAGTATTGAGAGAGAAGCCATTTATCTTGCCATCGTTTTTTTTTTTCTTTTTTTGTATATGGTCGATTACATTTTCCTTTGCTTTCTTTTTTAAGAATTTTGAAGGTTCAATATTGTGATTTACTAGTATATTTTTACCCATTTGAAGCTCCATTTTGAACATATTGTCTTCCTTTATTAATAAAGTCGCTTACTATTTTCATGTTCTTTAACATATATTATCCAATCTTCTATAGTTTCCAGGTATCTTTGAAAGACAATTTTTGTAGATTTGTAAGCCAGTTCTAGTTGAACTAATCCTATGCCTCCTACGAATATGGACACTTACAGACAATCAGCTTTCGGATGATGCATGCTGTGGCAGCTCAGAAGCATTTTCGTTTTTGGCGTTCATTCGTTTAATGTCAGCTATGGTCGAGTTGAGGATGTTGAAACACATAGACAGGCAAAGTGTTTATGGCTGATATTCTGTTTTTGAATTCAGCTCAGTATTCAGTACCAGACGCACACGCCAATAGTATTTTTCTTACCTTCTCCTTCATTTGGGTATGCTGTATTTCATCTCCTTCGCTAATTTCTTGTTACCGGTAGGCTTCTTCTTGTTCCATTTCCCTAAGCTCTGTGACAAAATCTAAATCTATTAAGTGTGTTATTGTAATTCTTCCTTTCTTGAATGTTACTTTTGCACATTTATTTAATCCGAAATCCATACCTATGTTGTCACTGAAACATTTAACAGTATTGAGGAGACCCGTCAACTGATTGTCTTTTTTTAAATCATCCATGTTGAGCAGGTGATTGAGTACCTTCTTGTTTTGCTTGTAACCATAGCTATTATTGTTTGGTTCATGCGTAAGGAGGCATTAAGGACAGACAAAATAGAAGGGGGCGGAGGGAGTTTCCTTGAAAGATTCCACGTCGGATATTCAGACGGTTGGAGATGGAAGTGCCTCAGGTGTGACTTAGGTATAATGTGGTTTTCCACATTCCCATGCTGTGTTTAAGGAAATTTACTATGACGGGGGAGACTTTGTACATTTCCAAAGTCTTAAGTATCCAAGAGTGTGGCACATTATCAAAGGCTTTACGGTAATGTATCATATCTAAGAGTGTGGCACGCTATCAAAGTTGTTATTATTATTATTATTATTATTATTATTATTATTATTATTATTATTTGTCTTTGCTTGAGACACAGCAAGTTTTAAAATGCAATTAGAAAAATAGTAATTGTAGTCATTGCTTGGACAGGAATCTGTAGAAGATGTGAGAAGTACTTGTTTCTTTTCAATGCAATAACCGAAATTATAATTGTTTAGCTAATTGCATTATTATTATTATTATTATTATTATTATTATTATTATTATTATTATTATTTCCTTGGATTTCTGTTGTATACACATTTCGTTCTGGGTCCCAACCAGAGACCTAAGGTCAAAAATGTTATCATGACATGTTCAGTGAACATTTTTGAACCTAAAAAATACACATTTTATATTGATGCCTTATTATTATTATTATCATTATTATTATTGTTATTATTATTTCCTTGGGTTTCTGTTGTATGCATATTTCCTTCCGTGTCCTAATCAGAGACCAAAGGTCAGAAATGGCTTCATGACATTTGCCACTGATCATTAAAAAAAAAAAAAAAAAAACTAAGATCACAAATTTTATATAGAGAAATCTGTTCATAATGTTTGAGCTAAACTTTTGTATTTTTAGGACATGCACTACCAGAAATACCTTCAATGAATCTACCGGAACCTTTTCCAATAAATCCGAGAGTTCCATCTACAACTGGAATTACTGATGTCCTCATGTGACATATTCTTGATATTTCCCCTCCAAGATAGCTTTTGAAGATCTTCAAAGATACACTGCAACCTGATGGAATTTCTATGTCAACATGAAAGCATATTCTGTTTTTGTGGACTGTCATGAAGATATCTGGAAGATTAGCTTTGATTGTTCTGTTTGTGTTTATTGTAAAGTCCCATAGAATTTGTACAGGTCCTTACTCTGTAACCGGGGCTGGGTAATGTTTATACGAGTTTCTTTTCGTTTCGCTCCCATAAAAGTTGCATATTTCCCAGGACAGTTATTGGCCAACTCTGTCTCGTCGACTTTTATATTTATGGTCAACTGTTTCTGTATATTTATCACAGAATCTGCATTTAAGGACAACACAATTTTCGTTGAGCATCTGTCTCATGGTTTCACATTGACTCCGATAAGGAATGCTAAAAATGCCGAAAGCCAAGTTCCTTTCTAAATAATGAAGCATTCCGTTTTGATCGCGTGGAAAGACGTAAAAGATATCTGAAACGTTACACAGTTTCAGGGATAGAATGAAAGAATGATAGGAAGAACGAACGAACGTACGAACGAACGAAAGAAAGAAAGAAAGAAAGAACGAAAGAAAGGAAGGAGGAAGAAGAAAACATATAAATGTTTAACGTCTGTTTCAGTGAAAAAAAAAAGTTGTCAGTCTCAAATATTTTCATTTGTACCCCCTTACATCTTAAAATAACGACCATAATTCACATTTATGATTGTTATTGCAATATTTTGTTAAAATTGTTAAGCTTAAATATTTAACGATGCGATACGGATATTTCTACAGATATTTTACTGTCGTATATATATATATATATATATATATATATATATATATATATATATATAGTTTATGCAAACTTAGGTAATCCGTATGGGTAGACCCGAGGAGAATGATATCCGGAGAACTCAATGTAAAATTCAGAACAGATATGTTTGAATAAAAACAGACCACGTTAAAGTTCCATGTAATAAATTATTTCACCATAACCCCTTTAACAGGGATCTGGATCATCAGACTTTACTTCCATATATTGAAATGAAAAATGAAAAGAAATTCACACATTTTTGACGGACCTCATCAAGTATACGTAAAATTAACGAAGTGAGGAAGTGAGGTGGGAAAGAGGATATGAATGTGTCATATGTATCATTTCAAGTTCGAATTCATTGTGTCTAGTCTCAAGATATAGATGGCTAAGGAGTGGAGGGGTGGAGACCGACTTTAAAGGAAGAAGCTACACTACTTTCACGAGGACAGTTTTTCTTTCAAATTTTTTAGATGCTGTTAATTCGCTTTACTTTAACGGGCATGTTTGGGAACTTAAAGTTTTTTCTGTATCTAAATGTTTAAACAATCTACGAAGAAATTAATTTGATGATCCAGAGCCCTGTTAAAAGGGTTATGGTGAAATAATTTATTACATCGAACCTTAACGTGGTCTGTTTTTATTCAAACACATATATATATATATATATATATATATGTATGTGTGTGTGTGTGTGTGTGTGTGTGTGTGTGTGTTAACCATAATTATTATTATTTAATGTTTAATGAATTTTTTATTGATTGATGTTAGATTAAAAATTAAAATCCGCTTAGCAAAGGAACTTCGCTTTCGGCGTTTTTAGCATTCCTTATCGGAGTCGACGTGAAGCCATGTAACAGATGCTCAAACGAATGCCTACCGAAACGGAAAACCTTCAAGGTAAAGATAAGACTCTTAAAACCCTAGCAAAATGAAGCTAATAAATATAAAATATAATGTGTTCAAAGTTTTTTTTTTCTTTTTTTAATTGAAAACCTAAAAAAATAAAACTAAAAAATCTTTAAATAACATTGTCACAGAATCAAAAATGTCATTTTTGTATCATTTACGATGTGAGAAAATCGGTATATATAAATCTGACGTATAAAATTAGATGAAAATCTGAAGGTGGTACTTTTATGTATTGAATACGGAAGCTAATTTGAAGATTTTTTTCTGCTGATATTAATTTGAAAAAATCTAAGTAAAGGCAACTGGATAAAGACAGAAAGCAAATAACGAATTTTAAAATCATATAAATAGAAATTAAGAAGCTATTTAATTTGTCTGTCTTTTTTTTTTTTTTAGCAGGAAATTACATACACGCATATATATGTAGACAATAAAAACCTGTATGTAGTTTTAGACGACGCGTTTCGTCCAATGTGGAAGACAGCTTTGCGCAGGTGGTCGTTTCTCGGCCTTTGGCTGAGATTCGATCACGGCTACGACTAGTTATGACCGGCTTCGGCCTGGACTATCTAAGACAAGCCATGACCAGCGTTGACTAAGCTCTGACCAGCTTGGATATGCTATGACCATTTTTAAACCAGTGGACCTTAGAGCGGAAACACTCGGGTCTCCCACGTTAAACGACCTTGTGTCACATCTTGACCTTGTGGGAGTCAAGTAAATACCGTTTCGTCCAATGTGGATATTTTCAAGGCAAAAAACGAAATGAATTTATTGAAACAAACTATCTATAAACAAAAAACAAAATGTCGTCAGTATGTAGAAGATATTAGAAACGCTATTATATATTCATTAGGTCAACTGAAAAATTATGGGTTTCTTATTATCTTTTGTCCTTTATACATATTTACTTTTTCAACAGATTAATTCTGAGAATTATATATATATATATATATATATATATATATATATATATATATATATATATATGATAAAGATATAGTTTTAACATATGGTATATATATATGTGTAAAAATGTTGAACATAAATTATAGAGGTGTATGTAAATATAAAAGTGAACACTGAGGTCAACACAGAGCGGCAACATGCCTAGCGTAAAGAATTCGTCCAAGCATGAAACAGACTGTCGCCTCTTTGTGTTGACTTTAAAGTACACTTTTACATATCTATCTATCTATCTATCTATCTATCTATCTATCTATCTATCTATCTTATGGGCACCTCGAGGTGGTGTAACGGTTAGCAAGCTTGTCTCGCTAGAACAATTATGACTGAGTAGTAAGTTCGATCCTCACTGGGTGCCCCATACTTTCGGCTTTGTGCCACATCTGAGCTACCCTTTGGAAAATCGCTATCTATCTACCTATACCTAGATGCGTGTGCAGGTTGGGGGTGGGTTACTTCAACGTAGCTCAATGGTTAGCCGGCTTGTCCCACTAGATCAATTATGACTGAGAACTGAATTAAATCCTCACTTTCGACCTTGTGCCACATTTAAGATATGCTTAGTAAATCACTGTGCGTGTGTGCATATTCCCCTTCACATTTCCTCTGCCATTTTTTAACTTACATTTCCTTTAATATTGATTTGTCACTCCCTCCATTATTATAATACATTCATTAATATATATATTAGGTTGGTGCAAAAATAATGACGTAATAATGTCGTTTTGTGACGTATTTTTTAACTTCAAAAAACGACATTATTACGTCATTATTTTTGCACCAACCTAATATATTATTATTTATATATTATATTATTAATATTTTCTCCACCCCCTCCCTTACATTTGTCTCTAACATTGCCTCTCTCCTTAGTTTAAAAAAAATTTTTTTTCAATTTTCCTTTTTTTTAAATTCTTTTTAATATAATTTTCCCTCCCCCCACTTTACATTCCATCTACATTTCCTACAGTTCCTCCCCTTCAACCGTAATTCCCGTTGAGGATGTCCAAATAATAAAGCGTTCGGATATCAATATTAATCTTTATTGCCTGAAGAAATCTTACCGGTGTAAACCATAGTGGCATAAATGTTTAGTATTCCTTGATTTTAATACTTAATACCATTTGCACATTCGGTTTTTCTCTTTTACATTGTGTATTGAACACTCTTTTATATAACCGTGTTCATGATAATTCTAACTTTAATTGGAAAAAATTATATATATATATATATCTATATATATATATATATATATATCTATATATATATATATATATATATATATAAATATATATATATATGACGGAAAAAATTATATATATATATATATATATATATATATGAATATAAAAGTAAACATAGAAGTCAACACTTAGAGGGGACAGTCTGTTTCATGCTAGATCCATTCGTCAGGACACGAGTGCTCGTGGCCTGACGATTGCATCTAGCATGAAACAGACTGTCGCATCTAAGTGTTGACTTCTATGTTCACTTTTATATTTACACACGTTCTGTCTCTGATATTGAGCACTTTAACCCATAAATATAGCACATCTTAAGACTATATTTATTCATATATATATATATATATGTGTGTGTGTGTGTGTATTATAGATTTTTGCATGCGGACAAAAATAATTACTGACTACAAAGATGCATTCTTGTTTCGATGTATTATGTGCATGTCGACTGGTTAGAATCAAAAATGGTTAACCATAGATAACCATTTTCTGACCAGTTGAGTAAAGGAACAGATAGTCTTAAAGTAAATAACATTTGCTAGAAAAAATTGCATCATCTCACGTCACCAAATTCGTATTCTTCATTTGCGGCGCTTTTCCAGACTTTTAATCTTTCAGTCCTTATTTGTTTGCAGGGTGTGGTTCTTCCTTCAGTTTCATCTTCAAGAAATGAAATGCGTGCCTTATTGGGTTATGGCCCGGTGATTGACATGGTCAATCTAAAACTGTTCACTTTCCCCCTGATGAGGTCCTTAGTTGTATTGGCAGTATGTTTGGGGTTATTGTCTTAATGCATGATAAACTTTCAAGTAGCTTGGATGCATTTCTCTGTAAATTGGCAGACAAAATATTTCTGTAGACTTATGAATTCATTTTGCTACTAGCATTATGAGTTGCATCATCAATAAATATGAATAAACCTCTTCTGGAAACAACCATGCAAGCCCAAGTCAAGATACTGCATCTATCATGCTTCACAGATGAGCTTGTATGCCATCACTGGCAGAGATTAATCTTGTTCTCATCAGTCCAAATATTTGTACTTCCTTGCACATTCTAATATAGCCTTTCCATTCTTACAATGCTTGGTTTCCATCTTGTGGTATAGTCGCTTTATTTCTACTCTCAAACCAGTGGATTGTGAAATCTTCACCCCTGTACTATAGAGGTTGTCGGTGATGTCACTGACTGTTGTTTTGGGGTTTTTCCCCACATCTCTCATAATGTTTCTGTCATCAACTGCTGTTGTTTTCCTTGGCTGATCTGCTTTATTTCTGTTACTCAGTACACCAGTAGTTTCTGGTAGTACACCAGTAGTTTCTTTCATTTTCAGGACATTCCAAATTATTGTGTTGGCTATGCCCAATGTTTGTCCAATGGCTCTGATCGATCTTCCGTCTTTTCTCAACTTCAAAATGACTTGCCTTTGCTCCAATAGACAGCTCTTTCGTCTTCATGTTGGGTTATCCTTTTTAAAAAGAAATGCAATATTTACAGGTGAAACTAAGAGTAGTCATTCAATCTAATACCCTGTGTCCACAACCATTCACAAATAAGCTTGTAAGCTGTGGCTCATAAGGAAATTCTTTTTATCTCCCCACTTTGAACTTTTCATCAGTTTAATAGAGATTAATATTCGCCTCATCCGTCCATAAAGCCTTCTTCTAGAACAATTGTTGCTCATTTTGCACTTCCTTGCAAATTCTAAACTGGCCTTCCGATTCTTACAGATGATGAGTGGTTTGCATCTTCTGGTATATTTCTGTTCTCAAAGTCTTCTTCGAACAGTGGATAGTGAAACCTTCACCCCTGCAGGGTTTACTATTTTTAACAAGAAATACAATCTTTATGAGGGAAATCCCAAACTAGTCATTCAGAGCTATTTAATGTTTAAAAAATCAGTCTAAAAGGCAACACCTCGGCAACAAGAAACACCTGTCAGTCATGTGTTCCAATAGTTTTGCTCACTTAAAAATGTGTGAGTACAAACAAAACACATCTAAATATAAATACCAGGAAATAAAAGCTGAAATATATGAAAAGAGAGAGAGAGAGAGAGATGATGATGATGATGATGTGAATATATGAAATACAATTACATTTTTATTGATATATTCGCAAACACACAAAAAATACCAACTTTTGACAACAAAATTGTTGTGATCATAATCAGTTAACCTTTGTTTTCTTGTCTAAAACGGAAGGAATTCTTCATCACCAGATACAGATCATGGCAATTGCACAGGCTCACGTCTCAGTTCAAATTTTGATAATCTGTGACACTATTTAGGTTGCTAGAAAAAGAAAAGGCGAGAATTAAATTTAGGTGATAAGAAACGATCACGAACAGGACACTAAGCGTGTTATTTTTCTGACAAAGAAAAAGTGGTAAGATTCTATTTCCATTGTCGAGAAAGTAAAACACAGAATTTAACTTGATTTATGACGATCACCGAATAAACGACAGCAGTCTGCCATGACAACGATAATGATAAATTCCAGGTTGGTAAAGTGGCCTACGAAACAGAAACTGGGAGATTAAATTAATTAGGTCATGCGCTGACCGAAAAACAAAAATGTCCTTTGGACCAACCGCAGAGTTACAAAGAAAGAAAAGATTGACCCATTAGCTATCTACGGAGATGTTTGGAAAAGGCATCTGTTTTGTGCCAGGAGCTGGCTATGATAAGAAAATTATTTTATCGAAACGAATAATTGGCTGTAGCGCGATACGTCCAGTTAAACCACCCACTTGATGCTGGCGAAAAGTCTCGATTGATAAAGTCCAGGTAACATTGGGATAAGAATTGAGATTAAGGGACCACACTACGAAAGAAAAGAAAGAAAAGAAAAAGAAAAAGAGGAGATAATCTTTTTTTTCTTTGAGCAAGATTTTTTAAAACCGAGGCCAGTCTGGCCACACCCACACGGCTGGGCGCCCATTGGCTGAATGCTGGCGTGAGCGTTAGGCGAAGGTAATCATGTGAAGTAGGAGGGGAGGACTGTTGACACCCCCTGAAGGGATCGGTATGAGATGCCACTGTGTGAGAGAGAGGAAACCCGTTGACACCCTCTGAGGGTATGGTGAGATACCAATATGAGAACAGAAGAGGGTGGGAGGACGAAAGACTTCCCAAAATGGAAATTAATAAACCTTCCTGACCGAAAACAAAGAAAACCTTTTTTTTTAGAATTATCAAGGAACCTCAAACCCCGACAGGCCCACCCCGGATTTGGTCGGCGTCCATATAAGCAGAGTCGCAACGAGTGGACGGCAGTTAAGTTGGTGTTGGAGACAGACAGGCAAGAAGTTGCAGTGAGCTGAGAGCTCGCAGACGCCTCGCGGAAAGCTGACTAAGATTCCACGCAATTCCGAACTCAACTTCTAACCAAGGACAATTTATTTTTGAAGAACGACTTAGACTCACACCACCAAAACAAGTTTTACGAATATCGCCTGAAGATACACCATAACAAGTTTCTTAAAGGAACAATTTAAGATGTTAAGACTCGCCTAACAAACACAAAGTGTCACGAATCCATATAAGCGGGTTGGAAGAAAGACGCATTCCTGTATTCAGCAACCAGATATAAAATATTGTTATCCTTTTTTAACATATTTGAACTTTTCCAGTTATTACTTTACTTTCTTTTACATATACTTGTGTGGTATTGCCCTTGTTCGAACTCGACTTGCATTACGACCCGGCGTCTGATTGATTTCGTCTACCTAAGATCGAATCACAACGTGGGTAGGTTAGACTAGAAATCAAAACAGTTACTTCGGTAACCAGACGTTGGAGGCGAGCTGGGAACGACAAGGCTGATACCGAATCTAACCAGATTCCCATCCGAATCAGCAAAAGTTTAGAACGTCACATTTGGTGCCGCAACCAATACCAAGTCACATTGGTCGTCACAGGACAAGATAGGACGGCGACGGCGCGGTGACAGACGGGGTGACGTCACAACTGGTCACGTGACCGGGATAGCACGACGGACGCGGCCAGGCAGATCTCACATTTGGCGCAGCGACATCTGGGGGGCGTCACAAATCATACAGCTGTGAAATCGGTAAAGATTCTCTAAATAAATATTCTTGTAGACTCCGGATGCATTTCAGCTTCTTTTTCACACACACACACACGTAACTTTATTAACCGAATGTTAACTTTTCTTTTATAATTAAATTTTTTGATAATTAATCTCGTTAAAAGGACTAGTGACAGTAGCAGTAACACTGATATTTTAATTAACAATTAATCTGATTAACAGGATCAGTAGCAACAACGGTAAAAAAGAATTAACGATCTCCTTTTTTTCATAAGCATAAAGTTATAATGTATTATTTAAATATAATGCCAGAGTATAATAATGTTTTATTTCGTTGAATTGCTTCCATTTTTCAATGTCTCAACTCAAGGGGCTAATCGTGCCAAGGAGTGAATGGTTGCTGTGTTATAAAGTCGGGGAACCCTGTCTGAAATTCTATTAATAACCTTGCCATCACACTGGTTCAATATCGTTTCAACATTTTGAACTAGACTCTAAATGACATCACACGAATGGATTCAAAACCAAGAAGCTTCTTTCTAAGCATAACATGCAACATCCAAAGGCTGATGTAGACAGTCTATGCATACCCTGTAAAGAAGGTGAAAGAGGTCTTATTCAGCTAGAATTGCTCTCCAAGACAACTATTGCCTTATTAATATACATGGAAACAACAAAGAACTGGATGATACAGTTAGTGAAACAACACAAAACTAAAAAGAAACGATATTCAATCACGAAAGAAGGTTGTAAATCCAAACGAGATTTATATTTAGTAACTTCCGTAGAAAACCAAAACAGAACCCAAGAAACAACTGTTGCAGCAAAAAATATGAAAATAAAGCCAGATGAAACGATGCTAGCATGACAAACCTCTGGATGACCAATATTCAGAACGTCCTAATAAAGCCGATGTTGATAAAGTTAACACTCATCAATGCTTACAAATGTTGCAGTTTTTTGTGTATTCTGTACGAGTGAGCTAGCCTAAATGAGCTGACTCATTTTATAGTTCACCAATAGAAGGGTTAACCAATCAGAAAGCTCAAAATATTAAATGCGACGTGTATAAAGGCAGCCATTTTTTTTCTCCCAAATTGTCTGCGCTGTCAACCTGATATCGAAGACGTAAAAAATTACTTAACAACCGCTACTTTCTCCGAATCTTCACTGTCGACCTCTGATATTGAACAGATTACGGACTTCACTGGATTCCATATTCAGAGACTGCCGCAAACATGGTCAACAACAAACATCTGGATTAAAGGCTGAAAGGGAAGGTTTTATTCTTGCAGCTTAAAACTAGAGACTTTTCACTAGGAACTTTCAGGTAAATATCATGCATAATAGTGTGAATACAAAATGTAGGTTCTATGACAAACACCAAGAAACTCTAAATCGTCTAATCTCAGGATGTTCTGTACTTGCACCATATGAATATAAAAAAAATGTCACGATAGAGTGGGGAAATATTTGCACTGCGCTATGTGCAAACAGTGGAAAAGATGTTAACTGCCAATGGTATGACCATCACCCAGAACCAGTTGTAGAAAGACATCACAATTCCATAGGATTACACCATCTTTACGGACTGAAGCAAATAGGCTGGACATAACTGTCAAAAACACAAAAGAAAAAAAAAACAACTTGCCTACTAGCTGATATGGATTGCCCAGCGGACTGTAACAGAAACCAAAGAATTTGAAAAAGTATCGAAGTATAAAGACCTGGAAATCGAAATAGAAAAATGTAGAAATTGAAAACAAGAATATTACCAGTCAAAGTAGGTGCGCTTGGAATGATAAAAAGGGAACACAACAAACGCATTGAAAGAATCCCTGGAAATCCCAGCTTAGTAGAAATACAAGAAATTGGCTTCTTAATTATAGCCCATACACTAAGAACTTTGTCTGTGTAACGCTAGTGATATGGGAGTTAGAAAAAAAAATCATGAAAGGTCACCATAGCAATACACCATTACCTGCCTTAGGATGTTCTGCAGACTTGGTAGGTACTGTGACCATAGCAGAAATCGAAATATAATAATAATAATAATAATAACATTTCCATCACTCCAGATACATATACAAAAATATACGCATTCAGTTACACATTTGAACACAAAAATATTCTTGAAAATGGGTGATAGAACAGCCGAAAGCGTTTGGATATTTTTACACACTTTATGCTCAGAAAAATAATCATTTATACGAACACAAGAAAAACTGAATAAAAAGCTTAATCGCAATACCTTGTCAGCCATCTTTAATGAAACATGTATAAAAGAGGGATTGCTGCCCACATACACAATTATCCATATATATATATATATATATATATATATATATATATATAGAGAGAGAGAGAGAGAGAGAGAGAGAGAGAGAAAGAAAGAGTCGTTTTTTCCCACATTCTGAAAGTATTTTCTTTTAATATTAATGTTGTATTTCTCATGAGAGATTACTCAGAACATTGTCGCCTTTCAGGTTTCCCCAGACAGAAATAGACGGAAATTAATTATTGTTGGCCTGAAGCTGTTTACTCGGCTTTAAAGTCGTTTTTCTGATTACCACTCAAAATACAAAGACAAATACACAAATCTCGAAGCAGTCAAGTCAGTAGGTTTGCTAGAAATCCCTAATTTTGTTAACGTGTGACGTCATTAAGCCTATATTTCGGCGGCTACACGTACATAGCGTTTGGTGTTTGTCATTTTTGGTATTATTTCCCTTTCTTCTGAAAAAAAATGCTACAGAGAAGATTTTATCTCAATACTTTTTCCTTCCCGTTCACTTCCGGTAGCCCCTTTGCGACTTGGTGACATCATTATCGCCTTGCTTGGGGTGGTATCTCTTAATCATTAACCCTCTATCTCGAATGGCTCTTGGGCCTTGTACAGGGTGAACATCATTTTAAAAAAAAGAAATTGTGAAAGATTGTACTGATAGATCTATCAAAAACACTTTTCTTCTATAGCACCACCTTTCAGATACTGTCGTAGGTTGGCCTCTCCACTAAATTAAAAAGTGCACAGGTAAACGGAGCATACTTAATGCTACCGAGGTACTATCACATGCTTGCTATTTCCTTAGCATTTTAACAACGCCAATTACTGGAAGTGAAGTATTTCGAGAACAGCCAAGCGGCAGTCAAAGGGGTCAGTATATAGATGCTACCGGACATTTTTTACGCTATTGCTCAAATAATAACGCCGAAAAGCCAGTCAATGAAGCGAGTTACAGATATTAATCTACTATTCGTACGTTCATAAAACAATTTTATTCTCTACCTTGAACGGATCTTCAGCCTTACGTAAGAATAGTAGATTATATAGATATATAGTATAGAAAACATTTGACCCTAGGGTTGAAAAGGTTAAGATTGTAGTGCTCGAGGAAGAATTCTCTTGGGAGTCTATTCTACAAAACGCCGGCTTTTGTGAAGAAGATGTTCGAATATGAAGAACTTTCTACTTACAAATGGAATATGAAGTGAACGAGAAGGTTTTAATCATGTGTAAATGACATGTTGGATCCTTATATTACAAGACTGACGCATCAAAAAAAAAAAAAAAAAAGGACAGGGAATTTATTTTTATAGAATTTGTTATGGTAATTTACCCACGCACGCATCTACTCTCCCAGCTATAAATAGGAGCAGGTACTGCCTTTTGGAGAGGGAAATTTCTAGCAGTCAGCTCTGGCAGTCGGACCGAACATTCTTGCTGAAATACTCTCGTTTGTGTATGTTTGTATTACTGTTTCTGTTAATATATTTAATTCTCTGTAACTAACTATTAATATATTTCTCTCTATTTTAGGCCCCAACAAAGCTACAACAGAATCTCTCCTACTTGTCATCCATTCTTTCTTTTGTCTCTCTTTATTCGGAAATCATTTTCGGATGAGAAGTTCCAGTAATTTAAGAATAATCGACGAAATTCCTGGAAGAATTTATTAAATCAAATTTTTCATAGTTCTTTTTAGCGGAATATACTTTGTTTCCTTTTTTTTTACAATAATGTTAACCTTGTAGAAGGCCCAAGTACAACTCGAGGCAGAGTGTTTCACAATAAGAAGTAAGAAACACAATTTACCGGGATATATGTGGAAGATAAAGGTTAACCATAAACTTCAACAGGTTAAGATTGTAGTGACCGGGAAAGTATATTCTTAGGAACTAGTTACACAAAGTAGGGGTTCATCGGAAGACGCTGATCGAGTGGAACTTATATCTCACTAATGGAATACAAAGAGAATCGCTATGATGTGCGTGGCATGTGGGGTCTTAGCCGTGAAGATTAGACTTGGTGGAACTAAGGAATGTACTTCGTCTAAACGCTTTTCATGGAAATATCGATAAAGCAGAGATAGGATTTCCATGTTTGGTCCATGGGAAATGGGTTTTAGGGTGGAAAATAATTCCCAAGGACGCGGAGACGCTTTTGGGCGCTATCCATCCTGGAAACTCCTGCCCATATATGGCAGCAGTACATCATTTTCATGCTTATCTGGTACTTGTAAAGGTAGAAGGACGTACGGTGGAGTAATAGCTAGAAGCTCGGATTGAGGAATCAGAGAGCCGAGTTCGAATTCCAGTCGGATCCATTAAATTCACATGTATATATATGCTAATACATATATGCTAATACATATATGCTAATACCTTTGAATCCTCCTCAGTAAATAGCAGGACAGACTGGGTTATAGCCTTGGGTGGCAACAGGTCTAGGATTTCAAAAACTGTATGTAGCCCTGGCGTAGCACATAATATACAGCTAAAGAAATTGGTTCGATGATCCTGGCTACGGTCAAATAATGATGATGGTGATGATAGCAGAAGGTACAGAGAACTGACTATTTTTCCAACACGAGATTTGGATTTGGCCAAGTCTCAATACGCATGGCTCCTCCTTCGGTGCAATACCCGTTGGTGACGATGGAAGGTCAGTAATTTGGTTTTCGAGGCATGGAATATGACCAGTCGATTTTTTTTACACTGATCAGGTCAGAGAAGAGATCCAATTTTGAAGTTGCACCTATCTACCGTTGTGCGAGTTCATAGGATATCAGGGAAAATACTTTCATGACTGAATAAGATTATAAGATTTATATGAAAAATTATTTTTCATGAAAAATGCTACAGATTTTTTAAATAGAATAACAGAAATTCTAGTATTGTCTGAATCGCTCAACAGTCGAATAAACTGCGTTCGGGTGCACATCATTTACAGAATAATTGCAATAATTTATATACGAATATAATATATCTCCGAAAAACGACTTCACGATATCTTGTAGATAAACCATACCTCAGTATTCACTTACAGACCTTAATCAAACAGAGTATATATTAGTTTTTTTCTAGATTTCATATCACACCCTAATGACAGAAATCTAAAACAAAATGTCCATCGAAATAATACAAATGATCTCGTGAATTTCTATTCTCACCATAAGAACGAAATAATAATAAAAAAAAAAACGGGATAATCATCGGGTTCTTTGAAGAGCAGAATTTATAATCCCCTCCGCCGCCCCCGCAATATTTACATGAAGAGAAAGAAATACAATTGAAAAATGCATTTAAACTCCTACAATACTCTGATTATTTCATATTCAAAACAAAACAAAATCCTGGTAAAATATTTCAAAGCAGAAGAACGAATCACACGAATATAGTAGAAAATATTGAAAAAATGAATATTAATATTCAAAATGAAGATGTTAATATGTAATACAAATAATTCATAAAGCAATTATTGCTTAAACAGACAACTTCCGAAAACTGCTTTTCAAATATTTATACAGTGTAACCCGGATATAAGAGAGTTGTCGAGACCCGGAGAAGAAGTCTCTTATATCCGGATTTCTCTTATATCCGGGTTTGGTCTAATTTATATACATTAACACACTCTAATTTGGGACCAGATAAAATCTCTCTTATATCCGGGTTTATCTTATATCCGGGTTTGGTCTAATTTATATACATTAACACAGACTCTAATTTGGGACCAGAGAAAATATCTCTTATATCCGGGTTTCTCATATATCCGAGTTTCTCTTATATCAGGGTTTGGTCTAATTTATATACATTAACACAGACTCTAATTTGGGACCAGATAAAATCTCTTTTATATCCGGGTTTCTCTTATATCCGGGTCTGTTCTAATTTATATACATTAACACAGACTCTAATTTGGGACCAGAGAAAATCTCTCTTATATCAGGGTTTGTCTTATATCAGGGTTTGTCTTATATCCGGGTTACACAGTATAAACGTTAACACTATTCATATCTAAAAGAAAATATTGTCTTCGAGGGACTGATATGAGAAAATTAAACAGACACGTTTTACGTTTTATGAAGATATTTTAAAAATCAAGAATAATTTAATATTATACGGAAAAATTTCGACTTTAGAATCAACCTTTATTCCTGAAAGAATGTTTTAAAACAGTATTTAACTCAATCAAAATAAATATAAAAAAAAAAACCTGGATATCAATACATTTTCAATTGTTACAAATTCATTTATGCTTTTACGATAAATGGTTTGAACGCCAAAAAATCTTTGATTGAAGTTTCTGCATTTCATTTGCAACGGAATGTCTGGCTTAAGAAATTGTCAAGATACTTGCAAATGTGAGAGGCAGTGGGGAACATGGCGAATGTGGCAAAGTCTCGTATCCAAAGTCGGCGAGTGTCTGCAGTGTCATGCTGGCAACATGTAGCTGACCATTCCTATAAAGCAGAACTGAACCTCCTCAACCCGGCCACCATTTTCTTAATTGAATGTACGTTTCATCCAGTTGTTGGCAGTAAACTACGGCAGTGACGTTCTGGTTAGATCCTAGAAAGCTGCAATAAATAACGCCATTAACGGATTCCCTGGCAGTCAATATCACATAACTTTTCTAGTACCGAAATTGCACTTTCGGTACTAGAAAGTATTTAGTTCTTCCGTCATCAATCCAGTGAGCCGATCGTTTAAAGGATCAATTTCTTGTCCTAAATCCCTATTCGATCAATAAATGAATTATTCGAATTTCGTATTGGGGACATTTCAAAGCGTCCGACATTTCGAATTTCACAGATTTTATATTGATCCCATTTATTGTATTGGTCTAATATTATTGAAATGCTGACACCCATTATCTGAGATATTTCTCTGAAAACTTTGATATGAATTTTGTTCGACTAGTCTTTCCGGATGTTGACTGTCAATTGCAAATGGACGTCTTCTACCACTTTGATCTCTAAGACTCGTATTCCCACTGCGAAACTTCAGAAACCAGCGCGATACTGCCAGATCACAAGTTATTAATGTTGGCGGCAGTTTGAGAAGTATTATGACCAATCTTGAATTCTTGCAGAAAAAAGTGAACCCATTTATTTTTCATATTCAAGAGGAGATGTGTACATTGTTTTAAGTTAAAATCTGAAAGTGATTGATATAAAATTGACAGAGAAGACACTTTAATCTACGGATGCTCACAGATTCGTGATACCTAAGGTTTTAAAATGTATTTCTAAAAATGAAAAATCTTACTTGAAGCTTTCTTTATAGCTTTACTTAATTGAAGTAAAGGAATAAATTTACTACAGCCAGTAAGCAAAATATTCTGGTGTATTTTACTTACTTATAAACCAAATTTATATTGATTGGAATAGATATGTTTTTTTGCTTGTTTTGTTTTCAGTAAAATTGAAGATGTCCGTCATTTTTAGACATTTTTAAAAAAAGTTAATTATCCGTTTTGAAAATCTTGCAAAAATAAAATATACTGTATTCAAAGATTATTTGAGGAAAACCAGAAAATTTAAAGTTTACTTAATCTAATTTCAAACAAACGTTACTTATTTTCTAGCATAAAATCTTAGTAGAGAATTAAAAAAAAGTATTTTTAATCATGGTTACTTGTTTTTCAGGTGTTGATTGATGGTATTGACAGCTGAGGTCAGGAGAAGGTGTTGGACGGATAAACAGAAGTGACATAAATTTTACGAATTATAAGTAAAACTTATTTATTTAAGCAGTAAGTTTTACAAATTAATAAATATTTTAAACAATCTAACATTTTATTGATTTTTAGGTACTTTAGCTTTATAGCCTTACATTTGAAGATGCTTTCTGGAAAAATAATAAAATTTAAAATACTATAATAATAAAATAAATTTAAAATTTCGTATAACTAACATAAAAAATTAATATAACACAAAATGACATAAATAAAAGAGGTACCTATAATTTTTACGTACATCTCTTATGAAATTTTATGGTATTTTTTATTATTAATTTTAATATTATCTCAGTTATGAAATGTTTAACAACTCTTAAAACATGTGACGTTTTAATGATGAATGTCATGTATGAACATCCGTATATAAAAAAGACATCCAAGAATAATGTAAAGTTCTTTTGAAAATACTGGTCGTTTGCAGATTGTAGTAAGCTTTTAGATTTATGATTAGTAAGAATAATTTTACTTGATAACAGTATTTCCTAAAAGTCACAACATCGAAACTGAATTTTAAAATATTTAACAACTTAATAAAATATTGTAATTAAAATTGTAAAAAAAAAAAAGAAATTGTTCTTGTAAAAATTCATTTTTCACCGGAATTTTTTTTTTGCATCAGACGGTATTGTCCTTAACACATAGTATTCATAAAATCAATTAAATGTTTTTATAATTAAAAAATATCTTAGTTTTATTGGATTTTGTGTTTTACAATTCAGAGCTGATTTTCGGTAAATGATTGTTCGATTTTACAAAGATTATTCAAGATTTAAATTCTTCAAAGGCTTCTGTGTTTCACTAATATAATTAATAAAAGCCGCAACTTTTGATTTCTCGAATTTTCATAAAATTAATTAGTACATTAAGTAAAATTAAGTAAGTAAATTAAGTAAAACTTTTACCAAGATTTTCTAAAAAAACATTTCTAAAATTGTTATAAAGGAATAAAGTGTCGCTGCCGACACTTGAGTTTGAACATATATCACCGGTTAGCAAATACGGAGGAAATGCCTAAGTAGGAAGTCGCGTGACGTGTTATTGATCGCCATTTATAGTCTATCTTCTATTACTATTCGGATCACTATTTCTATTCTATCCTCTATTACTATACAGACCACTATTTTCTACTCTATTCACAATACTGTTTCTCTATTCCGATTTCTATACGGGATTACTATTCAAGCAAGTAGCATCGAGCAAGAACTATTAGTACGAATGTTATTCGAAGGCGTCTGACACCAATATTGTTCAACAGCGTTACTATAGTTGTATCTATGATTACAAAGTCTCTACTACAACGAGCATTACGAAAGTGACAAAGATTATTCGTTGACATCAAAAATGTGTTAAACGAGTGTTGTTTGACATCACAAAAAAATAATTTCATTCATTTGTGAATATATTATGAAATTTTCATTTAGATCCGAGAATTATTTGATTTTTGAATGAATTTCCAAATTAGTGTATCTTTCATGCAAAAATAGCGGTAAATTTGCTATATCATTTATAGTCCATCCGCTGACGCAAGAAAAATATTTTTAATCGAAATTTCGAATGTTCCAAAAAGAATGAAAATATTTACTTAATATTTCCTCTTAAAAATAACAAAAAGAAACAAAAAATTGAAGATAAAACCTATTTTTCGTGAAAGACATTTTTTTACTATGGCATGACATTTATTTATTTTTTTTTGGCAAATTTGTGAACAATCCTACTTTAATCATTAAGAATGAGTAATGTATTTTTGTATAATAATAATAATAATAATAATAATAATAATAATAATAATAACTATCAGTAGAGCCCGGCGTTGCCCGGGGATGTAACAGTAAGAGATAGATCAAGTATTGACCATCATAAAGACTGAAAAATAAAAAAAAAACTAATTAAGACATGCGTGTCCGTCAACCTTAAACAATAATCTTTATTGTTTAAGGTTGACAGACACGCATGTCTTAATTAGTTTTTTTTTTTTTTTTTTTTTTTTTTTTACGAATTGGTCAAACCCAAACTCAAACAAAAACATTGTTTTCAATCGTTATGAGTCTACCGATTGAATAGAATTTTATTATAAACAATTGTCTTTTAAATGGAATTTTTAAGGCATTCTGAATGTAAAAATAAAGAAAAAAGTGTGCAAGACAATAAGAAACACGACCTGCCAAAAAAAAAAAAGTGAAGTTTTGTTGAAATCGGTTGAAAAATGTAGGAAATCCGATCCCATATATAAACGAACACACACACACACACACACACACACACACACACACAACCTGGGTTTTATAAGTATAACTCGATATGAGTTGTCCCCCTTTCATTCTCGCGACAGCGTTGCCTCTTAATCGTCTTTTCAAATTGATTTCGCGCAAAAATAATTGTGTTTTTCTCATTTTTGGCACTGTCAGAACCACCGCAAGGTAATTTTACGTAGTCCTGTGTAGTTTTGTTGAAATCGGTTAAAAAGTGTAGGAAATTCGATCCAATATATAAACGAACACACACACACACACACACACACACACACACAGACAGAGCCTGGGTTTTATAATGATATATTAGAAGACAAAATATTTAACTGGACATTATTTTCCGAACGGCAGAATAATTAGTTTAACATTTCAAGAACAGTATATGACAAAATTATTTTTAAGCAATTCACCCCGAGAAAGGTGTGTGTGCCACTAGTACACACGGGCTTACAGAGAGTGAAAGTGAGAGAAAAGACTAGGTATAGGTGGGGGTGAGGAAAAGATAAAAGATGAACGGGCATCGTCGACAGGAGATGGCAATTGGTTTTGCATTTACATTTTTGAAGAGCGTAGTTATTAAGGAAGCAAGTAAAAGGAGGACAGTTCCACTGACGGGAATTGTCAGAAAAGAATCTGTTGGAGTAGAAGTAGCGGTTGCATTCAACCATTTCAACAGTAAAATGGTGGAATCTAGATACCAATCTAGTAGCAGACTTAAATTCATGTAGTCGGGGCACTAAGGGAAAAAGCTCGTCAAGACAGTTGCCATGAAAATATTTTTAGAAAAGACAGAGGGAAGCCACATCACGTTTGTGAGAAAGTAACTGAAGTCAAGATACCAAGCCAGGAACGATTACATTGCAGATCCTTCTTTGGATTTTGTCAAGAAGCTCGAGATGAACAGAAGAGGCACCAGACCAGATAGAGCAACACTATTCAATGCACGGACGAATGGTAAAGTTTTAGATGTGTAAAATGAACTCTGATAAGAAAAAACCTAATGTATTTTTTTTTTTAATTTTAAAATGTCATATCCTTCTCGCAAGTAGGCTGCTATATCTATATTCGTTTGTATCTGTATCTTGCCATGTTTTCTTAGGAAAGATAGCATAGTGGCTTTCTGTTGCCTTCTCCACAGTTTGAAATTTAGTGTTTTACTTTGTCTACTTTGCCAAACAAAGCTAGAGGCTCCTGTTCACTTTTGTTAACTGGGTGGGGATCAATGGATACACGCCTTTTTCCGAAAAAGGTAAATGCTTAGAATTTGAATTCGGTTCGCCTATTCCATTTCAGCGTTGATAACATTTGCTATACCCGTGTATTTGACCGGACTGGCGATAAACAGATTTTAAAATTATACTTTTTAAAGGATCTATCAGATCTTCTGGTCACCTCGAGGTGTTGTAATGATCAGTAATCGTGTCTTGCTAGATCAATTATGATTAAGTAATGAGTTCGATCCTCACTAGGTGCCCCATACTTTCGGCTTCGTGTGACATGTAATTTAAACTTAGAAAATCAGCGTCTGTCAGATCTTCTCGTCTGAAATATCCAAACAGGCTGCGCTGAAGACAGAAAGGAAATCTTTTCCGAGAAGGATTTCAGAGAAGACTCAACTCTCGTCTATACTCTCGCTTAAATGTCTGAATTCCCGTCTATGTACAAAGTGTTTTATTAGGTAAGTGGTTAAAATTGACTTCGAACGATTTAATCCCATAAATCATAAAGATGTGGATACTTCATCAGATCCCATTGATTAGCGATGCAAAATCACAAGGAAAATGTTTACTGAATAATAAAAACTACTACACTTGAACAGCTCCAACGGCAGCAACATATTGGGTAGCATATATTGGTAAAAGAATATGTAATGATATAATAAAATTTGTTAACGTTCCATACTGAAAAAAAAAAAAAGAAGATTGGAAGGAAATGCTCATAATTATTAGAAAGAGCTATAACATTTACTTCGTTTTTATTAGTGCTTGTGTACGGAGGGAAGATGATGTGATGACCATTATGTGATCTTTTTGGATTATACTAATAAACACTAGGATAAATTCGAATTCAAATCTCCTGTAGTGAATTAGACAAGGTAGCTATTGGTCACAGGTTTAAAGTAGGAAGTTGTAATAATAGTTGCAATGAACGCGATTGTTTATGAATTGTGACGAAATGAAATTTCCTTTTCGAATGAAATGAATTTCAACACGGGAAGAAATTTTACAAATATATTGGGTTGGTGTATAACTACCATACGTTTTTGTAGGCGAGTTATTTGTTAATAAAAATTGTTGTTTTGTTTTATTTTGTATACTTTTTTTAATAAAAATATTATTTTATTTTCAGGTTATATAAATACGTAACGATAATCATACCCTCCGGAATAATCATTTAAAAATGTTGTTATTGAATTGTTATGTTTCTTTTTTCATAATTAATATAATTTTTAAAAAACCTCCTGATAACTATGCACCAACCCAATATTTTTTTATATCAATAATAACCATACAAGAAGTTCTACTTACATGTACACTTTTGACAATGAGACCAAAAATAAATTAGAGGCCTTGCTGCTACAAAATGTGCGTGTGAAACGCCACGTGGCTGGTTGAAATTAAGAAGACGGTCTGCTGTGATAAAAAAAAAATCTCCCCCTGGCGGAGAGAAGATCTATCGTTTTTGTTACGATATTTAAGAGCAAAAGAGTGGCGGAGAGTTTGTTGTCTCTTCTCTTTATAGTTTTGAAAAGCGCTACCAACTGGCCGTTTTGGCAGACAAGGTGAAGATAATTCCCACGATAATCCCATCAGTATTACAAAGAGCATTTCGTGAAAGTAACGTATCTAATTTCCTGAAAAAACACTTTGAAGTAAAGTATTTTATAATTTCAGCTGGCGTTCAGGTACTCTTTATTCAATGGATACTGAATGTCTTCAGTATAGAAACTGCTTTTTCTCAAATTACCTTTGCTGTTGTCATTTATTTTAGCTTTTTCTCTTGTATTTTTTTTTTTCATCTTATTTTTGATGCTTTGTTTAAACTAATAGAATGAAGTGGATAAGAAAAAGTGGATAAGAAAAACACTGGAGAGTTAGATGTTTGAAAGAATCAACACATATACTAGACGATTACTTCATTAGGAGGTTTAGCTTAGACATATATACGATATGGGAGCTGCTAATAAAGAAATAAAAAATGACAACTGGAATATTCAACAGTAGACAGCAGCAAAATCAACTGTTAAAAAAAACGAGAAACAACACATTTTTAATAAGTTTTATTAGGTTGGTGCAGAAATAATGACGTAATAATGTCGTTTTTTGACGTTAAAAAATACGTCAGAAAACGACATTATTACGTCATTATTTTTGCACCAACCTAATAAATAGACGGTGATTTGGAATAAACAGTGTGTTTGGATTTTTTTTAAATTTGAATATTTTTTATGGTTTTTGGTAAGGAAAAATTCTGTTCGAAAATCTATTGCAACATTAATTAACAGATAGGATGAAACTTACTGAATATTTAAAAAAAACGGGTGGCTGAAATAGCGATGACTGAATTTTTCTCAATAATAATAATAATAATAATAATAATAATAATAATAATAATAATAATAACTAGATGTACCTATAGAAAATCTACGGTTGGCAGATTGGCACTTGATATATTGTCTTTACAATTTAAGGGGGAATGAATTGTAAGCATTCATTAAAATCATATACTATATATCGCGTTATAACACTTTTTCAAATAAGTTTTTTTATAGCATCTATTTTCTTCAATCATCGGGAGTGAGGGTCGTGGAAATTCCACGGTTTTTACTCATTTCTTTCTTTTTTATAACTGAATCTAAACATTTTGGGCTTCCAGATTTTATATTACTAAAATATTTCCTCGAAGCGCATGTTAAACCTCTGTATTCCCTCCCCAACTTCCCTCCGTATTCCCTCCCCAACTTCCCTACTTCCTTCATTTTTTTTCTTTCTTGCTTTTTTGCTTGCTTTCTGGAAACACAGAACATATAACCCAGATTAAAGTTTACTAAAAGTTAAAAAGGCGAGGGATATACTTTGTTCGCTGCCGCTATACCAAGAATTTGTGGGCAGGGGACAAGTAGGCTAAATTTGCGGGCAGGTGACAGACAAGCTATTACAGGTCGTAATATTAGGTTGGTACAAAAATAATGACGTAATAATGTCCTTTTCTGACGTTAAAAAATACGTCAAAAAACGACATTATTACGTCATTATTTTTGCACCAACCTAATATATTGCTAACCGAGGAAAGAAAAAAAAAACAACAATAATAATAATAATAATAATAATAATAATAACAAGGACCTTGAAATCGAGATCTTAAAAATGTGGCACATGAGAACATCAACAATCCCCGTTGTAGTTGGAGCCCTCGGATTGGTTGGAAAAGATTCGAGTAGACTAATTGAAGAGATTCTTGGAAGCATATACCTTAAAGAAATGCAAAAAATTGTTCTCACGAGTACAGCCCATATCTTACGAAGGGCTTTGTTTATGAAAACTTTTTTTTTTTTTTTTTTTTTTTTTAGTGGAAAATGTCATGATACCTCCTCTAACCTTAGTTCCCTAGGCGGGACCCGGAAAGAAATGTGTACACATCAAAAATCAAATCAAATCAAATAATAATAATCGACCACACACATCTATCGCTGAGGTACGCTTTGCGAAAAAAATAAATGCAAAAAGTGCATTTCCCACAAACATGAGCCAACTCAACGTATCTCTCGCTCTTGTGTCTTTATACCCTGACATCAATCTGAAGGATGAACTCGACCTAAAAGAAACATAAATTCATTCCTTTCATTCATTACATGTACAATAATTTCTCTTGCACAGTAGAAGGATTAATAAATAATTCCAATTTCATTAGATAATCATTTGATCCATAGGAATAATCAACAATCTATTCTCTGCATTAATGGAATACGAGGTATTGTGAAGTGAGATGAAGCGACTTATTTTTTTTATACAAAATGTGGAGGGTTACTGTGTGACGTTGTAAGAAAAGTCAAGAAGTACAGTTGATGAAGTTCTGAAGGAAAGATAAAGGTTAACCCCAAATTTGAAGAGGTCACGATTTGGAGAACGGTTTTAGGAACATTCTCCATAAACATTTTTGTTGTAGGAAAACTCGCCTCAGGAATTTTCGCCGTAGAAAACTTTGCTGTATAGGATTTGGGTCGTAAGACAATTTCACCGCTTTTTTTTTAATATGCGAAGTACCTTGTTATCAAGTCTATCTGGCTCACACTATTGTTACTACGATTCAAACATTTTAATAAGCGAAGTTATACTAACATGAATCTAAATTTGTGGAAACTAATTGCGTATTTGAAAAAGGAAGAGATATTAGCAAAAAAGAAAAGGTGTGATTTAGATCGAGGGGATGCAGTATAAATGAAGAAAATATATATTGATATCCATACAAGACTTCAGCGGTAAAATGCTTCATTACAGTCCAACGCCAAAAAAACAAAAAAGAAAACACATTATTTATGAAGCATTGCTTGGAATTTGCATACATTTTAAATTATTTCTTTGTTAATTTCATATATTTTTAGTCTTTTATTTTTTAAAATAAATGTTTGCTTTATAATTTCTTTTCTGTTGTTTGACCCTGTAAAAAAGACATCCATATATACTTTTTAACAAGGTACTTCACATATTGAATTGAACCATGCTCCAAAAGGAACGGTCAAGATAAGGGTATCGAAAAAAAAATAAGGCGAAAATGTCTCACGGCAGAAATCCTACACGGCGAAATTTCCTACTGTTAAAATTACTGAGGCCAGTTTTCCTACGGCAAAAATATTTACGGTGAATGTTCCGCATACATGGGAAAACATCCTGACGGGGATCTATTCCACAGAATATCAGTTCTTGGGAAGAAGCAATGGAAAAGTGGAACTTAATTCTTATCAGTTGAAAATTAAGGGAATATGAATGATTTACACTTGTGCACGTGACATGATGGGTCCCGGATGTAAAGGTCAGGGCTAGTAATCGTGTATCTGTATAGTGTAACGGTTATCGGCGCTGAAAGTGGAATCGGTGAGACGAGTTCAAATTCCGGCCGAGTCTGTTTCGCTATAAGGAAAGACACGAGTCCATCTCTTCTCAGTTATGCTTTAAATAGCACAATTGAATGGGATCTCTAGCACTGGATTGCAACCGATTTCTAAATAGGAATACTTTGAAATTTAAAACCGTAGGGAACCCCACTTCAAACTGTTCCACTATATTTCGCAAGAAGTCGTGGTAATTCACTGATGATAAAGAGAAAGGAATCCGTGGAGAGCCATGGTCGCCTACGTCCTTAAGCGACGTGACATTTAAAATAATTGAGTACTATATCTTTATAAGTAAATATAACAGGGTTTATTTGTTCATGTCATGATTCTCTATGTTTTTAATCACCGCAATCAAGGCAATAAAGTCACTAAGATACAAGTGGTTACTGAGTCTGTAAGAATAAGAAAAATGTAAATATTATTATGGCTCCAGAACAATGAAAGAAGAGGAATAAGAAAGACAGTAGATAATGACTTATATTGCATTTAAATGTGAATTGATATTTATTAGGTTGGTGCAAAAATAATGACGTTTTTGACGTATTTTTAACGTCAAAAAACGTCATTATTTTTGCACCAACCTAATACATCGTTGATTGAACCGTTTTGTATATTCCAGCATAGCTAAAAAATATATGTTAAGAGCTCAGTTAAAAGAACAAGAGATTTTGATTACTTAGCAGGGTTCTCAGCCAATCTGGCCACGGGGAGGGGGGGGGTGCAATACAGCGGTTAACAAGTATGTGTACAAATTTTATGTTTATTTTTTTTTCTTCAGATTCTTCACTATCTTTTTAGAAAATCATTTTGATAAAACCAGTTCTAGTGTCTTTTCTTATAAGAGAGGAGAAAAAAAATCTGTTTATGTCTTGTCAGCTTGCTTTATTTTAAAGTGCTGACCCTGAGGCATTAATGAACAGCCATTAGCGTCCATTTCTTATCAACCAGTGAGTGATCGCAGTGTAAACAGAAAAAAAGGTTCTGACAGTTTCAATGAAAAACAAACGTTGCGAACCTATTTAAAATCTGCGTCTCGATAACGATATTTTAAAGGCACATACCTATCAACAATATACTCACACTCTTATAAAGGATTTAGGAAAAGTGAGAAGAAAAGGTCCGTTTTAGAAATTTCAAAAGCTAAAACCTATATCTATGTTTCCTAGATTACGTAAATACATTTGATAGGATACGACGCGAAAAGTTACTTAAAATATTGTAAAAACCTGCTTGCTGTCCACTTGCGGAATCATGAGGCAATGAGGCAATGAGGCAACAACTCGAGTAAAATGACTCAACCACATATTCCCTCTGTCTAAAACTTTGGCAAACACCAGTAGGCCTCGGTTGACACATGCGTGTCCATAGAAGATCATCATCTCTTTATATATATGCATGTGTGTATGTATGTATGCATATGTGTGTATGTGTATATGTGTATGTGTATATACGTATGTGTGTGAAAAAATACATATATATGTATATATGTATATGTATATGGATATACAGGTGTCTTTAAATGTATGTATATATATGTAAGTATAAGTGTATGTGGAGATATGTATGAAGATATATGAATATGCGTTTTCTCTGCAGATGTATATGTGTAAATATGGGAATATACATAGATTTTTTTTTACTAATTAATAAAAGATAAAAATAAATTAATTAATAAGATTACTAAATATAAAATAGATTACTCTTTCAATGTACTATCTGTGAATTTTTCTAATCGACTATTTCATAGAAAATAACAAAAAACCACCGAATTTCAAATTAATTTCTTCGTAGATTATTTAAACATTTAAATACAGAGAAAACTTTAACCTCCCAAACATGCCCGTTAAAGTAACGCGAATTAACAGCGTCTAAAAAAATTTGAAAGAAAAACTGTCCTCGTGAAAGTAGTGTAGCTTCTTCCGTTAAAGTCGGTCTCCACCCCTCGACTCCTTAGCCATCCATATCTTGAGACTAGACACAATAAATTCGAACAACATCTAGCCGACACATTGGAGTTAAAAATTAAAAATAAGAATTTGAAATGCTACATATGACACATTCATATCCTCTTTCCCACCTCACTTCCTCACTTCGTTAATTTTACGTATACTTGATGAGGTCCGTCAAAAATGTGTGAATTTCTTTTCATTTTTCATTTTTCATTTTTCATTTCAATTTTTGGAAGTAAAGTCTGATGATCCAGAGCCCTGTTAAAGGGGTTATGGTGAAATAATTTATTACATGGAACCTTAACCTGGTCTGTTTTTATTCAATATATATATATATATATATATATATATATATATATATATATATATATATATCGGGTGTAAGAGCAAAATTGTTCAAATCGGGTAACAGCATGGGATAATTGTCCATCCCACATAATGTTTAATATCTGAACAACCACTAATCTAATTGAGAATCTTTTTTCAATACTTTCAGATATGACGTTTACACATCTTGACACGGTTTATCGTAAGAATCACTGAAAAATGATCCGATTTATTCAGCTAGAAAAAGAACAATTTAAAATCGATTTGTGTAAGACCCACTTTGTCGTCTCAACTGAGCAACGGTGAGAGGGAAAATATCATTCAGGCCTTCGTTAATGGTACCAGCATTCATACTCTGGCTTCTATCTTCAAAGTCACTTCAAAGAACCATCAAGAGAACGGTTAATAAGTTTTTTTTAAAAAAAAGGAAAGGTAGAGAGGAAAACTGGATCAGGAGGTCACAACTGCAAAAAGGATTATAATTTCAACTTCGAGATAAATACATTCTTATTGTTCGAAGAAGAGTCCAATAGCTTTATAAAAACCTCGTAGAATTCCAGTAAGATAGCTTTAATCATTTCTAAGACACAATGGTTCAAAACCTTATATAACAATTGAATAATTTTGCTGTTGTACGATTTGTACAATTTCGCTGATACACCCGATATATATATATATATATATATATATATATATATATATATATATATATATATATATGTTTTGTTTGCATTCACCTTAGGGTCTATTAAAAATAATAAGCAGATATTCTATTTAAATAAAATAAAATACGCATAAATCTAATCTAAAATAAAATATACACTTAATAAAGAGCAGCCATGGTCTGCGGGTGTCTCTTTATCGTAACTATTATTGTTTCCGTTAGAATTTGTAGGATGAGGGGTTCTCATTATTTACATTTGAATTATTGGCATCACTTTTCTTGTTATTATCACAATGCTTCAGTCGCTGTGCTCTTTGGACTTCATCAGGTGCATGTCGATCCGGATGACCTTCAAGGAATTTCGAACTGAACCATTTCATTAATCTACTGGAGTAGACTTTTCTCATTCCACTGTCCATGTCTACAGATATTTCTTCTTATAATTCATTGCTCATTCTGATTACACAGAGTCGAAGTATTTACTACTCGGTGTTGGGATTGAACTCACAATTACAATGTCACTAAATTCACAAACCGTTATGGTAATTAACCCACGCATGGATAGACTCTCCCAGCTATAAATATGAGCTGGTACTGCCTTCTGGAGGGGGAAGTTTTCCAGCAGTCAGCTGTGACAGTCGGACCGAACATTCTTGCTGCAACACTCTCGTTCGTATATGTTTGTATTACTGTTTCTGTTAATATATTTGTTTGACCCATTTCCTATCTTGTGTCTTTAATTCTGGCCCTAACAAGGCCAAAACAGAAAGAAAGAAAGAATGAAAGAAAGTAACTATTATGCTAATTTATCTACGCACGCATGGACTCTGCCAGTTATAAATAGGAACAGGTACTGCCTTTTGGAGAGGGAAGTTTTCAGCAGTCAGCTCTGTCAGTCGGACCGAACATTCTTGCTGTAATACTCTCGTTTGTTTCTCTTTGTATTACTGTTCTTGTTAATATAGTTATTTAATTCAATTCCTCTCTTGTGTTTTTATTTCTGGCCCTAACAAGATCACAACACAAACCAACCCTTCAATCCACTTGACAATTTATTCATTTTTCTATAATTTCTATATAGATCTAGAATTTGTTATTTGAAGTAGAGTTAATTAGTTTTAGGTTATTCATTATTATATTTTAAAACTTTGAAGTTGTGATGTGGTCGTAAGTAGCGTAGTAGGAAATTGATTTTGTATCTTCATTTAAAATATGACACCACATCAACGTATAAATTGAAATTAAAAGTAAACAGTGAGTCTTATAAAAAGTACGAAACGCAAAACAGACTACTTCTTAGAACAGCAATATGATAAAAAAAAGCACGCACACAAAGAAAGAAACGGCGAATTAAATAAAAAAAACAATGCTTATCACAACACAACTAGTCTTGAGAAGTATTTTCGAAGCATAATCAGATATATGCAATTAAGTAATAACTTAAACGATGTCTCAAGAAAACTCAGGAGGTAGATAAACCAGAAAATAATATACTATAGTCGGTAAATCTAGAAAGAATAAACAAGCTAAAACAAAAAGACAACGATGAGATCTTTAATGAAACCATAATAAAAACATATAGAAACATTAAAAAAATATAGAAACATAATCAAAAGATATAGAAACATAATCAAAATATTTAGAAACTTATTTAAAACATGTAGAAATGATATCAAACATGAAGAAAAGTAATCAAAACATACAGAAACGTAATCAAAATATATAGAAACATGATCAAAAATATATAGAAACTTAATCGAAAGATATAGACATATGAACAAAACATGTAGAAACGTAGTTAAAACATGTAGAAATGTCATCAAAAGATATAGAAACATAATCAAAAGGTATAGAAATATAATCGATGCATATAGAGACATAATCAAAAGATATAAAAACATAATCAAAACATGTAGAAACGTAATTAAAACATGTAGAAGCGTAATTAAAAACATGTAGAAACTAATTAAAACTTGAAGCAATGGCTTCAAAACATATAGACACATAATCAAAAGATATAGAAACATAATCAAAATATTTAAAAACTTATTTAAAACATGTAGAAATGATATCAAGACATGAAGAAACGCAATCAAAACATATAGAAACATGATCAAAAATATATAGAAACTTAATAGAAACATGAACAAAAGATATAGAAACATAATCAAAATGTATAGAAACATAATCTAAAGATATAGAGATATGAACAAAACATGTAGAAACGTAGTTAAAACATGTAGAAATATCATCAAAAGATATATAAACATAATCGAAATGTATAGAAATATAATCAATGCATATAGAGACATAATCAAAAGATATAGAAACATAATCAAAACATGTAGAAACGTAATTAAAACAGAAGTAATGACAGCAAAACATATAGAAACGTAGTCAAAAGATATAGAAACATAATCAAACATGTAAAAACGTAATTAAAACATGTAGAAATGTCATCAAAATATATGGAAACATAAAAGATATAAACACAATAATCAAAACATTTAGAAACGTAATCAAAACATAGAAACAATCAAAACAAGTAGAAACTTAATCAAGTGATATAGAAACATAATCAAACATATAGAAGTGTCATCAAAGCCCGTAGAAAAGTAATCAAAACATAAAGTAACATAGTCAAAACATGTAGAAATGTCATCAAAAGATATAGAGACATAATCAAAAGATGTAGAAATGTCATCAAAAGATATAGAAACATAATCAAAAGATATAGAACCATAATTAGAAGATATAGAAACATAATCAAAACATGTAGAAATGTCATCAAAAGATATAGAAATATAATTAAAACATGTAGAAATGTCATCAAAACATATAGAAACATAATCAAAAGATGTAGAAATGTCATCAAAAGATATAGAAACATAATCAAAAGATGTAGAATTGTCATCAAAAGATATAGAAACATAATCAAAACATGTAGAAATGTCATCAAAACATATAGAAACATAATCAAAACATGTAGAATTGTCATCAAAAGATATAGAAACATAATCAAAACATGTAGAAATTTCATCAAAAGATATAGAAACATAATCAAAAGATGTAGAAATGTCATCAAAACATATAGAAACATAATCAAAACATGTAGAATTGTCATCAAAAGATATAGAAACATAATCAAAACATGTAGAATTGTCATCAAAAGATATAGAAACATAATCAAAAGATGTGGAAATATCATCAAAAGATATAGAAACATAATCAAACATGTAAAAAACTTAAACAAACATGTCTAAATGTCATCAAAACGTGTAGAAATATCATCAAAAGCCGCAGAAAAGTAATCAAAACAGAAACGCAATCAAAACAGAAATATTATCAAACATATAGAGACAATGAAATGATATAGAAACATAATCAAAACATGTAGAAATGTAAGCAAAATATTGAAACATAATCAAAACATGCAGAAACTTAATTATAACATGTAGAAATGTCATCAAAATATATAGAAACATAATCAAAACATACAGAATCATAATCAAAAGATATAGAAACAATCAAAACATGTAAAAACGTAATCATAACTTCTGGAAACATAATTAAAATATATAGAAAAATAATCAAACATGTAAAAACATAATCAAACATGTAGAAATATCATCAAACATGTAGAAATATCATCAAACATGTAGAAATGTCATCAAAACCCGTAGAAAAGCGATCAAAACATATGGAAATTTAATCAAAACATAGAAGCATAATCAAAACATAGAAACGTAATAAAAATAGTAGAGTATAGAATTAACCACGATGCAAAGGAAATCAGATATTCCATCATCGCCGATCGAACCCCAAACTACCGACAGTCATGATGAATGATGTCTTTCTGGGGTAGACCAGTTGCCATACAAGGTTATAGAACCCTGTCCGTCCTTCTGTTTAACCATAGCTGGGGAGTGGGAGAAGAAAAGGATTCATACCTTTCCCAAGGGTATTAGCACGTAAGTGAATATAATGGATTCAAACTCGTCTCTCAGATTCCTCAATCCGAGCCGCTATCCATTATTCCACCGTGCCTCCCAAGAGAGATTGCTGTCCAAATGCTCAGTTATATATATATATATATATATATATATATATATATATATATATATATATATATATATATATATATATATATATATATATATATATATATATATATATATATATGTGTGTGTGTGTGTGTGTGTGTGTGTGTGTGTGTGTGTGTGTATACAAATATATTGATAAAATAGGAAAGAAAGTTAGATTGATGATCCGAAGTTCTGTAGTATTTTTGTTTTTTATTTTTTAAAAACAGTGTTCGATACACAAGTGAGAGCCTAGATTATGATTATTTTTTTTTAAAATATGATTCCATCGCTAAATAGGAATTACCATATTTCAAAAACAGACGCTAAAAACTTCTCATTAAATTACAGAAATTAAATTAAATTAAAGTACGTAATTCTGTTTCATTTTTAAGCAAATTTTGGAATAATCTATTTTGAAATTTACGGAGCTTTACTAGGTACTTTAATTTAATTTAATTTCTATAATTAAATTGGAAGTTTTTTAGCTCCTGTTTTTGAAACATTGTAATTCCTGTGCTGCGATGAAATCATATTTTTTAAAAATTAATATATATATATATATATATATATATATATATATTGTCATCCACAGACAGACTGTTTTACAACTGATCAGTGAGGCTCGACATCCGATTGGTTCAATACGGGATCGAAACTCAGTCGGAGATTCTACACCTAAGACATTGGCGCACCTCCAAACAATACTGGCTTCGAAAACAACAGCAGCATCAGTTTGTCCCATGGTTCTGTCCCCCTCTGTTCCATTTGGAATCTACAGGTTCAAAAGCATAATTTCTTTTTTCTCCTTCTTCTTCTATGTGTCGTAATCCTCCAGGACCCTGGTAATCATGGCTCTCCACAATTTCTTATACTTTGTAGCTCTTAATTACTTTAGTCTTTTTCCTATATCTCTCTCAAACCCTGTTCCCCCACCTATTCGCAAGGTTGTAGCACCTGTTAGCTATAGGCAAATAGTTGCTCCCCCCCCGCCAAAAAAAAAAAACTGAGTTCGAAACACTATGAAAGTATAAAAATACATTTTTATCGTAAAAATACAAAAAAAAAAAATAACAGCAATTCATTTTTGTAATTGTTTCTAAGAAAATTAAATTTCGGCATTAAATGACCCATAATAAGTTGATGTGCCGCTAAACAAATAAACTGAAACAAACACACCCATTCGTTCAAAATTGATCAACAGAGACCCGGATAGCGATATTTTTATCTACATGAGAGCGAACAGATACTACATTGAACGGATGAATTAAATTTGATTATTGTGCATATATTCAGATGCTAGGCTAAGATGTCGGCCTATACGAAAAAAAAAAATCCCGTCATTTTTGGTACCATGCTAGTTTTATAAATAATAAGAGAAACAAAAGAAAGTTAGCGTGGAATAATGAAAAAAAAAAACTATTTTGTTTTGCCAGTTGAGAACAAAAACGAAATTGAATTCTAAATTAAACAAAAAGGTTTTTTTTCTTCTTTTACAATCAGATTTTCGTTGTGACTTCATAATATATGCACAGCGATGATAACGTCCTTTCTCGCCACAATATTGTTCAGATGTTACATAGATAATATGAGCAGTTTATAATGTGTATCATTTTCAGATGCTAACAAAATTATCGACTTCCACTTGAAATTATGTGTTCACTTGGCAGTAACACTCTTTAGAAAGGCACTGACCCGTCGCTCAATATCATGCTACGTTGACTGACGAAGTATTTCTACGCTTGTAAATCTCGCTCAATACTATATGGTTCCTGTGGACCACTAAATCCTGTTGGATTTACCCAATATATAAGAGCGACCTTAGCTGTACATGGCATAGTTACATATATTTATCAAACTATTTATAATAAAAATTATAAAGACAACTTGGAAGAAGTAAAAAGAACATAAATGACGGTTTTATATTTTAGAGAGTGAGCATTCTAACACAATCTAGAAATATGCTACATGCCTTCTCCCCGACCGTGAAATGAAAAGCTAGTGGATGTTAGAAAAGTATGTATTTACTCACAATACCAGCACATCATGTTGCAAGAGGCTTTTTTTTGTCCACATATAAGGGAAATATCTTCTCTTCACGCATCTAACCTAGAATTATCCGCCGTACAAACTGTGACTTATCTGATTGGCCGTTAAAGGTCGGGCTGAAGTGCTATGCATATTCATTAGGGAAGAGGAATGGAAATTAAACACGACTCTATTATTTAAATCCTAGAAATACCATGTCGGACAAATCCAGTACGGTTCGCCGACAATCTCTGTAATTATACAACCAATTACGTTGATATGACGCTGAAAACACTGGTTTTATCCTGATCACCGAAGATAACCAGCGTCGGCGGTGGTTAATGCGTAGATAGGTGGCCGCTCGGGAGTACCGGGTGCTGTAAGCATATCTGTCTTTATTCGTGAAAGTAACACTGGCTGCCCGGTCAGGGAATATCTTATGTTTCCTGATGAGGAAACGACAAATATCATTATTCTTTTCCACTGTGTCCCTTCCGGAAATAGGCGATCATGGCTCTCCACAATTTGCTCTCCTTTGTACCCCTTTGTCTTTTCGTTATTTCTACTAAACCTTGTCTGTCAAGCTCACTAAGTATATTATGTGTGGTTGCTCTCAGTCCCGCTTGTCTTTAATCTGTGCTGTGAGTATCAGATTTTCTATGTTTTCTTTTCTCGGGACCGGGCATCTCTTAATAACATTTTTTTATATAGGAAGAAAATGAGTAAATACCGACACCGAGATTCGAGCGTGACACTCTGGACTTATCAATATCTGTTTTTCGCCAGTTGTATAAAAAGCGGTGTCAGGCTACTGACTGCAGTGGTTATTATGTGATTATTGAGTGACTACTGCGTGAAACTATCCAGTCGAATTAGTGTGAATTATTGTGTGTCGGTGATTTGGGTTTTGTTTTAGGATTTACCGGACGCTAAGCCGAGCTACTCTACTAACAAAATAATGTTTACTTCATTGTTCTTGTTAAGGATTTATTTACGGTTGTAATTAAATACTGTTTCATTTAATATTAAAGTCTTGATAGTTATACTTAATTATTAACTGCCACCGTACATGAAAAAATATTTTCAATTTGGGCTCTGTTCGAAGACAGCGATACAACAGAGAGATGTTTTTTTTAACCATTTCACCCCAAGCAAGGCGGGAAGCCACTAGGACGCAAGGGGTTACAGAAGATTTGGAGGAAGATCAGATAGGAGTGATAGAGGAAAGGATGAGAAGGATAGTGGGTAGATCAAGGCAACTGGAGATGTCGATTGATATTATATTTGAATAGTTAGAGATTCTAGCTCTCAGGGAAACTGAAATAGGGAAGGGACTTCCACAGGCGAGAGGTGCGAGACATGAAGCTATTGGAGTAGAAGAGACGGCTACATTTAGTAGTTTCGACAGTGAGAAGGTGAGAGCAGAATGCCAGCCTCGTAGGGCGCTTGAATTCATGAAGTCTGGGAACCAGCGAAGGCAGCTCCTCGGAGCAATTACCATGAAAGTATTTGTGAAACAGACAGAGAGAGGCGACGGCGCGTCTGTGAGAGAGCGACTGTAGACGAGATGCCAGAACAGGGCCAATTATATTGTATTGTATATTGTAAATGCAGGGTTATTTAAAAAGAAAGAGTAGATTTTGAAAATTTACTAAAAACGAATGCTAAGAGAGAGAAACACATTTAACACATTTCGAGATAGAAAAATGTTAAAGTTATTAAAATAAATGAATTTTTTTCAATCTTGTTTAAATGCTTCTTTTTGTTATTGTTTTTTTTTGCGGATTTTATATAAATTTAATAATGTTTGTGGTATGGTCCAGGTTAGAACCAAGGAAGAACAACACGAACACAAGAGTAGAAATAACGAAGGTATATTACACGAAATAATAATACAAGATGTGGAAGGTGTTAGTATGACTTTCAGTCTGGTTAGGAATGAACTACTATTGGCTCGATTCGGTATCTAGCCCCCCCCCCACACACGAGGGTTGCATGTGGCACAAGGCCCAGATTAACGTGGGTTTTCCGAGCCCGTAGGCTCGACCAAAAAAATGCCCGTAGAAGCCTTATAAACGGGATCGGGATGGTCAACCTTCCCGAACGAGACTCTGCCCTTCGGCGGATCCTCGTCCGGGTTCCTCCCTGCTCAGAAGCAGAGAGATCGTCCGTCAAGCCGAGAAGCTCGGCTTTATTCGGTATCTAGCCACCGAGAAGCTCGACTTGAATCGTCCCTCTCTCTTAAGAGGCGTAGTATACATAGTGTTAGGAAGAGTTCATTCTTAGTTATAGGTAATAACTCATGACAGTTTTTTCACATATTAAAATGGCCACACCACAAGAAAAGTAATTTTGGGTACTACGATTTATATGGAGATATACGAATGGAAAAAGTGTTTGTTCCGCTTATGTCTGCTACTCTAGAAGATTTGTGACATGGAATTGTTGAATCTGTGAATATCCACAGATCACTTGATCAAAGTGTGACAAGAAGTGGAATACAGTCTCGATGTCTATCGCGCATACATACATTCATATTGAGTGCATATAAGTAGAACAATCTTAATAAACTTTGAACCTTTTCATATCCAGTTACCATTTACACTATTTACATTATGCGGACTATTGTCCTCTTCTTCGTCGCCATATTAATTACAATGTTTCGGCCGTTTTACGCTCCTGACTTTTTCAGGTGGTTGGAATGTCGAACTGAACCCTTTATTTCGCTCACTGGGATAGACTGTTCTAGTTCCACGTGACATGTTTAATGGATGTCAGTTATCAGTTATCTCCTGTTAATTTCCCTCTGAAATTTCTCCACTGCTTTAACCGGGTATTGAACTCGCACTCTTTGGGTCCTGTCCATGGAACTAACTAACGCCTTTATCCACCGTGTCATGTGTCCTTAAGCCTGGCACTTCTGGCGAAAGAGAAATATTGATAAGTCCAGAGTGTCACGCTCGAACCTCAGTTTCGGTATTTACTCATTTTCTTACTATATGAAAAAATGTTATTAAGAGATGCCCGGATACGAGAAAAGAAGACATGGAAAATCTGATACTCACAGGACAGAAATGTTGTGATAAATATGGCAAAAAAAGATGAGGACGATAGTCCGAATAATGTAAATAGTGTACATAATACCTCATCTCAGAAATATAAACAGATACCAGTTATCATTTGTTTATATTAAATTTTCGATAAGTGTTCATTTTTTTTAATTAACCTGTATAGTTTACCTATCTATAGTTGTATAGTATCTGTTTTCTTATTTTCTTTCAATCCACATTTTTATTCCCTCTCTTTAAAACAGAGAACCCGTGCAGATACTACACTTTGATCCCAGTCAAAAGACCGAGTATTTATGGTGACTGCGACAAAGCCGCAATCATTCGAACGACGGAAACCGAATAAAGGAAACGCCAAAAATCCATTTACCATAAATAAAATAACATCGTCTACTAAATCATTTTGAAATTATTATTAAGAGAAATGTTCGCTTGGCAGGTATTTGGTTCAATTTGGGTAGAAAGAAAGTCCAATGAGGGCGATACTGCGGTATTTAACAGTCCCCCCACGAGGAATGTATGTGGCACAAGGACGAGTTTAGGTGGGTTTCTCCGAGCCCGTAGGCTCGGCCTAAAATATACCCTTTGAACCCGCCTAGAAGGGTTCAGGGCTTGTCTACCTCCCCGGACGAAATTTTGCCCTTCGGCAAAGCTTCGTCCGGGTTCCTCTCTGCCAAAGCAGAGAGTTCAACAGAAGTCAGACACAGAAGACGTACACGTAGTCAACTCGTCTGGGCGATACTGCAGCCGTTCCCCGAGACCGGACGCTTAATAATATTTTCACTTGCGCTCTGTCCGCACACAGCGACACAAGTGAGAGATAAAATGCAGTTCTTCCAGCCCAAGGCAAATAAATACTACACTTTTAATCCAGCTCAATGTCCAGGGCGAGAAGAAAAGCGTAACTCGAGTAACTCTGGCTACTTAATGCTGAACGTTTCCTTGTAAGAAAACGGTTAATATTGCCATTACCGATTAAATAATTAAAAAAAAAAAACAAAAAAACAATTAAGTGAAGCCAAAGTAGATGAAACTACATAAGACTTTTTGCAATTTTTTTCGGGAGATATTCAAGCTTACTTATCGTGATTTCCAATTCTGCATGTATCTTAATGCTGGAAATATTTTTTCGTTTCCCCACGGAAGTTCTAGAACTGATCAATCGATGATTGGTTGATAACACTTACTAGGTATCACTACGGAAAGAGACGAGTATACAAGAGGTAGAATCAATATTAACATTAGTTGAGTATCCCAAGTACAGACCAGCTTTGGTTCAAGTGTATATTTTGTAATGGGTCAAATTGTAAACTATTTTTTTTTTTGTTTTTTGCTCACACATCATCAGGAATCATGCGAGTCCTAATCTCTCCTCACATTCTACCATTATTTATTTTTATTTTTCTGGCTTTTCATATTTGACATATTTGTGTCTTCATGTTGAAATCTAGATGCTTCTAATAACTTATCTTTCTTTCTGTATTATTAATTATCTCTTTTTTTTTTTGTTTTCAGTTTCGATTTTTTTATTCCTGTGCAATAAATTTCATGGATTATTGCATTTATTTTTCTTTTTTGCTCAATTTTGTCTCTTTATCTAACTATTAGGCTGGTGCAAAAATAATGACGCATTAATGTCGTTTTTTGACGTGTTTTTTAACGTCAAAAAACGACATCATTACGTCATTGTTTTTGCACCAACCTAATATCTCCATTTCTCTCACTAGATCGCGCGCTTTTTTCACTGTGTGCGCCTCGTTTTGTGTGAATAGTGGAGAATCAGTTTGAGATTATATTTTCTATTAATGTTTTATTCGCTACGTGTCTATACAATTTAGTTCTACTAAAGTCAATTTATTTCCTTCTTTCTTCCAAAGTACATTTTTTATTCCTTCCCTTTATAATCGAGAGTCCTTATAGAACTACTACATTTTCTTTTTTTTTCTTTCTTTCTTTCTTTCTGTCATTCATAATTTTCTTTCTTTCTTTCTTACTTTCTTTCTTTCTTTTCTGCTTTTCTTTTTTCCTAACCACATTTTTATTCCTTCCCTTTATAATCGAGAGTCCTTATAGAACTACTACATCTTCTTTTTCTTTATTTATTTCTTTCTTTCCTTCTTTCTTTCTTTCTTTCTTTCTTTCTTTATTGCTTTCTTTCTTACTTTCTTTCTTTCATTCTTTCTTTTCTGCTTTTCTTTTTTCCTAACTACATTTTTATTCCTTCTGTTTATAATCGAGAGTACTTATGGAACTACTACATTTCCTTCTTTCTTTAGTCTTTCTTTCTTTCTTTTTTCTTTCTTTCTTTATTTCTTTCTTTCTTACTTTCTGTCTTTCTTTTCTACACTTGTTTTTCCTAACCACATTTTTATTCCTTCTCTTTATAATTGAGAGCCCTTATAGAACTACTACATTTCTTTCTTTCTTTCTTTCTTTTTTCTTTCTTTCTTTCTTTCTTTCTTTAATTTCTTTCTTTCTTACTTTCTTTCTTTCTTTTCTGCTTTTCTTTTTTCCTAACCACATTTTATTCCTTCTCTTTATAATCGGGAGTCCTTATAGAACTACTACATTTTCCTTCTTTCTTTCGTCTTTCTTTCTTTTTTCTTTCTTTCTTTCTTTCTTTATTTTCTGCTTTTCTTTCTTCAAATCCACATTTTTATTCCTTCTCTATATAATCGAGTCCTTATAAAACTACTATATTTTCTTTCTTTCTTCCTTTCTTTCTTTCTTTCTTTCTTTCTTTCTTTCTTTCTTTATCTATTTCTTTATTTATTATGTCTTTGTTTCTCTCTGTGGAATAACTTTTCGCATATAATCTCACCCTTATCTTTTCTTTATTCTGCTATTTTTTTTATTCCTAATGCCTCTCTACAAATGAAACTTACTAAACTTTCTTTCTTTCTTTCTTTCTTTATTTATTTCTTTCTTTCTTACATGTAACTTTTTTATTTCGTCTTTTACTGTACAAGTCAGTTTTTTCTTTCTTTCTTTCTTTCTTTCTTTCTTTCTTTCTTTCTTTTTAATATCTGTTTTCTTCCCTCCTACGTACATTAAACCAGTTTTACTCCTCATCTTTCTGGACAATTGAGAATCGTTCGTTTATTCGTTCCTTTCTTCCTTTTTATTCAAATGTAACCTCTCGCATATAAGAGTACCATTTTTCAATTCATATTTTCTATTGTGATATATTTTTGAAATTTTATTTCAATTTCTTTCTTCCTCAATCAACAGTTTATTCTCGCAAACACTCATATGGAATAATGCCCTGGATATTTCTAATAGGAGAAACCTGGAAAAAAATGCTCTTATTAAGAAAGGACTGCAGATATCATTCATAAAAACAGAATTTATTACACATCGGACGCTCTCTCAATGAAATTAAATTTCTACCTGGAAGCATATGTAGATACGGCTCTGATCATATACACTGGTAATCCAAAATATCGGACGCTTTCTCACAGTAATTAAATTTCTACCTGGAAGCATATATAGGTACGGCTCTGGTTTTCTACACTGGTAATCCAAAATATCGGACGCTTTCTCACAGTAATTAAATTTCTACCTGGAAGCATATATAGGTACGGCTCTGGTTATCTACACTGGTAATCCAAAATATCGGACGCTCTCTCACTGAAATTAAATTTCTACCTAAAAGCATATGTATTAGGTTGGTGCAAAAAAAATGTCATTTTCTCACATCTATTACTATGTGAGAAAACAACATTATTTTTGCACCAACCTAATATCTCCATTTCTCTCACTAGATCGAGCGCTTTTTTCACTATGTGAATAGTGGAGAATCAGTCTGAGATTATATTTTCTATTAATGTTTTATTCGCTACGTGTCTCTACATTTTAGTTCTACTAAAGTCAATTTATTTCCTTCTTTCTTCCAAAGTAAATTATTTATTCCTTCCCTTTATAATCGAGACTCCTTATAGAACTATTACATTTTCTTTTTTTTTCTTTCTTTTTTTCTTTCTTTCTTTCTTACTTTCTTTCTTTCTTTCTTTCTTTCTTTTTGTCATTCATAATTTTCTTTCTTTCTTTATTACTTTCTTTCTTTCTTACTTTCTTTCTTTCTTTCTTTCTTTCTTTCTTTCTTTCTTTCTTTCTTTCTTTTCTGCTTTTCTTTTTTCCTAACCACATTTTTATTCCGTCTGTTTATAATCGAGGGTCCTTATAGAACTACTACATTTCCTTCTTTCTTTCGTCTTTCTTTCTTTCTTTCTTTTCTGCTTTTCTTTTTTACTAACCACATTTTTATTCCTTCTGTTTATAATCGAGGGTCCTTATAGAACTACTACATTTCCTTCTTTCTTTCTTTCTTTATTTCTTTCTTTCTTACTTTCTTTCTTTCTTTTCTGCTTTTCTTTTTTCCTAACCACATTTTTATTCCTTCTCTTTATAATCGCTAGTCCTTATAGAACTACTACATTTTCCTTCTTTCTTTAGTCTTTCTCTCTTTCTTTCTTTTTCCTTTATTTCTTTCTTTCTTACTTTCTTTCTTTCTTTTCTGCTTTTCTTTTTTCCTAACCACATTTTATTCCTTCTCTTTATAATCGAGAGTCCTTATAGAACTACTACAGTTCCTTCTTTCTTTCGTCTTTCTTTCTTTTTCTTTCTATCTTTATTTCTTTCTTTTCTGCTTTTCTTTCTTCAAAACCTAATTTTTATTCGTTCTCTTTATAATCGAGAGTTCTTATAAAACTACTACATTTTCATTTTCGTTCTTTCTTTCTTTTTTTCTTTTCTGCTTTACTTTCTTCAAAACCACATTTTTATTCCTTCTCTATTTAATCGAGTCCTTATAAAACTACTATATTTTCTTTCTTTCTTTCTTTCTTTCTTTCTTTCTTTGCTTCTTTCTTTCCTTCTGTCTTTCTTTCTTTCTTTCTTTCTTTGCTTCTTTCTTTCCTTCTGTGGAATAACTTTTCGCATATAATCTCACCCTTATCTTTTCTTTATTCTGCTATTTTTTTTTATTCCTAATGCCTCTCTACAAATGAAACTTACTAAACTTTCTTTCTTTCTTTCTTTCTTTATTTCTTTCTTTCTTACATGTAACTTTTTTATTTCGTCTCTTCCTGTTCAAGTCAGTGTTTTCTTTCTTTCTTTCTTTTTAATATCTGTTTTCTTCCCTCCTACGTACATTAAACCAGTTTTACTCCTCCTCTTTCTCGACAATTGAGAATCGTTCGTTTATTCGTTCCTTTCTTCCTTTTTATTCAAATGTAACCTCTCGCATATAAGAGTACCATTTTTCAATTCATATTTTCTATTGTGATATATTTTTGAAATTTTATTTCAATTTCTTTCTTCCTCAATCAACAGTTTATTCTCGCAAACACTCATATGGAATAATGCCCTGGATATTTCTAATAGGAGAAACCTGGAAAAAAATGCTCTTATTAAGAAAGGACTGCAGATATCATTCATAAAAACAGAATTTATTACACATCGGACGCTCTCTCAATGAAATTAAATTTCTACCTGGAAGCATATGTAGATACGGCTCTGATCATATACACTGGTAATCCAAAATATCGGAGGCTTTCTCACAGTAATTAAATTTCTACCTGGAAGCATATATAGGTACGGCTCTGGTTATCTACACTGGTAATCCAAAATATCGGACGCTCTCTCACTGAAATTAAATTTCTACCTAAAAGCATATGTATTAGGTTGGTGCAAAAAAATGTCATTTTCTCACATATATTACTATGTGAGAAAACGACATTATTTTTGCACCAACCTAATATCTCCATTTCTCTCACTAGATCGAGCGCTTTTTTCACTATGTGAATAGTGGAGAATCAGTCTGAGATTATATTTTCTATTAATGTTTTATTCGCTACGTGTCTCTACATTTTAGTTCTACTAAAGTCAATTTATTTCCTTCTTTCTTCCAAAGTACATTATTTATTCCTTCCCTTTATAATCGAGACTCCTTATAGAACTACTACATTTTCTTTTTTTTTCTTTCTTTTTTCTTTCTTTCTTTCTTACTTTCTTTCTTTCTTTCTTACTTTCTTCTTGTCATTCATAATTTTCTTTCTTTCTTTATTACTTTCTTTCTTTCTTACTTTCTTTCTTTCTTTTCTGCTTTTCTTTTTTCCTAACCACATTTTTATTCCTTCTCTTTATAATCGAGGGTCCTTATAGAACTACTACATTTCCTTCTTTCTTTCGTCTTTCTTTCTTTCTTTCTTTCTTTCTTTTCTGTTTTCATTTTTCCTAACCACATTTTTATTCCTTCTCTTTATAACCGAGAGTACTTATGGAACTACTAAATTTCCTTCTTTCTTTCTTTCTTTCTTTCTTTCTTTCTTTCTTTCTTTCTTTTCTGCTTTCCTTTCTTCGTAACCACATTTTTATTCCTTCTCTTTATAATCGAGAGTCCTTATAGAACTACTACATTTCCTTCTTTCTTTCTTTCTTTCTTTCTTTCTTTTTCTTTCTTTATTTCTTTGTTTCTTACTTTCTTTCTTTCTTTCTTTTCTGCTTTCCTTTGTTCCTAACCACATTTTTATTCCTTCTCTTTATAATCGCTAGTCCTTATAGAACTACTACATTTTCCTTCTTTCTTTAGTCTTTCTCTCTTTCTTTCTTTTTTCTTTATTTCTTTCTTTCTTACTTACTTTCTTTCTTTTCTGCTTTTCTTTTTTCCTAACCACATTTTATTCCTTCTCTTTATAATCGAGAGTCCTTATAGAACTACTACAGTTCCTTCTTTCTTTCGTCTTTCTTTCTTTTTTCTTTCTATTTTTATTTCTTTCTTTTCTGCTTTTCTTTCTTCAAAACCTAATTTTTATTCGTTCTCTTTATAATCCAGAGTTCTTATAAAACTACTACATTTTCATTTTCGTTCTTTCGTTCTTTTTTTCTTTTCTGCTTTTCTTTCTTCAAAACCACATTTTTATTCCTTCTCTATTTAATCGAGTCCTTATAAAACTACTATATTTTCTTTCTTTCTTTCTTTCTTTCTTTCTTTGCTTCTTTCTTTCCTTCTGTCCTTCTTTCTTTATCTATTTCTTTATTTATTATGTCTTTGTTTCTCTCTGTGGAATAACTTTTCGCATATAATCTCACCCTTATCTTTTCTTTATTCTGCTATTTTTTTTATTCCTAATGCCTCTCTACAAATGAAACTTACTAAACTTTCTTTCTTTCTTTCTTTCTTTCTTTCTTTCTTTCTTTCTTACATGTAACTTTTTTATTTCGTCTCTTCCTGTTCAAGCCAGTGTTTTCTTTCTTTCTTTCTTTTTAATATCTGTTTTCTTCCCTCCTACGTACATTAAACCAGTTTTACTCCTCCTCTTTCTCGACAATTGAGAATCGTTCGTTTATTCGTTCCTTTCTTCCTTTTTATTCAAATGTAACCTCTCGCATATAAGAGTACCATTTTTCAATTCATATTTTCTATTGTGATATATTTTTGAAATTTTATTTCAATTTCTTTCTTCCTCAATCAACAGTTTATTCTCGCAAACACTCATATGGAATAATGCCCTGGATATTTCTAATAGGAGAAACCTGGAAAAAAAGGCTCTTATTAAGAAAGGACTGCAGATATCATTCATAAAAACAGAATTTATTATACATCGGACGCTCTCTCACTGAAATTAAATTTCTACCTGGAAGCATATGTAGATACGGCTTTGATCATATACACTGGTAATCCAAAATATCGGACGCTTTCTCACAGTAATTAAATTTCTACCTGGAAGCATATATAGGTACGGCTCTGGTTATCTACACTGGTAATCGAAAATATCGGACGCTCTCTCACTGAAATTAAATTTCTACCTGAAAGCATATGTATTAGGTTGGTGCAAAAAAAATGTCATTTTCTCACATCTATTACTATGTGAGAAAACGACATTATTTTTGCACCAACCTAATAGATACGGCTCTGATGATATACGCTGGTAATCCAAAATATCGGACGTTCTCTCACTGAAATTAAATTTCTACCTGAAAGCATATGTAAATACGGCTCTGATTATATACACTAGTAATCCAAAATATCAGACGCTCTCTAACTGAAATTAAATTGCTACCTGAAAGCATATGTATTAGATTGGTGCAAAAATAATGTCATTTTCTCACATATGTTACTATGTGAGAAAACGACATATTTTTGCACCAACCTAATAGATACGGCTCTGATTATATACGCTGGTAATTCAAAATATCGTACGCTCTCTCACTGAAATTAAATTTCTACCTGAAAGCATATGTAGATACAGCTTTGATTATATACACTGGTAATCCAAAATATAGCGATCAACAATAGGCGGCAAGAATGATAGCAATTCTTCTTATAACTGTATATACCAGTGTCAGATGTATATAAGCCGGTAATTCGGCTTTGGGTAGGTGCTCAATACTGCATTTATGGATAAAAGGAAAGACTTGAGTTATTTTGATAAAGGCTACATTTATACAGTCAGACCAAAGAATTTCCAAAATGCCACTTTTTGTATGATGCGCATGTACAATTAAGTATTAGGTTGGTGCAAAAATAAAGACGTAATAATGTCGTTTTTTGACGTAACGTCAAAAAACGACATTATTACGTCATTATTTTTGCACCAACCTAATACTTAACGGCTGACAAATTTTTTCAATGCGAGAAATGAATGAAGGACGAGTAAGAGCCAACAGAAATGCTAGTGTGGTGTAGCTTGCAGTTTGAATTAAATTCAAGGAAAGAATTCCTCCCAGCGTCGAATACACATAATAGCCAATCTCCATTGCAGTCTTTAATGCATCTTTACAGTGTACGCAAGAAGACATTAAAAGGAAGTGCGCCCTGTATCCAGTGCGCATGAATTTCTCTTCTTCCTAAATAAAGTTCATCCTATGCAAGAATTGTTATCGTGGGAAAGCTGTGACACCAAGATGCACAGTGTAGAAAAGAAATAAAAACAAAATGACCCAACGCAAAGCTCCCACGAGACTTAAAATGGCGGGTTACAAATGGAATATTAACGGTGAATGCGGTGTACAAAATAAAGAGAAGAAGTGACGCAGGTTGTGTGAATGAGGAAGAACGATAACGAGTGATCCTTGACTTGAAGAGGTCAAGATTGAAGTGTCCAAAGACTCACCTACTGGAACACTCTACAGTCTTTATTTATTTAAGCACAGTGCTAGATTGGCGGCAAGGTCTCGTTCTTTTGCAGTTGAAATGGCTAGATGCAACAGTAAGTTCTATGCTAACAGTTCCCTCTCTCACACTTCTCGCCTGTGGAATACTCTTCCACCTTCGTATTTCGAAATCAAAATAATGAGTGAATAATGTTTCAGAGCTCAGTCGGAGACGTTAAGAGCATAGAGTTGATGTAGACATTAGAAGGAATCGGAAGCCCAATTGCAAACAGGATACAAGCATAAGCCTGTACTCCTCTTCAGAAGGCCGAGAAGGTGTGTGAACCGGGCGATATGTGAACCTATCTACTCCTATAGGAAGAGAAGACAAAACAATTAGTGAATAAAGTTTCAGAGCTCAGTTGGAGACGTTAAGAATATAGAGTTGATGTAGACATTAGAAGGAATCAGAAGCCCAGTCGTAAACAGGATACAAACATAAACCTCTTCCTCTGTCCAGAAGGCCGAGGAGGTGTGTGAACCGGGCGATATGTGAACCTATCTACTCCTATTGGGAGAGAAGACAAAAATTGAGTGAATAAAGTTTCAGGGTTCACTCGGAGACGTTAAGATCACGGAGTTGATGTAGATATTAGAAGTAACCGGAAGCCCAGTTCTAATCAGGAAACAAGGAACGGATTTAGCTCTACTCCTGTTAAAACATGTTATAGAATTTTTTCATAGATATTTATTTCAATGCCAAATCACACCTATATAATGCAACCAAAAAATAAAATTTCCAATCAGTTGTTATAATTTAGTAGATATTTCATGGCAGTTCGTGATCTTCGAATCAATTATTCTTATAATCTATAACTAATTTTGCTAATTAGCAGAGAAAGAATAAGACGTTTCTCCTTAAGTAGATTATGGCTTTAACAAGGTATTTCTGTTTGCAATTAAACGCAATAAATTCGTGACAGAGATTGAATTTCGCTTCAAGGAATGAAAGATTTAAAGCGTCGGCCTTTCAAGATCCGATTGAATAATTACTGCCACATTTGGAATTTTACTTTCGAAATCAATAGTTTCTATAATGATATAATCAAGTTTAAAATTGAGAAACGAAAATTAAAAATAAATTAAAAAAAAAAATCAAAACACAATTTGATCGATGTACCAACAATAAATGAATTCGATTGTCCAAGTAATGATTTTCCGGAAGACTTACACTCATTTGGAATGACCTTAATTTCCGATTGAATGATAGCCACTTAACTGTATTCCGTTTTCGGAGATATTCAAATAAACAAATAAAGTGTATCCCAAGGCTCTGAATTCCTATTCGTAAATTGCTGTTTTCCTGCTAGTTTCTCATTTCACACTCACTTGAAGACCTGAACGTTTTACAATGTCAATTTTCTCAACTGTTTGAGTAAATCGAAATTAGTTTCAAGACGATTTGAGTTCCGTCTTGTATAACGGTTCGCAATTCATGAAGGGAAATCAGCGAACCGAGTTCGAATTCCGGGCCCCTTCGTTATGCTGACTTTCGCACGGAAAATTAAATAAGTATAGAATATGGTCTGGGCGATGTTTTATCATTTCACCCAAAACAAGGCAATAAAATCACTAAGCTTCAAGGTTTACTGAGGATGAAATACAATAGGGTGAATGAATCAGAGAAAATGTTATTGTGAAAAAAGTACAATAAAAAGAACCATAAGAAAGACAATAAAAAGGACAATAAAAAAGGACAATAAAAAGGACAATAAAAAGGACAATAAAAAGGACAATAAAATAACCCATAAAAGACCAATAAAAAAGGACAATAAAAATAACAATAAAAGAGACAATAAAAAGGACAATAAAAGGACAATAAAAAAGAACAATAAAAAGAGACATTAAATAGGACCATAAAATGTACAATAAAAAGGACAATGAAAACGAACCATAAAAACAATGACAAAAGAAAATAAAAATTACCATGAAAATTGACAATAAAAAAGGACAATAAAAAGGACAATAAAAAAGGACAATAAAAAGGACAATAAAAAAGGACAATAAAAAGGCCCATATAAATGGAAATAAAAAACATTATTCAAAGGGACAGAAAAAATAACGATTGACATTACTTTAAAATGTTTATAGATTGTAGTTAACAGGAAAGCAAGAAACCGGAAAAGAGTTCCACAAGCAAGAAATACATAGAATAGGGAATACATATTGGAATAGGTCTTACGTTTATATTTAGCAGTTTCAACATTAAAATTAAAAAAACCCAGCTACCAATCTATTCGGTGAGTCAACTAAGTACCATACCTTATACACGCTTGGGAGATTATGTCTCTTTCGATTCATGACTGATCAGCAGAAGACTTTCCCGCGGGAGGTTACCATTTCTTTCTGCGGCAGATTGGTTGCCAATCAATGCTATAGAACCCAATCTGTCCTGCTGTTCGACCCATAATTAGAGTGGGTGGGGAGAAGAGATGGATTTATATCTTTTCCAAGGGAATTTCGGCGTAAGTCACTGTAACGAACTCGACTGGAATTCGAACCGGGATCTCCAATTTCGCATTCAGATCCGATATCCATTACACCACAACTCATACTAAGCTTAAATTCAAGGAGAAAAGCTCTTCAGAACAATTTCTAGGAAATTATATATAGAAATCGGACAGGGAAGCTACATTATGGCGTCAGGAAAATAACTAAATCCGAGATGCCAGATCGAGACCGATAATATTACAAATTCTGGTTAAGATTTTGTTAAAAATGTCTAGATACATAGCAGAACCACCAAGCACAATGTGGCAGACATATTCAAATGCACAGACGGACGATAGACATATAAAGGGGCAAAACATATTTAGGTGGAAAAGTTGTCTAGTACGACACATTTAACCAGCTTTCTTAGCAATTGACTAAATATAATCTTTCTGATTTCTGCACACGAAATTCTGAGTTTCATAAGGGGTAGAACCAGACAGCTGATCTCGACTTTAAATTTGTAACTATCACATCCACTGTTATGGTAATTTAACCACGCACGCATGGACGCTCACAACTATAAATAGGAGCAGGTACTGCCTTTTGGAGAGGGAGGTTTCTAGCAGTCAGCTCTAACAGTCGGACCGAACAACTCGTTTGTATATGTTTGTGTTACCATTTTTGTTAATATATTTCTTTAACTCAATTCCCCTCTTGTGTCTTTATTTCTGGCCCTAACAAGGCCACAACGCTATCTATCAAATCTAGCTATCTATCTATCTATCTAATGATCTTAGTGTGTTCATATCTATCTATCTGTTATAGTAATTTACCCACGCATGCATAGACTCTCGCATCTATAAATAGGAGCAGGTACTGCCTTTTGGAGAGGGAAGTCAGCAGTCAGCTCTGACAATCGGACCGAACATTCTTGCTGTAACACTCTCGTTTAAATATATCTTTGTATTACTGTTTCTGTTAATATATTTAACTTAATTCCTCTCTTGTGTCTTTATTTCTAGCCCTAACAGGGCCACAGCACCAATCAAGCAGGTTCATTATTAGAAACAGAGGTTAATTATCAAAAATCCTCATGCAATCCTTTAGAAAACTACCCTTTTTTAAGACAGTGAAAATTAATTGTACTCAGGTGTTAATTAAGCTGTCCAGAAGAAAATGTTCTTAATGCGTGTTTGATTTAGAAAGAGCGAAGTAAGCCAACATTAAGGAGGAACGTTCCTTATTCAATGACGACACGAGCAAATAGAAATGTTAAAGGAGGCTTTCTATAAAGTAATAAGTAAATCGAAATCTACTGGTTCGGAACAAAAGTTTTAAGCAGTCAATGCCGTGATGACATGACATCACTGGTAGGATTTCCTTCCTAGACTGACATCAACGGCCAGAACCGAGGCTGTTCACCACCCGATGGAATCAAGAACACGTGTCCGTGACCACCGCTGAGGCTTGACACAGAGGTGTTGGGGTATCTTCTTGACCAAGACGATCACTGCATAAATGAATAATTCTCCGGCTTTCCATCTGGATATGCTGAGACAATAGGTTGTTACGGTTTTTTGTGTATATACATATGACTAGGATATTTATTGTATTGAAATACAAATTGTGGCACAAGGCCGAAAAAGGGGAGGGGTTGAGCCTGGTCAACACTAACTATCTTATACCTAGCTAATCTGACTCACGACCCATTCATACATTACAATTTACCCATTCACCACAAGAACTCATCCATCACCAATCAATCCTACAACCACCATAATACCACATCCTCTCAAGGGGAACCTACAAAAAACGCGCCCCACACCATAAAAATTTGATGATACTACATAAAATACATAAAATTCTAATAATGATGCAATGATGGGGAGGGAGATGAACCCAATAATCAAATAAATATAAACACAAAATACAAACTAAACATAACAGATGTTAGTAGGAACCGTCCAACCCACAAAACAGAGAGGCCGCTGTATTCTGCCCAGGGGACAGAATCAAGAAGCTCTCTCGCTAAGGGAGTGGGAAAAAGGATAAAATATTATGCGGGAATGGGAAAAAATAAAGCTGACCCAGTCGAGATAAACGGAGGCCAAAGAGTAGCCGGGTTACAGGCCGGGAACAACACTTACTCACATTAACTAGGCACACTTAGGCTTGTCTAACCCAACCAAGAAGTGGGTTCCGCAGGAAGCCACCCCGATGTGCAATAGGTTGACCTAGAAGAGAAAATCAAAGCTAGCCCCGGTCACACGAACCAAGCTCGCCTCTTTTACCCACCTTTCGCTAAAGACTGTCGAATGCAATCGTTTTCTATCAGATCTAATCTTCATCTTGAACTGATGCTCAAAGAACTGGATTAGATGCTGATGAGAAAGACGGTTGCCCTGCAAGACTTCCTCCTTTCGCGTCGTCCAAATCACCATTCGAGCCGTGGCCAGCAGCGTCAGAAACACCATTCGTTTCACCCCGGAATACGGGGGCGACACATTGTCACACGCGTATGCGCGATCAATGGACACAAGCTGTTCGGGAGCGAGACGAGCCGTCAGCTCGCCGACATGGTCCCATAAGGGGCGGACCCGGGGGCAATGGTAGAAGGCGTGCGAAGCCGTTTCTTCTAAGCCAAGACCACACCGTTCACAGTCTGGCAAATCCGCCAAACCCCATATGAAAGCCTTGTCGTTGAGAGGCAGCCGATTCCGAGCCAATCGCCAGGTAAGCGAAAACTCAGGGTTACTGAGGTAATCCGCCGCTGGCGCCCAAGACCAGTAGGAGCGATACTCCTCCTCCGACAAGCCGAGCGTATCTCGTAGGGAATCCTTCGCAGGCCCCTCCACTAAACCACGATAGAAGACCTTCCTAGGCCGTGAAAGGTCACTGGACCGGGGAATGGCCCTCAAGGCCGACCGACACACGCGGATGAAATCCGACTCGTCCCGGAGTTTACAACGGCGCTCAACCCTCGAGATGGAGGGACTGATTGTAAGGCTAGGGAATGCGTCCCTAACAATCCCCTCCAGAATCGGATCTCTTCCAGTCAATGCGCGGCGTAGGAAAGCCAACCTAGAGGCACGGATGTGACTCAAGAGTTGCGGCATTCCCAGCCCCCCATGACACAGACGTTTAGTGCAGACTCGTCTGTCGACCCTGTTCACGCGTCCCCTCCATAAAATGGAGGATAGCGATCGCTCGAGCGCCTTCCAATGGGTCTCACAGAGAGGAAGTACAGACAATCGATAAAGAATCAGGGGGAAAATGTATGTAGCACACACCTCCGCCCTGCCCTTCACGGAAAACCGCCGTCGATTCCAAGTCTTGCCGGCAGAATCGACCTTTGCAAGTACTTCAGACCAATTTTTCTCCAGCTGGAGGTCCGGTCCAAACTACACTCCAAGAATGCGGACAGGTCCATCCGTCCAACCGAAGCGGCCCGGAAGAGCGACCCACTTCCAGGCACCTAACCGCAAGGCGGACGACTTGTCGCGGTTTATCTTGGCCCCTGTCACCTTCTCGTACCGGTCAAGCGCCTTCTGTACCGCCTCGATGTCGCTGCGGGACGACACGAAAGCAGATACGTCATCGGCGTACGCAGAAACCCTGGCTCGAGCCCCTCCAGGAACGGCGATTCCGCGTAGGGCCGGACTGCCGGTCTCGTCCTTCAGCCGGCGAAGGAGAGGCTCCAACGCCAAAGCATAAAGGAGAAGCGACAGCGGGCAACCCTGACGAACCGACCTAGACAGCACGAACGCGTCCGACAACCTTCCGTTCACCTGTACCACAGCACTGGGGGAGCGATACAGGAGGCTAATCCAGCGGCAGAAGTTGGGTGCGAATTCAGCGGCCTGCAGGACAGTAGCAAGGTAGCGATGGTCGACCCTATCAAATGCCTTGGACTGATCCAAATTGATCAGCGCGGCTTGCTCGTCGTATTTTACACCCTCTATGATCGTGCGGATCAGATGCAGGTTGCTCTGAATTGTTCGGCCCCTCACAGAACAAGTCTGCTCAGGTCCCAACAGAGACTCGGCAACTGACTGCAAACGCTCCTGCAGGATCATGGCCATAATCTTTAACTCTGTGTTTAGCAGAGTTATGGGTCTGTAGTCATCTAGTTTCCCCCCACCACCTTTGCCATTTTTCAACAGAGTGATCACGCCCCTGGTGATCCGATTGGGGATCGACCCCGACCGAAACCAGTTGTTGAACACTGCAGTCAAAATCGGAACAAAGATGTGCCACAGCCTCAAGTACAATTCATAGGGCAAACCATTCAGACCGGGCGACTTGCCTCTGCCGACCTTCTTCAAAACCGCGTAGACTTCGCCCTCCGTGATCTCTCCCTCGCAGCTAGCCGCTTCAGTCGGCGAAAGCCGAGGAAAGTCAGCCAAATAGCTGCGAAACTCCTCCTCACGGAGACCAGGCTCCTTGGTAAACCGGTTCTCGAAATGGCGCCGAAACGCCTCGCACATGTTATCAGTCGCCCGAAGAGTACGCCTCTCCGGGGATATGACCTCACGAATATAACGATCGCCACCTCGACTGACCTCTTCCCTGACCAGATCTGCTTCGGAAGACATCTTGCTTAACTTATGTCTAATTACCTGGCCTATGTACCGCTCGCTATTCGAACGATCCAGGGCCTCCTTAGCTAAGGCTATCTCTAGGGGATCCCCCCCAGCCACCGCCCGGGAATAACTAGACTTAAGCGTCTTCACCTTATCAGCTCTATCTAGAGCGAGCCGTTTGCTGAAATCAGTGGTGAAGGACCTAATCCTACACTTAAGGCGTTTCCACCACTTATTCCCGATAACCGCCCCCACTAGCTCCCGCTGCACTAGTCTAATTAGCTGTTCCCGGAAGTCCTCCCTGTCCAGTAAGGACAGATTGAACTTCCAGTAGCCAGCCATTCTAGGCCTACAGTCTAACCCCACCCGGGCACAAACGAGTTTGTGGTCCGAATAGCCTACCCAGTGGAGCGTAGGGCAATATAGTAGATCTATGTCGGCTCTTCTCACTAACATTCTGTCAAGGTAGCTAACTACCTTGTCAAAAGGCCAATTAAGAGCCCACGTCCACATTTTCCCCCAGGGATGATCGACCCGGTATCTATCGACGAGACCATAATCGTCGATCAGATCAACCAGGCTACGATCGCCCCTTCTCCCGCTAGCTCCCCACCCCCTGTCTAACTTGGGGTCCAGGATGGCATTCCAGTCACCTATTAAAACTAGGCGCGTTGAATCCACTAGGAACAGCCCCAACCGCCGAAAAAACGAGACCCACTCCTCCCGGCCGTTGGGCGCATGAACCGCAACGACTCGGAACGAACCACTTTTCACGGCAATATCGGCCACGATCAACCGGCCCTCGGCATCGGTATACACAAGGTCCACCTTCGCATCAAGAGTACGCCTGACAAGCAAAGAAACTCCTCTGGCAGGACGGTCCCCATATGCTGAATAGATGACAAAGTCATCCTCCAGCACACACGCATCGGAACTGCAAACAAAGTGGGTCTCCTCGATCGCGGCAACATCCACATCAAGGGACAGAAGGTTCCGGAGCAGGCGGGAAGCATTATCCCGATCCCTTAAGCATTAAATTAGAAGGATTTTTTTATGCTGACTGGGCCAACTCACCAGACCGTAAGAGTATAACAGGCTATTGTTTTAAGCTAGCAGATGGTAACTCGGTAATCAGCTGGAAGTCAGAGAAACAGCGAATGATTTCACTTTTTATTTGTGAAGCTGGACATATTACATTGTTAAAAGGAACACAGGAGGCTATTTTTCTTAAATTGCTAATAAAAGCAATTGCAACACTGGTAATAATTGAGCCAATAATTATTTACGGCGACAATCAGGGCAGTATTGCTTTGACTAGAAATTCAATATTACATTAAAGATCAAAGCATATCAATATAAAATATCAGTTTGTTAAGGAACCAAGTACAAAAGAAAACAGTTCAAATTAAATACGTTCAATCTGGAAATAATATGGCGGATTTATTTGTAAAAACCGATTACGAAATTGAAATTACGGGCGTTTTGCTTTTGCAATATTTAGTGCTGACTTCTTGGGTCGTTATTAGTCCTGGGCAAGACGTAAAACTGCATCCATTAAGTCCCTATAAGGTCCTTATTAGTCCTGGGTAGGACGTAAAACTGCATCCATTAGTTATTGTCCTAAGAAACGTCAGTTCGGTTTTAGGTATGAATGTAGGTCCTTAGTTTCGGGGTATAAATGTAAATAGTCCTACTTTTAGCTCAATCCTCTTCTAAATGATTCTATGGATCACTCTGACCCGGAGTGATAGTAACTGTTTTAATGGGTCCCAGCTATGGATAAAATAACAATTCTTTTTTTGTTGTGATCACAACCCAAACTTATAATATTGTTGTTCATGTTTCTATTAACCCAGAAGTACTTAACAGTGAATAAAGTGATATGACTAATTTTTATGGATATTAATTTAAGAAAAAAAAAAAAAATTGGAATACTAAAATATTTGTTACGTATTAATATTAACTTTAAAAAAAAAAATATAATTTTTGGAATTAAAGTATTTATTGACTTCCTTAATATTTTGAAAGAAGATTCCATAATATACCCAAAATAGGGGGGTGTTACGGTTTTTTGTGTATCTACATATGACTAGTGAGCCAACCCAGATGACTCAACTTCCTTTATAGTCTACCAATAGAAGCTTAACCAATCAGAAGCCGCAGAACATTGTATTCGTCGTGTATAAAGGCGGCCATCTTTGTTTAACCTACCGGAAGGACCAGTGCTAACTTGACAGGCGAAGAGGATAGAAGGAAGAACTACGCTCTGCTAAGATATCCACTGCGAACCTGAACTACGCTTTCCTACTGTCTCCGAAATATTCACTGCCAACCTCTGGATTCTATACTCGAAGACGACCGTCATGAAAATGTCTAACATAGGTCAGGGGTTTAGCCCCACAACTAACGACCACACCTGGTCTTAGGACGTGTTTTTAAATCTTTAAAATGAAAATCAATCGTTATCCATCCTCTTCACTTCATAATCTTTGCTTTTTATTTCCTGTTTATATCATTTCACTAAAAGCTGGAACACATGATACGCTGGAGCAAATACTGTGATTTACGACTAACTTTTTCTCACAGATCCCCAAAACACTCTCCAATACATATCTTTTTTCTTTTAATTGAACTGACTACGCCGATAAGAACATAAGTTAAGCTGTTCTCAAAAGGACGATTTTTATTCTTTATTTTTTTAAATTTTTAACTGAATATACAACGACATTCCTATCTAGACGTTTCACATTACACCTACCCAACTACAGCTCAATTAGGACTCATTTAAAGCCACACGTTAACCTGCCAAAATCCATCTGCAATGTACTAGGAGAGAATACAAGTATAATAAACTCATCCACACGTAAAAAAATTTAAAATAATAGAAGCACTAGTAATAAAAAAGGAAAAGCTAACAAACAATAACATTAATTATGAACACGGCCACAATGTGCTGACCGTGTTTGGAAAATAAGATATATACATTAAAAAAACATACATTCAGTTAAAAATAAAAATCGTCCTTGATAATGGCTGAAAGAATAGTCGAAAGCGCTCGATAATGAAGAACTTTTTGGACAGTTTCTACACAAGTTGTGTCCAGAAAAGAAAACACTTTACGAACACAAGAAAATTTGAAAAGCTTAATTGCAGTACCTTTTCAGTCGATTTTAATGAAACTTCTATAAAAGAGGGAGTTCCGCCCAAATACACAATATATATATATATATATATATATATATATATATATATATATAAAGAACAGTAAGATATATAATCGAGTGTTCTTATTGATATTTTTTTATTTTTTACAAAATAGTGCTCAATGTCAATTTACAGAGTATTAATATTATAAATTAACTGATTTAAAATATGTTTTTTCGCTACCCAGTAATAACCATGTTTCAAAAATGGAAGCTAAAAGCTTCGAATTTAATTTTGCAATTAAATTAAAAACATTAGTTCCATTTCATCCTCAAGCGAATTTTGGAGTAACTTATTTTTTAAAATTTACTGAGTTTTAAAGACACAGAAAAATTCATAATTCACTGTTACCAAGGATACAGAGAGATCCAATCATTCAGGCAAGGGGTGATAGCATGTTCAATTCTTATTAACTTTTGTTGTATCAGTTATTAGTTACGTTCGAAAAAGGGGTTATGTTTTGGTAGGGTAGGGATGTATTTTTGAACGAATTCTGACATCCGTTAAATGCATGTCGTCTGGGGTTTTTCAAAAATGTTATTAACGGCAAGAGATTCTTACGGCATTTTTTCTATTTGTATACTTAAAGATTTTTTGTGGATGTTTAGATTAGAATACGTTTTATTTAACTACAATTTTTAAATATTTTCACTTTTAATTTTTAATAAACTATATTTCTTTTAAAACAAGTAAATGTAGTAGAAATACTTACAGTATGTAAAATTATTTTTCCATATCAAGTATAAGTATGTATATTACCAGGTCAACATTTCTTTTTTTAAATTTTACTTTAGATATTATTTAAGGAAAATTTTTGACAATGACGGCAAAAAATAGCTAATTCATTTCTCTGATTCAGTAAACTTTTATTTTTTATAAACTTAGTAATATATAGTTTCCCATGTATGTACAAAGAACATGTGCCATTTAATGGCCTATATATTCTAGCTTTTCTCATCAATTTCATTATACTGTAGGTGTTTTATTGGATTCTTTTTATTGCTAGAAGTACTTAGAGAGAGATGTTTAGGTTAGAATACGTTTTATTTAACTACAATTTTAAAATATTTTTACTCTTAATTTTAATAGACTATATTTATTTTTAAAACAATTAAATATAATAGAATTACTTACAGTATATAAAATTTTTTTTCATATCAAATATAAGTATGTATATTACAGGGTCGCACTTTTTATTTTATTTTTAAATATTATTTCAGGAAAGTTTTGGACAATGACTGCAAAAAATAGCTATTTCATTTCTCTGATTCAGTAAATTTTTATTTTTTATAGACTTAGTAATATATAGTTTCTCATGTATGCACAAAGGATATGGGTCATTTAATGACCTACATATTCTAGCTTTTCTTATTAACTTCCATTTTACTGTAGGTGTTTTATTGGATTCTTTTAGGTGCCAGAAGCACTTTAAGAGAGATTGTTTGATTTCTATATTTATTTATCCTAAAAGAACTTTAATGTTGGTTGAACTGTTTTTTGAACTCATGGCTTGTGCAACATATATAGATATTTATGTTTTCAGGATTTTCAATAGAAGAGATATTGCATTGGTATACTAATGATTCTGTGCGACATTTATTTTGTAGAGGACAATTATGAGGTTTTCTACAGTTATATCATTTTTGTTTATCTTCATCTGTTTTTATTTTTATTTTCCATTGTCTAAATATTTTCGGTTCTGGTATAAGTGTTTATTTTATGTTTCTTAATAATTTTTTCTAAGTTTTCAGTACAGCTGTAACTTAATTTTAGTGTATTTTTTTATTGAAAATAGTATTTAGTTAACTTTCACTAGGAAAATACTTGACTATTAATGCGAGCAATTTTTGTCCTAATTTGTTCTTTACCATTTAGTTGTATGGGGGCGTATACCAAATTATTCTTCTACTTCCGTTTCTTCTATGCTTTCCATTTTCCTTTTTTATATAAGTTTTGGGTTTTTGTAGCTACTGTCTTTTAGAGCTTTATTATAGAAATTAATATGTTCATCGAAAATCTTGTCATTTGTACTTATTCTTTTTTTGATAGATAAAGGTATATGCTTAATTATAAATGGGGGTGATTTGATTTGGGGTGGATATATAAAGGATAGGTATTGGGTTTTTTATAAGGTGTGTATGTATTTTTCTTTAAATCTAATGTTATATCAAGGAAGTTAACTCTTTTAATTTAGTGCTTACCGTATTTTTTAAGTTCATGCTTTTAAATTCTTTATATAATACCTTTCTAATTTTATCTATTTTAAAGTTAGTAGAGTTTCTAATAACCTTAAGACCATCTCCTCTGTATAAACCAATGTCAGTTATATTAATATCACGGTGCGCTGTAAGATTGTATAATATAAAAAGACATATGATATCAGAAGACACAGCTATATATATATATACACACACACACACACACACACACACACACACACATATATATATATATATATATATATATATATATATATATATATATATATATATATATGTCCCTCTCTACCCAAAGACAAAGAATTCGACTTATTTAGAAACTTAATAATGTGTAGTTTCTCATGTAGGCATACAGGGCATGGAACATCCCAAGTTTTACAAGTTCTAGTTTTGTTTATAAAATGGAAAATTATAAACAAAACTAGAACTTGTAAAACTTGGGATGACCCATGCCCTTTATGCCTACATGAGAAACTACACATTATTAAGTTTCTAAATAATAAAAATCTATTAAACAATAGACATGAGTTAACGGTTTTTTCCCGACATCATCAAATCTTTGCATTGAATAATTAGCATAAAAATAAACAAACAATAAAATAATTTTTAAAATCCATAGTCCTAATAAATAGTTTAAATACCCTACAAAAAAAGATAACCCTTTATGAAGTCGTCAAAAAACAAATGTTACGGCATTTTTTTTTTGTATATGCACAAAACCCTTTCAGAAAAAAATAAAATAAAAAAATAAATAAATCTCCATAGACACGTAAACCAGACTAGGCGAAATCATCTTCCGTTTTAAATTTAGACACCCCAACCTTACCCTAACTTGACATCTATGAATGTAAGTCTATACTGATACAAATTATTAACACTCTACACACCTTTTTATTTAAACAATCGCTCTAGACGTTACTATAGAAATTTTGATTTCAATAATGAATATGCTATTAAAACACGTAAATTTCAGAAATAAGTTATTCCAAAAAAATTTCGCTTGAAGATGGAACAGAGCTTACTTTAATTCAATTTAATTCAAATAATTATATTGAAGTTTTCGGCTCTTGTTTTGAAACATGAGAACTCTTATGTAGCGTGTTGGAATCATATTTTTAAATAAATAATTATATATATATATATATATATATATATATATATATATATATATATATAATTTATCGAGTCTAGAAGAAGCCTCAACAGAATGCAGAAAGCACTAGATGGCTGTTTCTTCCTATATTTGGGACTCATCAGCAATGCGCATCCACTACCGAGAATTGAAACCCGGACAGTTACGATATCAGGTAAACGTCATACCAACTGAACCCACGGGCTTCGGTGACGAAGAGGTAAGGAATTAGACTCGACAAAGCCCCGCTCAATCACATATTCCCTCGTGGAACTCATCCGAGTTTCCCTTACCAATAGGACGGTGCCCCCACGGGCCACAACTACTATCCCCAAGCCGCTCCATCCAGAGCATTAGAAGCCGCTCCATCCAGAGCATTAGAAGCCGCTCCATCCAGAGCATTAGAAGCCGCTTCATCCAGAGCAATAGCAGCCGCTTCAAGCAAGGATATACAAGTGATATAAATTATTAGGAGGATTTGAGATAACCATTATTAAATAATTCATCGAGTCTAGAATATATATAAATTCTCTCTCTCTCTCTCTCTCTCTATATATATATATATATATATATATATATATATGTATATATATATATATATATATATATATATATATAGAGAGAGAGAGAGAGAGAGAGAGAGGGAGAGAGAGAGAGCAATCAAAAGTTGGTTATTTGTTACGTCGATCCTAACTGGCGTGTTCATAGAAGGCGAGGTTAAATAAATATCTAACTATTAGATACGTTTTTTCCCTTTAAGGCTGCATGAAAATTCTGCTCACGAAGCGCCAATCAATTACACTGATTTTCATTAGGCAAAGACGTAACCGACGGCCATGTTGACACCTATCATACACCTTGTATCCGTATGTACTTGCATGGAACAGAGATTTTGCACGTTCAGACCACCAGCGATACCAAATTACCGTGCTGCAATTCAATCAGTCATTCCAAAGCTGTATTCCATCTAGTCGAAGGTAAAAATAGAATCTTTTTTCCTCCCAACAATGCTTAATCACTAATTCCTTTTCCTTGGCTACATTTTTATTGATGTCTTACCCTGAGCGTATACGCCCTGATGGAGTTGAGTAAGTCTAGAACGTTCCGAGTTATTCAAGGAGAACAAATACAAAAACAACAACAACAGCGACGACAACAACAACAATAAACGAGTAAGTATAGGTCGCTTAATATTATCCATCTAGCTGTGGGCTGTATACACGCACAGACTGTACAAAGTCACCCGCACCTAGCCACACGCACATGCATACGCGCCCACGTGTACGCAAACAAAAATTCATGCATTTACACGCAAACACACACGCATATATGGGCACACAGATACACCTACAGATATATATATATATATATATATATATATATATATATATATATATATATTATAATTTTTTAATAAAGACAAAAACAATTTACTCACGACAAAGATGCAACTTCGTTTCGGTGTATTTAATTGCACCCCCACTGGTGAGATACAAAATGTTTATATTTATGTAGTTATCGGGGAAACATCCACTAAGAAGTCTGTTCCATAGGGCAGTGGTTCGCGGAAAGAACCTGTTTGAGTGGTACCTCTCGCCGACCGAATATGGAACGAATGTGGTTGGTTTGCTATTATGTAAGTGGGATGGCACGTCCTAGACGTGAAAGCCAGGCCTGGAAGAACGAGGAGATGCAGGTCGTCCGATCACTTTTCACGGTAGTAGCGATAGAGCAGTGAGAGACTCGCCACACACCACCTGTGACACAGAGGTTGGAATGTGGAAATTAATTCTTCTCCAACAAAGACACGGAGACGCTTCTGAACTCTATCAATACTGGAAAGTGAGGTCTGAGCAGATCGTGCCCAAATGTGGCAACAGTACTTCATTTTCGGTCTGATCTGGCTCATATAAAGGTAGAGAATAACGTGAGGAGTCAGGTACTTACTGGCGCGGTACAGGGAGCCAATCATTTTAGCTGTATCTTTAGCGATGGATTGTATATAGGAATTCCATTTGAGGTCAGGTGTTAGTTTGAGGCCCAGTATCCTCTCGAAGTACGGGGCCTTCTCGAGGGGGCATCTGTTCGTCGTAACTGGCGTTAGTCCGGAGTCAGGTCAGCGGTGATGGAATGTAACCAGTTTGGTTTTAGAGATATTGAATGTACCTAGCCAGTTTCCCCCCACTAGGAAGTTAGTGCTAGATCGGAATAGATGTCAGCTGCGAAACTCAAATCGCCAAGACTTTTACAATACGCCCGTATATCGTCGTATCATCGGCACATGAGCGGAGTACATTCTTAGGTAGATCATTTATGTAAACCGAAAAGAGAATTGATTCAAGAAGTGACCTCTGAGGGATGCCTGCCTTCTCTGATATGACCTCGGAGAACTGACCGTTATTAACTACCTTCAGGGATTTAAGATTTTATAATAGAGAAAACCCTTCCAGTGATTCCATAGTTGGAGAGTTTATACAGCAAACCTTTGTGCTACACCTTGTCGAAGGCCTTCAAGATATCTTATGCCATGGTCCTTGCAGTTTGTGTGTCGTCTTTGGCCTAATTAATCTGGGTGTAATGTTTGTTAGGACATCAGCAGTGGATCGGGCTGATGGAAACCCATACTGCTCGTCGCGCAAAGGTTGTTCCTATCCAGATGCTCGAAAACCTTCTTGTTGACTAACACCTCAAAATCTTACTGATGATATTGAGGAGACTAATAAGTCTATACTGGAAGGCGGGGATCAGTTGCCTGCATTCTTGAAGATCTGGCATACGCTTGCCACCTTCCACATACATAGGAAATATTTCTTCTTCAAGCAGTGAAATAACTTTACGAGATTCGCGTTTATTCATAGTTTCTTTCTTCTTACAGATATATTAGTTATACTTGAAATTTGACATAATGGCTGTAATCAACGAGCCGAGAATAAATTTTGGCCGGGGTCGATGCGTTCACATTCGCGTAAATGTCTTCAGGAAAGGTATAAATCCAAATCAATCTTCCCCCTCCTCCAACAAATTTATGCGGAAAATAGCGTAGCAGACTGAGTATTCTAACCTCGGTTGTCAAAAAGACTAAGAGGAGGACGACTGAATTCAAAGTCTGTAAGGATGTAGTCAGAAACTCAACCCTGTCTAGACGTACATCTTATTGAATACATTTCGGGACCACCTATACTCTACATACCTACAGGTTCACATTCATATATATATATATATATATATATATATATATATATATATATATATATATATATATATATATAAATAGTGGTAATCGTTTGCAAAAACCTCGGATAGCTCAACTTGCAGTAGAACAAATGGGAAATAAAAAAAATTACCCTAAAGATTCGTTCAGATGAAACCTAGGTAGGTTTTCCTGGCTCCTTAGGATTATCTCATATATATATATATATATATATATATATATATATATATATATATATATACGAGGGTCATTCAATAAATAAGGTGAATTTTACGGTATGAGGACTTATAATACAGATAGAAGCTTACATTTTTATTCATTTTTTTTTTTGATTTACTTCTTTTTCACATGGATTTAATTTCTTTTGCAGACTAAAAAAAAACTTTGAGAGTTTTGGCGATTAACAAAGGTGACTGACCAAGAAACATGCTCCAGGATTGAACAGCGGGCAGTTATCAAGTTTTTGGTTGCTGTGCAAACCAGTTGAAATTCATAGGAGAATGTCAACTGTGTATGGTGCCACATGTTTCAGCCAAAAAAATGTCTACGTTTTCTTTTCATTTTTCAACATATCTGTTGTGCATGTTGGCTTTGGAAAGTAGTAATTCTTTCAGGAAAGGTGAGATTGGGCAAAAAAATCGGAGATTGAGATTTTGATAATATTCCATGGTGACACTCTTGAGGATTTTCCGTCTTTCTCTTTTGATGAGTATGTTATTTTTTAGATCAAAATTGTGGTCGAATTTATTTCTGTATATGACTAGTGCATTTTTTTAATTCTTACTTATAAGGTCCCGTTTGTGTTCATAGACGAGTTTTTTCATTTCTACATGATTTCCCAATGAAATGTGAGCAACCGTTTTGACAATTTATTTTTGTAGAATTTAATTTTTAATTAAGGCACTTAATAATCTGAGAAAAACTTATAAAAGATTTAGTTTATAACTACTGGAAAATGAAGCCATCGTCTTTTTGTGGCTATGAAAAAGAATTTAGCGAAATTTCAAACAAATTGCCATTAAAAAATAATTAAATCCTTTCAAAGAATATCAAATAAAATTACAGACTTCATGAATGAGATAGACATCACTTTGGGAAGAAAGACATCACTTGGTTCATTTCCAAACACACACACAAACACACACACACACAGACATATATATATATATATATATTGTGTGTGTGGCTTAACACATCTCGTTTTCACTCTGGCATAATCATGTGTGACATCATGAGCCGCGGTGCGATTTTCACTTCCAACGTCTCATATGCACGAGTTTGTCGTTGCTTGGAAATCTTCCATGCAAACCAAAACAGATTATCATTATTGTTTTGTCCGTGTATTGTTTAATATATTGTAATGTAATTGTCATCTTTGATGATGGCTTATATAAGCCGAAAGCTTAGATAGGATAAAAAACATGTATCAATATGGTGATTTTCTTTCGTCTTTCAATGATAATGTTATTAAGCTTATCAGACGATATGAAAGGAATTTGCTTAAAATAAATAGACAACACTTATATATACTTATATATTGATGTATGTTTCATTAAATAATAATTTAATGAAACATACACCAATATATATATATATATATATATATATATATATATATTATATAGTATTAAGCCACAATTTGTAATTTGAAGTACTATTTGCAATTTTATTTCACTTATTTTTAGTCTATGGTAACTAAGTAAATATAAATTACAACTGATCTTGTTCTTTCAAACTGTTTTATATAAAAAAAAATAATTTAAAACTCGATTTAAAAAAGTATGTTTAATTCGTAGGAAATAAAGTGCTTTTATAAATGTTACGACGGAGTTTGACATTTCAACAAAAATTTAATTGGTTTTGAAAATACGGGTTGAGAATTTTTTATCTGAAATTCTTGGGACCAGAAGAGCTTCGGTTTTTGAATTTTGGAATACAACCTATTTAATTTGTATATAGCACCTATAAAATGGGGTAACTTGGGAACAGAACCCAAGCATAAACACAATATCCTTTAAATTTCATAACATACGTTATGCACGTACCCAGAGGGTAGGGCGCCCTGAGGCGGTGTAATGGTTAGCAATGTTGCGTTGCTAAAACAATTACGACTGAGTAGTGAGTTCGATCCACACTGCGGAGGGATTTGGGGGCCTCCAGCCTTTTACCTTCAACTGTACGTAAAAGAATTTAGAAATAATAAAATTATTCTATCCTTATTCGACACCTTAATTAGGCACAATCTTTCTTCGAATACGCAATCGTAGTTTGTTTACATTTATTTTGCACTCAATTTTTATTTTTTTTTTAATATCACCATTCTTTGTGATCACTTAGATAAAGCCACTCTTAATAGACGTAAGCGAACTAGAACTATGTAATATTACGAATACATCGCAGTACGCGTGCTAGAAAAAGAAAACAAACTTAAGTTTTAATTACAGTTTATATCAAATGCAATTGCTATGAAAAGTAAAATTAAAGTTAAAACTTTAATAAAGAATTGTTTCACACTTTTCGATACATAAAGTTAACTTCAAATGAATCATTTATTTAATTTTTAATCGAGCGTTTCTTGAGGTTCGTCGAGATCGAAGCACAGAGTGACGAACAGATGGACACATGTAGATTGCGTTTTTATTATATAATGCAGTGTACGAGTCTACGATATTTATCAATATGGGATTTATGTTGTTTTTTTTTCTTTTTAAATAAAACGGGGATTAAGAGTTTTGTTTTATATTTAAAATAAACGGGGCTTAATTATTGTATTCTTTTAAAATTTTGCATTAAAATAAACGAACCTAAAAAAATGTATATGCTCGACATATATATATATATATATATATATATTATATATATATATATGTCTGTGTGTGGGGGATGTTTGTGTGTGTTTGTGTCTGTGTCTGCGTGTGTATGTGTATTATATACACTATATATACTCTATATACTACATATATATGTGTGTGTATGTGTGTGTGTGTGTGTGCTAATCAAAAGTTAATGCCTGTTCTTTTTAGATGAAGAGCATAAACTGTTTAGAAGCAAGCTCGTGGGATTGACTTTCAAAGATACCTTCTTTTTTCATCTCTCTAATTCTACCTCAAAACGGCTGTCCTTCTGGACATAAGGATAAAACACAGAACTCTCGAAGAATTTCTGCTTTTGGGAAGAGAATGTGAAAGTTTATAGCACGGCAGCATGCAGTAAGAAGATGGAAAAGTCGAACTACTAACGGTTTTCGAGGGGAAAGACAAACAAGCCTTAATCCTACTGTCAGAGTTTATGACCCGTGTCACCATTATAAATTTTGATACCTCCGTTAGAATATTGTCAAAACTCGGAGTAAGGCTTCTTTGGCCTAAGTTACAATTTGTAGATTACTGATATTCTTATACAGAATGATAATGCAAGGTCTCATAACAGATTAAACCAAAGATCCAGAAAGTCTAAAATATCGACCGCTGCGTCGATGCGACTACATATTGTTAATAAATGCTTGGGGTGAGGTCAAAAGGGAGTCGATAAATACCTAGGGGCTGAAAGTAGTCGATTAAAGCCCACAGATTGATCAAACATTTTCCAGCAAAAACTGACATTCGTAGAAGACAAGACATAACAATTTCAGAGTGATTGCTGGACAATCTTGTCACAGACGAAGATGAGACTTGAAGCAACAGAAATATAGTTCTACAGAAATGATACCGAGAATACCATGGACCGGACATGTGAGCAGCGACGAATATTTGCAGAAAATGAAAACAAAGATGGGCGCTTATACTTAACACCAGAAAGATGCAGTTAAGATTTCTAAGGCACTTGATAAGGAAAGAAGGCTCGGAAATATTGATACTCGCAGGGTAAATTGAAGGCAAGAGGGACAGCGGGAAAACGACGTATAGCAACTCAATTGATCTTGAAAGAATAGATGATAGAATAGCGTTTAGGAGAGATAAAATAAGACAATATTTATTAAGAGCTGCAAAGGAAAGGAGATTGTGGTCATCAATGATCGCCACGTCCTGAGGGACACGGCGTATAGAAGAAGAATATGAAGAAGAAGAACAAGAACAAGAACAACAACAACAACAAGAATCTAGAGATCTGTCCTTATTATTGCCACAGTGGATAAAGGCATTAGTTAGATCCAGAGACAGAACCGTAAGAGTGTGAGTTCAATACCTGGTTAAGGCGGTGGAGAACTTGGAGAGGTGAATTAACAGGAGATAACTGATAACTGACATCCACTAGACATGGCACGTGGAACTAGAACAGTCTACCTCAGCGATCGAAATAAAGGGTTCAGTTCGACATTCCAACCACTTGAAGAAGGCCGGAGCGTATAACGGTCAAAACGTTGTTATAAATATGGCAACAAAGATGAGGACAATAGTCCAAGTAATGTAAATAGTGAGAATCTAGAGATATACTTGAATCAGTTGGAAAAATTAAGGGAATACTTTAAACTAAGTTTTGAAGACTTTGATAAAAATGTACGTATCTGACTGGATTATTTCACCGTTTGATTCGGAAAATGCCGACAAAGAATCTCACAAGATGAATATATTGATGTTCATGTGGATCTTGGAGCCAAATTATTATTCGAAATTAAAATTCCAGATGGCTATCGGGGTAATTTAAATACTACTACTAAATAACATAAGGCTTTTGCATCAACTGAGTTATTCCCTAAAGGATTATAGGTAATTGAGGCCTGCAAATGCAACATTAATTAAGCAGACAAAGATGCTGAAGCTGAAAAAAAAACAGGTAATGGTAATTGTAATATTAGCCGTTTACTGATCAGAAAACATTTGATATTCATTAAGTGAGCAGCTCTTGTTACTGTCGGTAGAAATTGATAAAATTTTTGTTTTAAAACACAGAATCGTTGTCTTAACATATTTGTCTTAAAATCATGTCTTTTAAACCATCTGATTTGAAAATGTGATTATAAGAATAAAACCCACCAATTTCCAAAGAAGTATCAATGTTCGTGCCACTGCTGCACAAACATACCAATCTCATTATTAATGCCAATCAAATCAATAAAAGGTTGTAATAATTTATTTTTAATCTGTTTATTATTATTATTATTATTATTATTATTGTAGGCATCCGATTATCTCATAAGATAAAGGTGGAGATCTGTTTGGTCATACTCCATCATTTGGTGGTGAGACCATAAAATGATAACACCAAAACGAAGGATTAGTGGACAATAATTTTTGGGTGATGAAACGCCCCCCGTCGCCAAATTTTGCAAATGTATTCTTGATACACCCCCACTCTCTCTCTCTCTCCCTATATATATATATATATATATATATATATATATATATGTATGTATGAATGCATCTATCTATCTATCTATCTATCTATCTATCTATCTATCTATCTATAATAATTATTTTCTATTTAAAAACATGATTCCATCGCGATAAAGCAAATTTCCATGTTTCAAAACTGAAACTAAAATGATAAATTTAATTACAAAATTTAAACTTAAATTCAATTTTCTTGTTCCATTGTCAAGCGATGATGGAACGAGACTATGGATTTTAAGATTAATTTTTATAATAAAATTTATAATATCAGTTTCAGTTTTGAAACATAGACATTTTATATTTTGCTATTCTGTTTGTATCGAGCACTGTCTTTTTAAAATAAAAAAATGCTAAAAATTCATGATCTTTCTTATTATTTTGATCTCTCTCTCTCTCTCTCTCTCTCTCTCTCTCTATATATATATATATATATATATATATATATATATATATATATATATATACATCCCCCTGAGTTAATCAAGGTAAAGGTAGTGATGTAAATAAATTATAAACATCTACTACTAAATAACATAAGGTTATTAGGTTATTAGAAAAGAAAGCTAAACGACATTTTTCTTACACTTAACTTCTGTTTAGATAAACAAGCTGCAAAATAAAAGCTCTAAATGTGCCTTGATAATCTACCGCTGGGATCGAAACACGTTGGTAAAGAAAAGTTTTCTTTATATTTATGCTTGCTTTACACATATAAATTTTTATATCAGAATTTTTACAAACACACGCATACGCACTCACACACGTATATATATATATATATATATATATATATATATATATATATATATATATATATATATTTAGTTGGATTTGTGTGGGTTTGTGACCTTGAGTTTCACGCTATTTGCGATCATTAGACAAACTGATTAATTTTTAAATTTTGGATTTATATATGGATGCGTATATTTTTATGGTAGTGCGAGGAAAAATTGTCGTCGGAACGCCACTAATGCGTACGCAAACATACATACACACATGTTCACTTATTGACGTACGAAGACATACATATACACAACAATTCTATCACTGATATTGAGCGCGTTCCAATAAGTACCGCGCATATATATATATATATATATATATATATATAAAAGGCAGGATGTGTGTGTGTGTGTGTGTGTGTGTGTGTAACGAATGCACGGCCGCAATTTTCGACGGATTTGCACCAAAATTTACACGCACATGCTCCAAGTTAGTGGAAAGGCCAAGACCGACTTTGCATTTTCCAACTCCCATCAATAGTGGAAAGAATCGATTTTTTCATGCTTCTACGGCTGTTTTCATGTAGTTTGCGGCCATTTTCTACTGGCCAGAGTGAGAGCCTATAGCTGGCTGCCACGAATAGGCAGGAAGATTCTATTAGCCAGCGTGAGAGCCAATAGCTAACTGACACGAATGTTAACTAGCATGCTAGCCTGCAAAAAAAATCGATAGCTGTATTTGTCTCAAGTGGGAAAAATTTAAATCTGCATGGCACTTTACTCCAATTGGCTCATTTTATTGCTTAAACTCAACGGTGATTCTGATTCCGCAGAACTGGGTTGGGTGTGAAAAAGTATTTGTTGTTAACATTCTTTTTTCATTCGTTTTTTCCAGTTACGAGTCCTTTTTTTAAAGCTGATCGTTTTGGGTTTATTTTGTTTAGTTCGTTTTTGGTAACAGATTTAATGTTTAGTATAGAGTTCAGAAAAAATTCAGTATGAGATAGGCATGAAGTAAGGTATGTAGCAACATCAGCACGGCAAAGGGAAAGGAAGGGCAAAAATATTTTAAGTGAAGTGATACGATTTTTGAATCAAGCACGGGCAACGCCGGGCCATGCTGCTAGTAAATAGTATATATAAAAAATTGCATATATATATATATATATATATATATATATATATATATATTAGGTTGGTGCAAAATAATGACGTAGTAATGTCGTTTTTTGACGTATTTTGTAACGTCAAAAAACGACATTATTACGTCATTATTTTTGCACCAACCTAATATATATATAATTGTGTATTTAGGCACAAATCCTTCATTTATGCATGTTTAATTAAAAACGACAGACAAGGTATTACGATTAAGCTTTTTATGTAATTTTTCTTGTTTTCGAACAAGTGTTTTTTGAGCGGGGACATAGAGTGTGCAGAAACTGCCTAAATGTTCTATAAGTCCGAGCGCTTTCAGCTTATACTTTTAGCTATTATCAAGGATCATTTTATTTATATATATATATATATATTGCATAAAAAACTCAAAAGTATGCTACAAGAACATAAAAAATATACAAACAAAACCGATAAAATAAACATAAGAAAAGCAGTACTCTGAGAGTACTAACTTTCCCCGATTTAAATCAATCAGTCGGCTGGGGCTGTAGATTACATCGACTGCGCCTTTGTAGAGGAGTAAGACCCCAACCAATGATTAGCCCTGGGTATGACGATAAGCTACCTCCGGTATCAAGGGCTCTGATCGGGAGAATTGTGTGTTTTGAGGAGCGCGGAGTCACCTCTTAATTGCCATGGTTCCCAGATCCACCCTGACCCGTACTGCCAGCAACTTCTAGGGTCCCAGCTATGGGCAAATAGTGAAATTCCAAACAAAAGTCAAAACTCTAGGAAAGTATAAAATACATTTTTATAATAAAATGACAATCAATACATTTTAGTCAAATTGAAGACATGCTATAAATTGTCGAAATGAAAAATTAAAATTTAAAAAAAATTTCATCTCAGTTTTTGTAATGAGAAACATTTTTCCTCCTCGTTTGATTTTGTAAGATTATTTGGTAAGCAATGAAGCTAAGTAACTATAATTTAATCATGAAATAATATCAGTCTCTTGAATTAATTATAATTTTGGAATTTTTATATTTAGATTTTTTTGTGATGTCATCGAACACTCGTTGCCAGTTTAGTAATGTCAACGAATACTCGTTGTCACTTTTGTAATATTCTTTGTAGTATAGCCTTTGTAATCGTAGATACAGCTATAGTAACGCCGTTGAACAATACTGGTGTCAGACGCCTTCGAATAGCATTCGCACTAATAGAACTTGCTCGATAATGCCCGCTCGAAAAGTAACCTCCGAAGAGTGATCCGAATAGTAATCCATATCGTGATGATATTCACATACCGCCCCACGCGGTCAGATGTGGCACAAGGTCAAGTTTAATGGGGGGGGGGTATCCGAGCCCGTAGGATGGGGCAAAATTTTTCTTCGTGAAAAATGGGGTCGGGTAGCAGTCTACCACCCCAGACGAGACTATGCCGAAAGAGTTCGACCAGCACACCTCCGAAGTAATCCGTATTGTGATCTCTTAGACGCCACGCTAATTCCCATATATATATTTCTTTTACCATCACGTGATCTAGCTATTCAAAATGGGATCGCGTGTGTTTGCTCTCTGGTGATCTGTGTTCCAACTCCAGTGTGGACAGCGAAAATTTATTCCTATATAACAGATTTCGATATTAAATAACACATACAGGTCGATATGCCGCTAAACAAAAACAACCCCCAAAAGCGACATGAAATTATATGTGGGCATATGTTATGTGTCAGTCTCACAATCTTCAGGCAACACTAGGACGAGAGATTATAGTATTGAGTGCATTGTCATTTTTAACGCCTGAATATTGTGAGACACCAACATAATTATCATGAGACTTTGACGTGGAAAGGCAGTAATAGCTGAGCATCATTTTTCTCTTACACATATATATTATAAGTGTTTCATTCACCATTTCGTACCTGATGACTTGGGAAAACCATGAAGCTTTAAGTTGCACCACAAGTGTATGTATATTTATATTTATTAATATATACTTATTAGCTCTGCTTGACTACATTGAGCACTGCTTTTTACACTATATTAAATTAAGTAAATATTTATTCGTTTATCTGTGTATTCACGCTAACGCATGTATATAAAATTTCTAATATCTATTTATTTGTTTGATATCCACACTTATGTATCTATCTAGATAGCTATCTCTCTCTCTCTCTCTCTATATATATATATATATATATATATATATATATATATATATATATATATATATATATATACAGGAAATAGGAAGGGAAAAAACCTAAATTTCTAACATGCTAGGAGGCAACGTCGAGTAACCAATCAGATGTCAGACCTATGGTGAGTTCAACGTTAACTTTTAACTTCAAGTTCTGATTTCTGTTGGCTGTACACGTCACTGGGAATCACACTTAGATGTTAATTAAGGTTTGTACAGTCAACATGAATCCAACACGGAAGTTCAGCTCGAATTGCTGCTTTTAAACCTTAAAATAATCGTTTCTTCTCCAGTTGACCACCACCGCCTGAAGAAGCACATAGAGTGGCGAAACATGATTGCATATATGTACGGGTTTATTAATATAACAAATCTTACACACACACACACACACACACACACACACACATATATATATATATATATATATATATATATATATATATATATATATATATATATAATATAAAAGGCTCAAACATTAATATTCCATGGTTATAATTTATTACATTGGAATCGTAATCATGATCCAGTTCATCATTTTGAATTTGTAGCTCTGATGAATTGGATCGTGATTACGATTCCAATGTAATAAATTATAACCACGGAATATTAGTGATTGTGCCAATTATATTATATTCTTATTCTGTCCTGGACATTGAGCTCTACCTGGATTCTATCCTCTTGGAAATTTATATATATATATATATATATATATATATATATATATATATATATATATATATATATATGATGTGGGTGCCAAAGTTGGGCCCACAGATGTAAAACACGGAACACGGATTAGATGTAAGAAAGATATATTAACAACAGGTTACAGAGATAGTCTAAGCAGAACTTACTATAAGATAGTGTTCAACACTAGTAGTCGTACGAGACTCTCACTGTCTCTCTGTGTCACTCTCTGTAGAGTGCTATGTCGCCTACTTAATATAGGCCTGGAAGAGTCTATTATGTAGGTAGTTTTCGGTCTCACAATAATATATATATATATATATATATATATATATATATATATATATATATATATATATATATATTGACCACTAATATATATATATATATATGTATATATATATGAATATTTCATATATATATATATGAATATTTTCATATATATATATATATATTTGTAATATATATATATATATATATATATATATATATATATATGTATATATATATATATATATGAAAATTTCTCCGATTTAACCAGTAGAGAAGACAATATTTATGAATATATATATGCGCGTGGTTGAGTGGTTAGAACGTTCGCTTTCTGACCATGAGACTCGTGTTCGAACCTCACAATTTGATGTTATCGGGGTGAATCCCAACGTGCAGTCCCTTTGGAAAGTGACTGAAAACCATACCACAGGCTAAGTGTGAATGAAATTGGGTAGACGGCACACTTGTGGGTTGTCAATAGCTGTGCTAGTACGAAGGGCTTGAGGGTTCAAAGTGTTGATCACGCTGGATAACACGCACTCTCCCAGAAGCTGTAATTAAGGCTGCCAGGCTTAGTTGCAGTATAAACCACAGTTGGCTCTGTGGGTGCTGAGTAAGACACAAATGTCTACAATAGGGCCAACTATTTTATATATATATATATATATATATATATATATATATATATATATGGTATAAAATGACAATTGGAAAAAAGATCTTAGATTTTGCCGACGCGTTTCGTCTTCCGACATTTTCAAGGCAAAACTGAAATCGAAATGTTCTTGTTGTTATAGTTACATTAAAAAATCCAAATTTAAAAAGATAGACGATTGATCTGAGAATTTAACTATATATATATATATATCAAGGTGGCTTGACGATTGCATATAGCATGAAACAGACTGTCGCCTCTAAGTGTTGACTTCTATGTTCACTTTTATATTTACACACGCTCTATCTCTGATATTGAGCACTTTATTCCATAAATATAGCACACCTTAAGACTATATTTCTTTATATATATATATATATATATATATATATACTACGATTTGCGTCATTTAAGCTTACGTACAATTTGCCTTTTCTGGAGTAAATTTCAACGTGAGTACGGAATGTGTAAGTGTTCCGTAGCTTGGTGAACAGTTTAAGTTAGGCGTTTGTCTCTCCTTCTCTCTTTCTCCCTTGCCTCTGCTTTCTCACACGTGCATGCGAAGAAATCTCATTTATTTCTTTTTTTTTTTTTCATCTTGGAAAACACCTAAAAGAAACGGTCTGTATCCTGACAAATATAGGAACTTGAAGAGTCACACGCAAACTAATAAAGATTTAGTTGTAAAAAAAAAACGAGAAAATAAAAATATTTCATGTTTTAATATTTAAAGTTTTTCGTCTTTTTTCTTTGTTTGTGATTCAAACACAGTCTTAACCGACCTACCCACTAAAGCAGGATGTGACACAAGATCGTTTTAACGTGGAGAGCGCCATACACATACTGAAGCATATTGGCCAAGGACAAAAACTGCAATGTTCCCAAGACCAATGGCGTCAATTTTACACCGACCCTATCTCTTTTACGCTAATATGGAATGATCAACCGTAGGGTCAAGGCGATTGTAATCGAAGCCAAATGATTATCAGATTTCACAAGCTAAGACGTTACAACCTTGGGCTGAATAGTAATAGTTCAACAATACAAATATTATAAAGCTACTAATGTCTTTGATTATCATATATCGAGAGAAACTATAGCAAATGGGATGGGATGTAATTTTGGTTGATTTAAAAGAAGCTCGAAGTATTATATATATATATATATATATATATATATATATATATAAGTAATTTACAAACATTATGTCTGCTTATTTTTATTATAATCCTTTCATACTGACGTATATTTTTCTGTATATTACAGTTGAATGAGGCAAGAAATGCGCTGTAACAGGGAAAATCACTTTTATTTCCCAGGTGCTTTTCATCTTTCTGAGATCATCATCAGGAGTACAACTGTCAAGGGAAAAAACTATGTGGACGTAACCATTACTCAATTATTTTCTTTTGCGTTTAAATTCAACGGCTGACAGTTATGATTTAGCGTTCATTGGAACGTGAATGGTTATCCATTATGGAATTTTCTTTTATGTTTTAATGTCATAGTCGAGCGCGCATTAAAAATTCAGTAATGGATAGCTATCCATAGGTTTTGCCTTAACATTTTAACCACTGATGATGATCTCAGAAGAGATGGCAAGTACTTGAGAAATAAAAGTGATTTTCACTGTTACAGCGCATTTCTTCCATTGTAATATACGGAAAATATTCGTTAATATGAAAGGATTATAATAAAAATAAGCAGACATAATGTTTGTAATTTATTTAATCAGACATGTCTAAAAGAGAATTTGCTGCCTAAACACACACACACACACACACACATATATATATATATATATATATATATATATATATATATACGTGCGGAAAAATACACATAACTGTAGGAAAGATAAAAAAATATATATAGTTTAAAAATAATAGGAAAAATAAACTTTTGACTAAACGGAAACAAATATTTTATTTTTAAATCGCATCAATAAATCTACTTTTTTCACATTTGTTTGCAGGATTGTACGTAATTTAATAGTTTTTTTCTTTGCGTATGTTCATGATGTGCTCCCGGTTAAAATATTTGAAGAAACTTCTTTATAAAATCAATAACACCACTCTATTGAGATAGAAAAAAAAAACATTCATGTAAATATATATTTATTTATTTATTTTACCGAGAAAAACTAATGTGGGATTTGGGGTAATGTTAAATCGGGCAAAAATATACACACGAAGCAAAACAAAAAAAACAAAACAAAAAAAAAATAGTAAAAAAATGAAAATGATTTAAAAAGTCTCAGGTGGAAAATTGTCAAGACTCAAAAATATAAAATTATATAAAGTATCCGATTCAGATAATTTTAACAGGAAGCCGATATTTAAAAAGGAAGCCGCAGTATGAAACGCATACACACATACACACACATACACACTAACAAACACATAGAGAAAACTATATATATATATATATATATATATATATATATATATATATATATATATATATATATATATATATATATATATATATATATATATATATATATATACTTGGTAATCCTTATTGGTAGTCCCACGGAGAATGAAATCCTGAGAGCTCAATGTAAATTCAGAGCTAATAATTTAAAGAAAAACAGACCACTTTAAGGTTCTATTGTAATAGTTTATTTCACCAGAGAACTTTTAAAGGTCTGATGATCCAGCGCCCTTTAAATGATCGCTGGATCATTTCTCTGGTGAAATAAACTATTTTAATAAATAAAATATTTTTATTTAATAAACTTTTTAATATATATATATGACGTATTATGTACAGTATTTACATTATTCGGACTATTGTCCTCATCTTTGTCGCCATATTTATCACAACGTTTCGGCCGTTGTACGCTCCGGCCTTCTTCAGGTGGTTGGAATTTCGAACTGAACCCTTTATTTCGATCACTGGGGTAGACTGTTCTAGTTCCACGTGCCATGTTTGATGGATGTCAGTTATCAGTTATCCCCTGCTAATTTTCCCTCTGAAAGTTCTCCACTGCCTTAACCAGGTATTGAACTCCCACTCTTTGGGTCTGTTACTGGATCTAACCAACGCCTTTATCCACTGTGCCATGTGTCCTTGAGGAATTTCTGGGTATTATAAACCTAGTGTTTTCAGCAACCATTTTTACCAGTGCTCATATTGCAATTTTGCTGTTATCATTGAATGTTTTTACCAGAGCTCATATTGCAACTTTGTTATCATTGCTTTTCTCTGGCACTCCTTATTGGTTCCCATATTGTATTTAAGTGGATAAAGGCGTTGGGGACGGTTCCTATGTTCATGTTGGCCCTGCCGACGCTGATGGCTGACTTTAGAGCTTCCCTCTCCAAGTCGCCTCACACAAAACAGTCGAGTAGATTGAGGCTTGTACTTAATATCAAGAAGAGACAACAGAAGTTTCTGGAACACATCATGAGGAAGGAGGGTCTGGAGCATCTGATACTCACGGGTCAAATAGAGGGAAAGAGAGACAATGGAAAACAACGCGTGGAGGGCTTAAGCAAGTGGATTACAGAACGTGGTCTGGCAGAGGTGGCAGAGGGAAGGAACTTGCTGAGTACTGCAAGGGATAGAGGGAGGCGGAGAGGCGTGATCTGAAAGGACATGGCACTTTAAAAAAGAAAGAAAAAGACTACAGTCTAGCAATAAGGGGGTCATAAGTTGGGTGACAAGTGGTACGGTGATCAAGTGGGGTCTCTTGAACGCATATGATTTATAATTCATGTCCCCTCTTTGTCAATACACCCACTTCTTCGTTCAATGATGCCCAATTCTTTGGCGATTTTCCTCATGTTTTTGCTGAGGTCCTCCATGACAACCTTGGCGACGAACTCAGGCTTCTTGGTGGTGCCAAAGGACTTCCTATGAGTTTGCATCCTGGCCTGAAATTGTCCTCGTTGTCTCAGGCACCTTATGCTTTTGCAAGTTCGTAGACTATGGTTTTAGGGTATTTAAATCATTCAATGATTTCCTTGTCTTTGTGGCCGGTGCGAAGACTCGCCATAACAGCAGCTTGACAATCGTATTCTGAAGACGATTACTAAGCATCTTGTGCGTCAACGGCCGGACAACAACTCAGGTGAGGTACTTTCTTAGGCCGCTTTCAAAAACTCGCTAGGCTGTAACGCACAGGGGTGTTGCCACGTCAACATTCCGGATTTATCTGCGCCACACTGTACACAAATACACACACAACACACATACATGCACATAAATACACACACACACACATAGATAGATAGATAGATAGATAGATAGATAGATAGATAGGTAGAGAGAGAGAGAGAGAAGAGAGAGAGAATTTCTATTTACATTGCTCGGACTATCATCTTCATCTTTGTTTCCATATTTATCACAACGTTTCGGCCGTTGTACGCCCCGGCCTTCTTCTGGTGGTTGGAATGTCGAACTGAACCCTTTATTTCGCTCGCTAGGCTAGACTGTTCTAGTTCCACGTGCCATGTCTAATAGATAGTTATCACTTATCTCCAGTTAATTCCCCTCTCCAAGTTCTCTACCGCTTAACCAGGTATTGAACTCCCACTCTTTGGGTCCTGTTACTGGATCTGACTAACGCCTTTATCCACTGTGCCATGTGTCTTTGAGAACATCTGAAGAAGACCAAAGCGTTAATGGCCGAAACGATGAGGATGATAGTCAGACCAATGTAAATAGTGTACATAATACCTCATCTCAGAAATATAGACAGATACCGAGAGAATTTCTGTTAAGGTTTTTGGTGAATATCTCCTAGTATTAAATAAGACGTTTGGTGTAGAGTGGAAATTTGTAAAGCAAATTGACTAAATTGAATGTTATGTTCCGGATAGTTTTGAACATCGTTGGCCATTTCTAAGGCAAGACTTTTAAGAATTAGAGAATTTAGAATTTAGAGACAGCCATTGTGGCTTTTATATTGTTGACAGTCTGAAGTTCAAAATGAATGTTAATTCACATGTGACATGAATTAGATTTTAGTGTCATGCGACAATGACAATTTTTAAGGAACTTGAAAATATTGTTATATACAAAGAAAAAATGTTATGTGATATCGGTCCTCGTCTGTGGTAGTGAATGCTGGACAATATTTTCACAGATGAAGATAATTTGTTGGTTGGTTTTGTTTAGCGGCATATCAACACCTTTAGGGGTTATTTAATGCTGAAATCTAAATACTTTTAATGCAATTTTATGACTTCGGCTTTAGATACTTTGTACATAATTTTATACTTCCAGGGCAAACCTATGATTTTAGATATATAATTTGTAGATGTATTGTTGGTAAGTAAAAAGTTATTGCTGGGATTTTTACTATAACAAAAACGTTTTGATTTTTGTTTAGTGGTTAACTATTTTCCAATAGCTGGGACCATATGAGGTCAATTAAGACAGTGGTTCTTAAACTTTTTGACTTGGAGACCCCTTTATATTTCAGGCTTTACCTTAGGAACCCCCTTATAAACGCTTATGAAATTTATACATAAATCTTTGCTGAATATGACATAAAAATTCAGAGCTTACTTGCTTACTCGTCCAACAGCCTTGCACTTCTATTCGCAAAATGTCTCCCGTTTGAAGATTTGCACACGTGACGCCTAACAGCCAATGAGAAAGCCAGAAATCGCAAAATAGATCCAAAATTCAAATCCTTTGGTTCCTTCTCTGCATGAATAGAATCCATTATCTTTATCAATTCAACATACAAATTATATAAGTATATCAAATATATGAAATAGTTTATTGAATCAATTTATTTCATGATCGGCCTATAAGTTACTTATAAGTGCTTATAAGTTGCACGTCTCCCATAAAAAAGTCTTTGCTGTCCACGGACCCCCTATCTTGTTGTTGCGCCCCCCCCCTGTGATCCGCGGACCACAGTTTGAAAACCCCTGAATTAAGAGGTCGTTCCACGTTCCTCAAAATTCCAAATGTCCCGTTTAGAAGCATTGCTGTCTGATGTAACTAATGAAGAAGACGCTTGAAGCAACAGAAATGTGTCTCTACAGAAGGATGCTGAGAATACCATGTGCTGAACATTTGAGTAAGGAAGACGTTTCAAGGAAAATGGAAACAAAAAGGACGCTTATACTTAAAATCACAAAGATATAGTTGAAATTTCTAAGATATATTATGAGAAAAAAAATGCACTTTTGTATAGCCATTATTACCTGCATCCAGAAAGAGACATGTAACACAGAAGAAAAAGGGGGGAAAAATGACCTTAGAATTCTAAGACTTTTTCTCGAAAACTATCATGAATATGATTACAATAAAAAAATATCCATAACAATAATAATTCTGGAGCAGGTATATATAAAATAAACTATTAGGTTGGTGCAAAAATAATGACGTAATAATATCGTTTTTTGACGTTAAAAAATAAGTCAAAAAACGACATTATTACGTCATTATTTTCGCACCAACCTAATATCACATCTGTTCCTTACAATATATTTGTGAAACTTGCAGAAATTAAAAACAAAACACATCTGTGGACACAAAAAGGATCTTATACACAACGATTTAACAAATGCATTAGTCACACATAGAAACAATTTCTTAAAGCTTTATATATTTTTAAAATAAAAAAAATTATATATATTTATATTTTGCTCTGCGTATTGGGCACTTTTTAATACGGCTGTTTCACTCTGAGCATTAACTTTTTTGTTACATATATATATATATTTATTATATATATAATAAAATACATACACACACACGCACCCACACACACACACATATATATATATAATAAAAAAGTTAATGCTCAGAGTTAAATTAGACCAGGAAACAGTATTATTAAAAAGTGCCCAATACACAGATAAAAATATAGCGTTTATAATTTTTTTTATTTTAAAAAATATATAAAGCGTTAAGAAATGATTTGACCAAAATCGCCTGAAGATAACGAAAGGTTGAAAGCACGGTAAAGGAATCGGATGATCTAATTTTTTATACCATATATATATATATATATATATATATATATATATATATATATATATATATATGTGTGTGTGTGTGTGTGTGTGTGTGTGTACATATATATATATGTGTGTGTGTGTGTATACATATATATATATATATGTGTGTGTGTATGTATATATATATATGTGTGTGTGTGTGTATATATATATGTATATATATATTTGTGTTTAAGCAGCATTCAAACATATTTGGTTGAATAATATAGACATATTATGTCTATTATATTTAGCCCCCCCCCTACGAGGATTGCATGTGGCAGAAGGCCGGGTTTAATGTGGCTTCTCCGAGCCGGTAGGCTCGTTCCAAAAATGCACGTAGAACCCGCATAACGGGATCGGGTTGGTCAACCTCCCCGAACGAGATTCTGCCCTTCGGCAGATCCTCGTCCGGGTTCCTCTCTGCTCAGAGGCAGAAAGTTCGACCGTATAGCCAAAAAAAGATTTCGGCTAGTCTCTAGTTTCATATTATGTCTATTTATTGTATTTTAATCCTCTCAAATTCACGGATTAATTTCTTAATGTTGTTTCAGAACTGGGTAATAAAGACGCCGTGGTTTTGGTTATTTCTTTCATTTTCCCAAGGAAATTTTAATCTCATCCAAGATTATCTTCAGGGCTGAATTTCTAAGACAAAAATTATTGCAACTGAACAACAGTAATTTTTGTATATCTAGAAGAGTTTTGAAAGAAATGATGTATGGCACTTTTGTAACGAGTTTCATCAGATGAAATCCTAACAGATGAAACGCGTCACAAAATCTTTTTTTTCAAATATCTATCTATCTATCTATCTATCTATCTATCTATCTATCTATATATATATATATATATATATATATATATATATATATATATATATAGAGAGAGAGAGAGAGAGAGAAAGAGCATTTATATATATATATGTATATTTATATATATATATATATATATATATATATATACCATTTATATATATATATGTGCGTATCTATATATATATATATATATATATATATACCATTTATATATATATACCATTTATATATATATATATATATATATATATATATATATATATATATATATATATATATATATATATATATATACCATTTGACGTGCTGTGATACAGCAAAATTGTCTGTAGATGGATATATATATGCTCGCGGAAATCTGGTTGAGCTCTTTAGTGGAAGGTTTTTTTTTTAAAAAAAACAGCAGCTCCTACTGCTATTAAGCATTACTGAATTGAGTTCTCCGATGCCCTATTCCTATGCCGTGTGGAGAATAAGGTTAAACTTCCATTCCCGAGGGGCTGAATTTAAGATATCTGACTGATGTCAAATCAGTTGGGTTTCGAGTTTCGAACGTGTTTCGGACGTCTAACCACACTGAAGCACTGAAGAGCTGTGAATGACTATATATATATATATATATATATATATCCGGTTGAGCTCTATAGGGAAAGGACGTTTTAAAAAACACCGACTCCTACTGCAATTACTCATTACTCTTCAAGTAAATTGAATTGAGTTCTCCAAGCCGCTGGGGTATTCCCGTGTAAAGAAAAACGTTAAAATTCCATTCCTCCTAGCCGTGTGACGATGGCCTAGTGGTAATATATCGGACCGAAACCGGATTTGGTGAGTTTCGATCCCGGCTTCTGTCCATACTTAAGAACTGCGAAGCCGTCTGTCTATTATTATGTATATGATGAAATGGTCTATGTCCAATAATAATTTTAATATATTTATTTTTTATACGTTATTTTCATAGATACAAATATTTAAGTAAATACTCTGTTTATAATAAACAGTATTAACAAAATGTTAACTGAATGTCCGAGAAATTTAATAGAAAATATGTGTCCCCCTAAAGGAATCGTACCTTATCCTGACGTACTATACAATTTAATTACAGAAGAGTCTGGTTAACGATAACAAGCAGTAATATAATCTTGTTAACCAGACGACAAAACAAAACAATATATATATATATATATATATATATATATATATATATATATATATATATATATATATATATATATTAGGTTGGTGCAAAAATAATTTCGTTTTCTCACATAGTAATATATGTTAGAAAACGAAATTATTTTTGCACCAACCTAATATATAGCATATCGCCTGGGCATTATTATCCTAAAATAAGTAATATATATAGCATTTATATACACATATATATATATATATATATATATATATATATATATATATATATGTATATATATATATATATATATATATATATATATATATATATATATATATATATATAACATTTATATATATATAGCATTTATATATATATAGGATTTATATACATATAGCATTTATATATATATATATATATATATATATATATATATATGTGTGTGTGTGTATCTTTTATATATATATATATAAAGCATTTATATAAAGAGAGAATTTATATATATATATATATATATATATATATATATATATATATATATATATATATATAGTTAAATTTCCAGATGAATTCTGTAGACAAGACAGATTGGTATAAAATCACAATTGGAAAAAATCTTAGAAATTGGAAGACGAAACGCGTCGGCAAAATCTAAGATTTTTTCCAATTGTCATTTTATACTATATATATATATATATATATATATATATATATCATTTGTATCGATTTAATATCAGTAGAAAGATCGAAATCACCTAGCTCAAAATAAACACTTGCCCCATTCAAGTGACATAAGAATATAAACCACGTATCCACAATATATACATTTAACTTGTATATATTATGATCCCATAATATTTTTTTTTAATATGTCTTACTTTGGTAAGTTGTTAAAATCATGGCAGCTTGAACCTGCGTGTGAAGTGACCCCACTTTCAATGTATTATCGAACCCCAAACTTTTTTTATGTGTTTTTTATTAACATAGTATTACGAGGAAACATATTCTGAGGAAGATACTCGGAATATATTGTATATACTGCTTATTGGAACCTTTCGGATACATAAAATGGACACTAAAATCAACACATCACCTTTTGAATGAAGCATATATTTGTCACAGGAAAAGGTTACTTAGCAGAATGAAATAAATCTTACTTTTTATGCTAACAAGTTATTTGGCTCAAAGAAAAATGACAAATACTTTTCTCAAAAAAAAAAAAAAAAAATAAATAAATAAAAAAAGAGATTAAAAGTGATAACATTTAGAGGTGGAAAAATACCACAAAGCATTTAACCGCCCTTAACGTTCAATATGTCTTACTAGAGAAAAATATGCGCTTTCCAGCAGGATTTTTCTCTCAAAAGATTTCCCCGAACATACAAGCTGATAGCCGAAAATAAATAAATAAAAATATATACGAACATTCACTAAAAATAACGTTTAAAAGTATAAAAAATTCTATTGGATTTATAAAAATCCGTTTACTTTTTTAAAATATATATAAAAATTTTTTGTCACCATGATGCAAAACAAATAAATTCATAAATCTTAAATCAAAACTTTATTGCATATTTTCGACATGTGCACCGTCTGTATCCTTGCAAAATTTATATCTATTCTTAACGTTGCAAAACACATTTTGAATCATTTCTGGTGTCATCTCCTGCAATGCTAAATTGATCCATTCTTTAAGCTCTTCTAAACTATTGATATTTTGTCGATAAACTTTTGTGTTTATGAAACAAAAAATCCACGTGGCGGTCCAAAAAGATATGTTCTTGTGTATTTATTATTTATAGGGTTCTAAAAGGGAATGAAAATAAAATTAGAAATCTTATTTTTTTTAAATTATGAAGCTATAAAATTATAAATTAGAAAGTTACACACTTCTCACACATTTTAAACATGAACAGTAATAAAAGTGATAGTTTTTTTTTAATTTTTCGATTTCAATAAAATAGTTAATCCTGCGACACCCTATGTTTTCATATTTCTTCATCAGCCGAGGAAAGTCATTTGTTGGACGTAGGTCTTCGCCAAAGAATTCCTTTCGCTGTTAAGCAGAGGAATGCTTTGTTCATAGGGGCTTACATTAGCTTGTATTTTCAAGCGGTCAATTATCTAGATACTTAACAACGGTGATCAAACGAGAACTGGTGTTTCGACGAGATATCGCCAGTGTTTCATTGTGATATGACCATAATCATTTGGATATTTAGGAGATAAATGAGCTGTTAGTGATTTTTTTTTTTATAAATAGTAATACCTGTGAAAATTTCACGGCTTTCTTGCTTGAATTTTGTTTTCTTTCTTTCTGTATTTGTTTGCTTGTTTCTTCTTTTTTTTCCCAGTGAAATCAAACAACGTCTCCAATATATCTTTTCCGTCTTTGCATGCAATCAAAAGGGAATAGTACATTATTTGTGATGGTATTGGCAGGATGTTTCTTTCTTTCTCTCTTTTTCGCATTGAAATCAAACAGTGTCTCTGATGTTTTTTTTTCCGTCTTACCTCGCATTTAAAACGGAAGAGTCCATTATTTATAAGGTATTGGCATGATGTTTCTTTCTTTCTCTCTTTTTCTCGCTGAAGCCAAGTAGCTTTTCTGATATGTCTTTTCCATCTTTCCATGTGAACAGTATATTGTTGATGAAGGTATTAGCAGTGGGTTTCTTTCTTTATTTTTATCACAGAATCCAAGTAGCGTCTCTGATATGTTTTTCCGTCTTTAATCACGATCAAAACGGAACAGTCCATTATTTATAAGGTATCAGTTGGGCGCCTCGGTCGTTCTTTCTTTTTATCACAGAATCTAAGTAGAGTCTCTGATATGTCTTTTCTGTCTTTCCTCGCCATTAAAATAGTGCAATCCATTTTTATGATGTATTGACAAGGCGTTTTTTGCTTTATTTCTTTATTTTTCCCACTGAAACCAAGTAGCGTCTCCCGTACGTTTTCCATTTTCACAAGGTATCAAAATGGAATAGTCCGTAATTTATCGAGGTTTTGAAAGGGCGCTTCTTTCTTTCTTTTTCACACTGAAACCAAGTAGCGTCTCTGGTACGTCATTTCCCTCTTTCCAAGCAATCAAAACGGTATAGTTCATTATTTATCAAGGTTTTCGCAGTGCGTAACGTACACGCTAAAGGAGGGACAAGCAGAATTATAAAAAGATACTATTTCTATAAATTTCGTTAACATATTTTTCTCCTTTAGCATTTTCTGTATTTTCTTATTTCACAGGAGAGAAGATGAAAAAAGAAATTTAAAAAAAAAAAAAAGCAGAAAAAAGTTCACGATTCACATCTTTGAGGAAAACTTTATTTGATTTCGAAAAAAAAAAAAAAATACATTTAGTCGTTCTGAACCGGAAATACGCAAAAACATTATTCAGCAAAATTCATATCTGAACATTTTAAGTTTTTTCTTTCTTCTCTCTCTCATTCTGTGGTACACTTTTTCAATGCTTGCACGCTAAATATTGCTTACTAGAAGCAAAAGATCTATTTTTGAGAGATGGGAACATAGCTTTTAAGTGTAAGTGCTGAATAACCAAACAAAAAAAAACGAAAAAAAAAAAAAAACAATTTTAATTTACATCGCTCTCATGTAAACATGATGAAACATTCAAGGCACCCAGAAGGAAACTTCTATTTTCGATACAGACTACAAACATTTCGCTATTTACTCAGCTTACTTTAGCACGGCATATGATCAAACAAGGGAAAATAAGAATAAGTCAGGAGAAGATTTGTGGAAGTCTTTCAAAAAGGAGAGGAAATGATTGCCGCAAAAATCATTATTGGAAATAATGTCTTTAACTAGACGGAAACAATGACATTTATCTTCATTTCGAAATACATATCTAGTGTCAGGAACTAGGTCAAGATCGAACTCACGACAGTAGTAACAATGGCCCTAATTCAATTTAATGGTCCGTTAGTATAATAAAAAAAAAAAAAAAAAAAAACGGTATTGTTTTTGCAGATTAGCGTTCATTAGATTTCTATCAGCTCACGAAATTTATCAGAATCGAAAAATGTATTTTATATTATTATTTATTTTTTATTATTTATTTTTATTATTATTATTTTAGAAGGTGATCCTGTTTATAATAGTCAAATCGTTTCCTAAATTCTTAAAAAGTTATTTGTACTTTATTTAGAAATATTTCACTCAAAACTTTTTCTTTATCAACCAACTTTAAATTACACCAACTTTGTATCCCAGTTGTTTTGTTTGAATCTCACACAAAAATATGGAACACTTCACAAATTTGCATGTCATCCTTCCGCAGGGGCCATGCTAATCTTCTCCGTATCGTTCCAATTTTAGTAAATGTTAAGTTTGAAATTGTGCTGACGTAATAGAGCTGCGTACTACAGGTTATCTAGTACAAAAAAAATTATTATCGCTGTTTTATCTTTCAGGAAAAATTGACCTTGAATAACCTTGAAGAAATTTTTTTGAACATTCATAATTTTGAATAATCATTCAACTCTCGCGTAATTACTTAACTCTGATTGGTCCTTTCACGATTAATTAATTGCTGCTTGATCTTGTGATTCGTTATTTAAATGTTATTTTCAGACAACTTTCTGCCACAGTTACTATCATAAACATAAAGGGCCTTGTTTTTTTTTTCTACCAACGGACCAGTAAATTTCAGTAATTCTATAACAATCAGTGAGATAAGATAATCAACCACTACTCCCTGATGAGGCTCCTAGGAATTTCCTAAGGTCAGTCTAGTGCTTCATAGAATGCATTCACTCTCATCGTTCGACCTTTACGAATTGATTTATTTAAAGCAAAATTGTTTATTCAATTGTAGAAAAATTTGTTTATTCAATTAAAACATTCTCTTTCGACCTTTACACATTACGTCTAAATTGGCAGCGAAATAAATACCCTTTTAAAAGAATTCTCCATTCAACAATCCGACAGCTTCATAAAATATTTAATTTGTATGTGACTGGTTAAACTCCCTTTCCTAAAGATGTGGTCTAGATACTTGTAAAATATGAAACCGTAATTATGGCCGGATTTGGCGAATAAATTTGAATCCCTTGTGAGTTCTCCATTGTAGGATACGGGGGATATGGTTCAAGTAATGGACATGTTTATTCTTACGCTATCAATCCGAAATAAGTATGTTCATGAGTAACAAGTGGCATCAATTCTACGCAGAATTTAAGAGTTTATTAAAGCCTTTATTTTTATTTAAACTCACAAAAAAATATTTAAAAATAATCAAGAAAAGATAAGCCTGAGCATTAATTTTTATTATTATTCGGTCGAGCTACATTGGACATTCATGAGTCTATCACCCCAACCATCACTGTCATGCATGAAGGTCGAAAGGTCATTAGGATATCATTCTTAGCCCTAACATAGGTGGCCAAAGTAGATAGTTGATGGGCAACCAACCCGTCTTACTCTATGACCTATGTAACCGAATCAGTAGATCACTCGCGAGATCTTGTTTTCTTAACCAGCAGTGTCCTGCAAATTGCATTCTTCATTCATGCAAGATTGTAGAAATATCAGTGATGGGTCCATAGAGCTGTGATTTAGTTGGATGTTGTCTCCAAGAGATGTTAAGTATAGCTTTCAACATACGACAATAGGTTCCGTCAAGCTTAGACGCTAGGACTTTAGATAATATCCAGGCAGTGGCACCATACATTAACATCGACTCTGTAGCTCAAAAGAACCTCCGCTCGAGATTGTCTAGTAGATCAGATTTCCAGATCACATCCATTTTATTCGGCCCAGGCTTCAGTCATGCGAAACAAACATGAGCATCATGGTATACTAACAATGTGTAAAAAGGCCCCTTATGAAGAAATATGCCTCCAATACGCTGGTCGTTTTCAACGCAGGGGTTAACCAGACTGTCGCCGTTGTTAGTCACTTCTACCAAGACTTATTCTTTTATGGTCCTTTCGGGATGTCAGTTGTTGTTGTTGCCTATTATAAAAGTGAAGTCTCTGATAAACATAAATATATTATGTCTAGGGATGCTTTTCAAGCTGAACTACAAACTGTCGTAGAAATATTCTTTGTCTTGGTCTACTGTATCTCCAATTAGTTCATATGCCATTACAACGGAGAATATGATGTACCTTGAGTTAATCTTGAGTTATCTTAATTTTTCTATTCACCAAATTGGATGCTTTTGCCAGTTTTGAATACACTCCTGCAAACTCGCCTGCGTATCTCTGAACATTAATTACATATTCATATTGAAGAAGAAAAGATCCGGGTATTAAACCAATTCTATTCCCATCTAATGCTTACAATAAACACCAAATTATGTGAATACGGTACTGGATGATGTTTCTGCTTCTTCTCCGTATCCATCCATTTTTAATCAATGTTCAAGATTTTGCAATATCCAACATTGTATTCCTATGACACATAAATTAAATAAACTTAAAACATCTCATTTGACCTTTGAGGTTATATATTACTTATCCATTATATGTCTGAAATTGAAAAATAACAAGTAATAACTATTATATATATATAGGAAATAGACTATTTCACATACGAGGTGATTTTAGATTTTATTGTTTATTAATTATATATATATATATATATATATATATATATATATATATATATATATATATATATGCACACACACATATGTATAATTTATTCGGAAATAATAACATAAATATGTTATAAAATCACTACAAAAATAGCCATTTTGTTTCAATACTTCTGATGTCTTATCAAGTGATGATGTTGAATGTAGAACAAAGAGTTTTAAAAGGTTCAAATCCATCAAACACCCCTTGATAGGGGAAATGCTGTTACATAAGCTATAATGACCAATCAAAATACAAATATCTGAGAATTCAAAAAACTTGACAACGAACATTGGTTATAATTATTAATGTTTAGTATTAGACTAAAATAGAAATCAGTTTAACTAATTAATATTAAATTTTACTATAAAATTAAAAATTAAAAATAATCAATTTTAAATTTTAAATTTAATCTGTATTAAGCCTAAAATATCATAAAATTATTTAAAGAAGCAACTGAGGAAAATACATATATATTATTATTTATTTTGTTTTAATTGAAGGGCCAAAAACTCAGAATAGACGTTAATCTAATGTGGATGTAAAGCTTCGTTACAACTTAGATACATTTGAAGGGGTGATATAGGCAGGGGAGGATGAAATCTTGCAAAGGACAAAACATACACAATCAGATTATAATACACAAACACGTAGATTTATTTAGATACATAAACACGAACAAAACAGGAAATAGGAAAAACAGACAACATATACATACAATGAAAATCATGTATAAGCGATCATACACACATACATTAATAAAGATACACGCATATACACACCTGCAAATATTCAAATTTGTAAGTGTTAGTAAACGAATTCAAAGAGACTATTAAAATATTACATGGGCAAAGGCAGATAGATAAAAAGAGGGTTCAGTAGCTAAAATTTAAGAGGGGAAGAATAGAAAAACAAATATTCGTCAATGAATAACGCAAAAAAAGACACTAAAATATTTAGAAATGGATAGAAAAAATAAATATATACGCATACACACACATAAAAAGAAACACCAAATTTAAATGTCCAGGCAAAATGCAACACTCAAAATAAAATAAAACCAGCTAATATATAAAAAAAGAAAACCCTTAAACACACACATATAAATATGTCATATATATTATAGACACATAAGTACACATACACAAGTACAAATATATAGCAATATATATAAATACATAGATGCGTATGTATATACACATTCATCACTTCAAATAGATATTTGGTTGGTGCAAAAATAATAACGTAATAATGTCGTTTTTTGACGTATTTTTAAGGTCAAAAAATGACATTATTACGTCATTATTTTTGCACCAACCGAATACATACATAAATATACATACACACATACATATACATATATATATACATATATATATATATACATATATACACAACTATACATACAAATACACATACATGCATATACGCATATGCATACATACACACACATAGAAATATACCTACCTATACAGCAACATAATATATATATATATATATATATATATATATATATATATATATATATATATATATATATACACATTATCCCTCACCAATAGCACGACTCTGTATATAGACTTAGCACTTGAAGATTGCGTTGTACATGAAACTCTGAGCCTTGTCATGGGTGAGTAATACTTGTATAATTATTAAAATATCATTAGTAACACCGTTGTATTACATCGAGCACTGTTCTATTAACGGTAATAATATATGTGCGATATATTATATTGATTTTATAAGCATAGCTTAGATATGGCTCAAGGCCAGTAAGTATAAGGAACCCAGTGAGGACCGATGTACGATATATATATATATATATATATATATATATATATATATATATATATATATATATATGCATGTATGTATGTATATATTTGTGACCATATATATTTGTTAGCTCTGTCACTGATATTAAGATAAGTACTGCGCATATATAATATATAAATAATATATAAAAGAAATTGCACACACACACACACACATATATATATATATATGTATATATATTCATATTTACATACATACAGATTTCACACACACACACACACATATATATACATATATATGAGATAACGATATATATTATTATATATCGAGAACTGTATTGAGGAAATTGTAAGAGAAAATGGAAAACTTTTTCCATTTTGTCTCACAATTTTCTCAATACACACACACACACACACACACACACACACATATATATATATATATATATATATATATATATATATATATATATGTTTCATTAAAAGCGAATGACAAAGTACTGCGGTTAAGTTTTTTATTTAATTATTCATGTGTTATATTTTTTTCTTTTCTAGACGTAAATTATACAAAAATTGTCGAGTTGTTTTTTAATGTTAGAGCGCTTTCGGCTATACTTTTAGCCTTTATCAAAGATTAATTCTATTTTTATATTTAAAAGAATCTATGAATTGTTTTATGTATATAGTGATTATCCAAGTGTATCTTAGATGTGGCACTAGGCCGAACCCAGTGAGGAGCGAACTCACTACTCAGTCGTAATCGTTCTATCAAGACAAGCGTACTAACCATTACACCGCCTCTAGGTGCCCACGTGTACGTGTACGTGTGTACGTGTGTGTGTGTGTGTATATATATCGAGTTATTGGAATGTTTTATCCCCAACATACTCATTGAGATAATAGCCTCATCCACGTTAGAAAGGCTAAAAATGATGGAAAAATTATTAATAAAAAAGCCAACCCTCAATAATATCAACTACGAACACGACCACAATGTACTGACCGTTTTTGAAAAATAAATCATTCCTGTAACTTTATATACATGTATATACGCACACACGCGCGCGCGAGCGCACACACACACACACACACATATATATATATATATATATATTATTATTATTATTATTATTATTATTATTATTATTATTAATTAAAGAATATCAAACACTTAATATCCCATAGGAATAATTTTCATTCTATAAGAACTCTAAAGAACAAGCAGCTCTCAATCTTCAATACCGACAAACAAATTTTAAGTAATAATTTTGTTGCTCTGTCTTTTGACATAGAGCTCTCCTTGGATCCATATCCTCCTGTAAAGTTCCATACGGATTACCATATTGTATGATTACTATATATAAAAAGGTGACGGAGTGAAACAATAGTGATTGTTGATAGCAGTTTGGTGAAGGATGGTTGAGGTGTTAATGCAATGGCTCGATCTGAAAAATTTCTTTTCGACAACAACGGTCAAGGGTTTAGTCACAGCATTTCCAAGCCTTTTCAGAGTGAGGGGTGGGGGAGGTAAGGTGAGAATAGGAGATATAAATATGATGAAAGAGGAAGGAAACAAAAATTCAAAGCATAGTTTTCATAGTAATTGGGAATGTTTTTTGGGTAATTAAAAAAAAAAAACTATGTCAGAGCTGAATTGCATATATTTAGGTTGGAGTTATCACTACTAGTTTTGTAATCAATGAAAGTGTATTGTATACATACATATATATATATATATATATATATATATATATATATATATATATATATATATATTCATACAGTGGGGTTTAATAAGTGATCGTACAGCAGACAAATGCTTGTAATTCTCACTTATAGCGAATGAAAACCTAGAATAACAATGTTATTAGGTTGGTGCAAAAATAATGTCGTATTCTCACATATGTTACTATGGGAGAAAACGACATTATTTTTGCACCAATCTAATATATGTATGTATTTTGGGGCATAGAATCAGAATCTGTAATTTAAAGTTAGAAATTCATCGATAAGTGACAGTTATGCAAATGTTTATATTTCGAATAGTGGAAAAAGTTTTCGTACAGTATCAATTTTTGCATTATAATACGGTAGATTTTGGTTGTACTTCAAAGTAGAAGATTCTAAACTGTTCTCGAATATTATCAGTAACTCTATTGTAGTATTCAGTTCAAAATTGGATCATTTTGCAGTCACTGTTCACTGATAACGGTTCTAATAATGGCTAGACGTAAGGAAATGACTTTTGCTAAAAAAGAGCTAATTATTAAGCTATGGAACAATGGAAAAAGTTACAGAAACATCTCCAGTGACACGGACATAACTTTTTCAACAATTGGTCTATTAATTGCAAGATTTAAAAGACGTAATACTGTTAAGAACAAAGGTAGACCCAGTGCTCCCAGGAAGATCTCTCCCAGGAAGATCTCTCCCAGATTACGAAGAAAGTTGATGCGACAGGTCCAAAATAACTCAATGTCCATCAAACAAAACCTTCAGAATGATCTGAGTTTGACAGGAGCTGACGTAACTAAACAATCGATTAGTAATGAACTACGCAGAGACGGTATAAAATCGCGCTCCCTTAGAAAGACACCACTCCTTCTGAAGCGACATAGAGATGCCAGGTTGAAATTTGCGACAGAGCATACAGATAAGGAAAATTTTTATTATGAGAGTTCTTTGGACAGATGAGAGTAAAATTGAGTTGTTCGCTCGCAATTCCCTGAATCATGTATGGAGGAAAGACGGCGAAGCATACGCACCTAAGAACACCATACCAACTGTCAAATTTGGTGGGGTGTATCATGGTTTGGGGCTACTTTTCGATGCGAGATTTTGGCAAACTAGCAATTATAGACGGTAGAATGAATGCAGAAAAATATCAACAAATCCTAAGCAAAAATTTATCGCTTTCTGTAGAGAATCTTGGGCTTCCTCTTGATTGGATCTTCCAACAGGACAATGATCCTAAGCTTACTGCTAAGAGTACGAAGAATTGGCTTCCTAATAACAATGTTAACATCTTACAATGACCAAGTCAGTCGCCGGATTTGAATCCAATAGAGAATTTATGGCGGCTTTTGAAAAATAAGATCCGTGATAGAGGTCCAACAAACATCAAAAACCTGAAGACAGTTACTCAGGAAGAATGGAACAAAATACCTACTAAAGAATGCGAATCGTTAATTAAAGACTACAGGAAGAGATTGGTTGCTGTTGAACTTAATAAAGGCTTTGCTACAAAATATTAAATGGAGAAATATGTTTTAGTTCTGCTGTACGATCATTTTTTAACCCCTAAAAATTTAAATATTGCTATATTTTCTTAACCATGGAATATTATTTAGTTTTATATGCATACATTTTTAGTATGTAATCTGATACAGTAGATATATTTCTGTTTTGTTAATTTAATATTTTACAAATATATATATATATATATATATATATATATATATATACACAAGTAAATTTCAATAAAAACAAAATAAATAGAATAACATATGTATTTTTTCTTTTTTCCTCAGTAATTTTATAACTTTAAACTTAATAGAGATTAAATTTAGATTTTAAAATGGGTAGTTTTTAATTTCAAATTTTATCGTATAATTTAATACTTATTAGTTAGAATAAATTCTATTTTATTCTAACCTCAGCATTAAAGCATTAAATAATTATTATAACCTTAATTCGTTGTCAAGTTTTTTGAATTCTCGTATACTTGTATTTTGATTGGTCATTCAAGCTTATGTAACAGCGTTTCTCCTTACGAGGGGTGGTTAATTAATTTGAACTTTTTAAAACCTTTATTCTACATTCGACATCATCATTTGATAAGACATCAGAGGTGTTGAAACAAAATGGCTATTTTTGTAGGGATTTTATTACATATTTATGTTATAATTTTTAAATAAATAATATATATATATATATATATATATATATATATATATATATATATATATATATATATATATATATGAATAATACAAATAAACATTACCACTTAGTTGAATGATGCCATATTCAGCATCGTAGCTGTTAATTTTTCTAATCGTCCACTTCACTCACTATTAAGTTTCAGAAAGTGCCTGCCTTTTCTTCATTTTTTTCGTTATCTTCATACTAAGTTTGATGCAATGAATTAATGTACTAGTTATTGGTGTTGGGTTTATTTTTTCCCAGTATTTGCGTGTGTGTTTTTGTGTGCATCTGCGTGTGTATGTGCGATATATATTTCTAATTGTATAGGTATATTTGATTTCATTTCTTGCTTCTCTTCTTGTAAATAGTATAACTTATACAATTTTTATGATATATATCTGTTCAGATCTATCAATCTATTTACATTCTCGTTCAGATCTATCAATGTTTCTGTTCAGATCCATCCAACTATCTATCTATATTTTTTTTCAGATCTCTATCTATATTTCTTTTCAGATCTCTATCTATATTTCTTTTCAGATCTATCAGTCTATATTTTTTCAGATCTTTCTCTATATTTCTTTTCAGATCGATCTATTTACATTCTCGTTCAAATCTATCAATGTTTTTGTTCGGATCCATACAACTATCTAGATTTTTTTCAGATCTATCTAGATTTTTTTCAGATCTATCTAGATTTTTTCAGATCTACCTCTATTTCTTTTCAGATCGATCTATTTATTTACGTTCTTGTTCAGATATGTTTTTGTTCCATCTATCTGGATTTTTTTCAGATTTCTATCTATATTTCTTTTCAGATCTATCAATCTGTATTTTTTTCAGATCTATCTATCTTTGTATGTTCTTGTTCAGATCCATCTATCTATTTATATTTTTTCAGATCTATCTATATTTTTCCCAGATCTATCTGTCTATATTTCTTTTCAGATCTGTCTATCTTAATTATTAAGACTTTGATAAACCAAAATAAAAAATGAATTCAAATAAAATTGTTTAGGTTACCTGCCGTAGAGCAATTCATTCATCTACCACGTTCATTCTAATTGATTAAATGTCAGATATATCCATATTACCAAACAAACCAGTTGTATTTCTTTCATTTACAGATAAATACTGATGCAAGTATACCAATCCTAACTGGATCTTACAAAATTATATCTCTCTTCTGTGTTAAAATACACTGAATAATTATCTACATTAATGAACCATATATTGAATATATATTTTTATTTCATTAATATATTCAATGAAAACAATTATTAAATTCTTACATATAACCGAGAGAATTGGATGCAATAAATTCTACAAGATACGATAAAATGTGTATTTTGAAGTATATTTTTTTAAATGAATTTGTAATGTATTTGAAATGTATTTTTGAAATGTACCGTAATTTCTCATGTATAATACCCCTTCATCCATAATACGCACCTGTAAAATTGTGCTGGATGTGTGGGAAAATGCTTCTACTCAAGCATAATACGCACACCTTTGGTAATCAAACCCTATAAATTGTACCTCTTCAATTTCATTACGCCCAGGGTTTCCTACTCTTATTAAAAAAAAAATAGTTCTAAAGATAGAATGATATTATTCTAATTTAGTTTTTATGATAATTCTTATTTTATTTTACAATCTTAAATATTGTTAAATACACGTGATTGTATTTGACATCCTTATGGGGTCGCAATCGCCGAATGTTAGTGTAAAATTGTCGTATGTTTGTGGCGAGTAGTCATTTCCCAACTGAAATCAACCTGTGAAACGGCAATTTTTTAAAGATTTTTTCTAGCTGTGCATAATACTCACCCCTAATTTTGCTTATTATTTCTTTAGAAAAAAATGCGTATTATGCATGGGGAATTACGATATTTGAAATGTATTTTGAAAATGTGTATATTGAAAATAAAATATTTTATTTATTTTTATATGGATTTCTTAATTTTTATTTCTAATTCATAATTTGGATTTCATAGTTTGTTCACTTCTCATATCTTTCGATATATATATATATATATATATATCTATATATATATATATATATATATATATATATATATATATATATATATAGATAGATAGATAGATAGATATTTAAGGTTGGTGCAAAAATAATGACGTAATAATGTCGTTTTTTGATGTTAAAAATACGTCAAAAAACGACATTATTACGTCATTATTTTTGAACCAACCTAATATATATATATATATATATATATATATATATATATATATATACATATCTAAGTATATTCAGCTCTCCGTCCATCAGTATCTTACTATACTCAGCTCTCTCTTTCTCTTTCTATTTCTGTTTGTTCTGGTCTATATATCTGTACCCTCTTAAGAAATCCTGTAACATTCTTAGAAAATAAATCGACTTTTGTATGCGGCTAATCCAGCTATAAACCCGTTGCCTTCCTTTTGAAAACATTTCATTATACAAAATTAATTATGAACTAATAATATTATCAATTGCCTTATTAATTACACATTTTTTAATTTGTGTTTACAGTACAAGTTACTGCAATAATTATTATTACTCACGTTATATAATATTACTTAGATCAAATACAATAAGAAATTAATAAGAAAAGATTTACTTTTTTAGAACGAAATTGCAAACTGATATCACACTAAAAGCCTTTCCATTCAATTAATAATAATCGCGATGTGACAATTTATACTAACTTTAGAATTTAGCACATTATAATTCTCAACGGTAAATATCATTCAAAAGACAAAACAAAAAAAACAGCAATCTTCTGCTTAGGGAGATTCATATTTATTGAAATAAAATAAAGTATGGATGCCTCCTTTTGGTCCGCGTAGTTTTATTTTTTCTAGGTAATTTTTTTCAAAATAATAATATTTTTATTACATATACTTGTTTCTGCCTCACATTTATTTCAAAATATGTAACGGCGATAACGAGTGTGCATCTGTTTATTTTAGATACCACCAAAATAGATATTTTTTCATTGCAATGAAAGTAGAAAATCGATACACTGTTTTAAAATATTTTCCAAAATATGTTGTTTTTATTAAAATTTTTGGGGAAATATTTTTGAGATGTTTCACACTTTCTTTACAATATCACGTGTATACATTTTAATTTGGGGATGGGGGTGTTCGTTCAAATCTTTTACAGTTATATAAAAAGAAATCCTTGAAGATATTAGGTCAGTAATGATTTTCTGAGAGAGAAAATTCGGCCTACATCTTACCAAAAACAATTAAATAAAACTAAAAAGATTTGATGAGAATTGCTGTTTACATATTACGTTATCTTCTTTCATATTCGGCAGAAAAAATAAATCCAAACTTCATATATTTTTTAAATTAGTTGTAACTTTTCGGTTCAATTTTGAAATTAATCCAGTTACGTGTCGTCAGAAGAGTTTATTTTATTAAATAAAAATATGTTTGACGATTTTAAAAATGTAAAGTTTAATGTCATTTTCGATTGTTAAACTTTTCTTTAAAAAAATTTTTTTTTTATTTTTTCCTGTTAACAACTGTTAGATTAATTTTGTTATGGATGCACGAAAAGGAAATATTGCTGATATCTCACGTTGACTGGCTACTATTAAATATAGGAAGGATATTATAATATAAATTTTATTTCATATCATGATTTCGTTCACTCGGTATAAAAAATAAAATTATTCATCATACTAAGTTTAATAAACGGGTATAATATATATATATATATATATATATATATATATATATATATATATATATATATATATATATATATATATATATAATAAAAAGACGTAAACACTAATATTCCATGGTCATAATTTATTCCATTGGAATCGTAAATACGATCCAATTCATCAGACCTACAAATTCAAAAAGAAAACGGAAAAGAACAACTCCGGAAATAAAAATAGAAATAGAATTTAGAGAGAGTTTAAGTATGAGAGTGTGAGACGAATGTTGGTTCTAAAGAGAGAGGTAACATACGAGAGAATTTGGGAGATCAAAACTTAACAGAGAGGGTTTTTTTTTAAACTAGGTGTGAGTGGAAGGGGGGAAATGAATGTTGTCGGATGTCTAATACATTAAAGATACATTTCGTGGTGACATACACATACCATGGACGATCTAATGTTAAAGATCAGAATAAGGAGGGAGAGGTAAGGAAAGAAGTGGTGGGGAAGAAAGATGGGGCGGGTGAAATTAAAATTGAAAGGGACGCTGTGTAATTGAGAAAATTTGACAAAACTAATATCGACTACAGGTTAAAAATCAAATATAAACATATAAAGAATAAATATGACAATTATCTAATCTAGCAAGGACCTATATTTTTATGTTCAAAACGCATGCAAATACACACATACACAATAACTTATACACGTATATACATACACATAGGCGTGTACCTACATACACACATACATATACCCATGTACACATATACACATATATCCACATATCAACACAAATACACACATACATATACATACACACACATATACACATATACATATATCTGATTCAATATCTAGCTCTAGCTCTGATACTAAACGCTTTCTAATAAGTACCGCGCATATAATATACAAATAATTACACCTACATATGTACATATACACATACACATATACACCCTTCCATAAAGTTGATCAAACACCCCTATACATCAACGTCGACTCAAACCACCCTAAACATGTGATAGACCACATCCCCAAAACTGTGAATACGAGAATACATAAGCTATCTTCTCGCCAAAAAATCTTTAATGATAATAAATTTATATACAATCAGGCCCTCAAAAATAGTGGTTTTAGACAAGTATTAAACTTTAACGGAGAACTTGTAAATCAGAATAATAACAGAACTAAAAATAGAAAGAGGAAGGTAATATGGTTCAACCCACCATATTGCAAGCTCTCTAACATTGATATAGGAAGTTTTTTTCTGAAATTAATTGATAAACATTTTCACAGTAAACATCCATTACGTAAAATTTTCAATAGGAAGACTCTGAAAATTAGTTACTCATGCGTTAGAAATATGGAGAAAATCATATCTTCCCATAATTGCAGAATACTTAGAAACTACCATAGTAATGTAACTCAATTGAGTATCCCTACCTGCAATTGTAGGAATAAAGATCATTGTCCAATAGGGGATAAATGTAACTATGAAAATGTAATATACGAGGCAACAATCTTTCCCGAGGAAAATATAAACGAGAAAAAAAGATATATAGGTAAATCCGCCGGTGGTTGGAAGCAGCGTCTATACAACCATAGACGCTCTTTTAGATATAGATGCCTCAGAAGTCAAACTTCCTTATCCAAACACTACTGGGATCTGGTGGATAAGGGATTAACCCCACATTTGAAATGGAGATACCTATCAAGAGCCAGAACACCTAATAACTTCCGCGATCGGTGTGATCTGTGCATGGCGGAAAAAAATTTTATTATCAAAGATAAGAATCAAGATGAACTGCTGAATCTTCGTAATGAGATATTTTCTAAAGGTAGACGTAAGAAACGATTCAAAACATAAACACCGTTTTGTAACATTTTGTCACTTATGTCAGTTCCATCTTGGTTCAAAACATCGGGCATGATACTTTAACGGAATGACTATTATGTTTATTTTGTTTATCTCTATATAGATCATTGTGTATGTTTATGTGATGCACTATGTATTTAATTTTTTTTTACACCCAAATTGTTGAAATTTTACTTATTTAGATTTTAAATTCTAATTTATATGTATATATATGTATGTATATGTAGGTATGTATGTAGGTATATGTGTATATGTGTGTATATGCATGTATATGTGTATGTGTATGTCTATATGTATGTATGTACTTAGCTGCGTGTGTATGTGGGTATATATTTAGGTGTGTGTGTATAGGTATATGTATGTATATGTATGGATGTATATGTATATGCATGCGTATGTGTGTATATACATATTCGTGTATACGTATATGGATGTAGATATATGTAGATGGATGTATATGTAGAGATGTGTGTGTATATATATGTGTGTATGTTTTGGTACGTATGTACCCATATATATATATGTATATGGGTGTATATGTACGTATATATGTATGTATGTATAGCTAGATGGATAGATACAGGGATACATTGTTTATTTGTTTAAATGGGTGTGTGTAATTGTATAGAAATGTAGGGTTTGAGGTATATATGTTTATGTGCACGTATGCGTATGTTCGTATGTATATATGTGGGTAAATGTGTAAGGACTGGATGCGTATGGATGTATGTGTGTATATGTAGGTATGTGTGTGTGCATTTTTGTATATATATATATATGTATGTATGTGTTTGTGTGTATGTGTATATATATATGTGTATATCTGTGCATGTGTATGTATTTATGTATATCTATGTGAAAAATGTGTGTATATGGGTATAGGTGGATAAATGTGTATGTATGTGTATGTGTATGTATGTGTGTATATATATATATATATGTATATGTGTGTGTATATGTGTATGTGTATGTATATATATGTATATATGTGTGTGTATGTATATATATATATATGTATATATATGTGGGTATGTACATGTATGTATGTGTATGTGTGTGTATATGTGTATATATATATGTGTGTGTGTATGTATGTGTGTATATGTGTATGTGTATATGTATATATGTAGGTGTAATTATTTGTATATTATATGCGCGGTACTTATTAGAAAGCGCTTAGTATCAGAGATAGAGCTAGATATTGAATCAGATATATGTATATGTGTATATCTGTGTGTGTATGTATATGTATGTGTGTGTGTATGTATATGTATGTGTGTATTTGTGTGGGTATATGTGTACATGGGTATATGTATGTGTGTATGTAGATACACGCCTATGTGTATGTATATACGTGTATAAGTTATTGTGTATGTGTGTATTTGCATGCGTTTTGAACATAAAAATATAGGTCCTTGCTAGATTAGATAATTGTCATATTTATTCTTTATATGTTTATATTTGATTTGTAACCTGTAGTCGATATTAGTTTTGTCAAATTTTCTCAATTACACAGCGTCCCTTTCAATTTTAATTTCACCCGCCCCATCTTTCTTCCCCACCACTTCTTTCCTTACATCTCCCTCCTTCTTATTCTGATCTTTAACATTAGATCGTCCATGGTATGTGTATGTCACCACGAAATGTATCTTTAATGTATTAGACATCCGACAACATTCATTTCCCCCCTTCCACTCACACCTAGTTTTAAAAAACCCTCTCTGTAAAGTTTTAATCTCCCAGATTCTTTCGTATATTACCCCTCTCTTTAGAACTAACATTCGTCCCACACTCTCATACTTAAACTCTCTCTAAATTCTATTTTTATTTTTATTTTCGGAGTTGTTCTTTTCTGTTTTCTTTTTGAATTTGTAGGTCTGATGAATTGGATCGTATTTACGATTCCAATGGAATAAATTATGACCATGGAATATTAGTGTTTAAGCCTTTTTATTATATCCTTACTCTGTCCTGGACATTGAGTTCTACCTGGATTTTATCCTCTCGGAATTTTTTATTCAAAAAATATACATGTGTATATATGCACCTGTGGATTTTGCATATATATGTATATTTACCACTAATATTATATATATATATATATATATATATATATATATATATATATATATTAGGTTGTTGCAAAAATGATGTCGTTTTCTCACATGGTAACATATGTGAGAAAACGACATTATTTTTGCACCAACCTAATATATATATATATATATATATATATATATATATATATATATATATATATATATGTATGTATGTATGTATGTATGTATGTATTCTTAAACTATTGGTTATATAAGGTGAAAGAAAATTTAATTTTAAGCATGAATAACAAATTATCGCACTGCTAGTCTTCCGTACTTCCTTAAGTTTTATCTTTATATACTTCCCGCGCTTTTTCAGAAAAAGAAATAGTGGGAGAATGACTAGGTTCCTATAATTTCCATTGACCTCACAAAACTAGCGTTCGTAAATAAACGTTATTTTCATTCTGATTTGAGTAAAACGTAAGCTTTACTTTTAGAAAATAAAGTTAATTTATATTTAAATTTAGTAATAGACTTCGAAACATATCTAATTCAAATATTGGTCCTTAAAAAGAATTTAAATTTTCTTGTTTACATTATTCGCATAAAATGGCGACTCGATGAGTGACGAATAATGTACTATTGCTTTAAACATGCCTAGGAATTTATTTATATATAGAAATTGATTTGTCTTTTAATTCTGGTTAGCTTTAGACCATTAAATTTCAAACAGAACCGAAATTTATGTTCAGAGAAGACATTTAAAATATTTAGAAATATATTTTTTGTTTTTTTGTTTCTTTATTTTATTTTTTTAGAAAGTCTAGGACGGTATTTAATTTATTTATTTACCATCAACTCAAGTGACACATCAGATTCTTCATCTATCAAATAGTTCTCAAACATCCAACATTTTTGTTTCTAAAAAAAAATTTATGATATAGTCTAATGATTTGTATGAATGCGACCCTAGCTCGTCTAATTTTAATGAAATTTGATACTGTCCTTCGCAGAGGTCCAAGGTACACTATGCTCCGAAGTTGGTTGGATATTAAGTATTGTTTAAGTTGTATCTCGGGAACACACATACCTACATACAAGATTAGAGTTTTTAAAGGAAAAGGGAAAGCATTTGCCAAAATTATGAGCTCAAGATATCGAGTTTTACATTTTCAAGAAGTTGTCTTTGCTTTGGAAAAAGAACCAATGAGCCATCTTTTTTTGTTTACTTTTTTTTGTTTTGTTTTTCTATTAAAAGTATAATTTAATAGATAAGCGATGAGAAATGAGAAATCGGAGTGCCGGGTTCGAATGCCAGCCATGTTTACTGTATTCATTTACCATTGGGAAAAGTATGAATGCATTTCCTTCTTCAAGCTATGGGTCATATAGTATTACTTGTAATTGTAAAAATCATTGCCATCTGCCAAAAAAAAAAAAAAAAAAAAAAAAATTAATGCTATATTCACTTGCCAAAAAACTAGAATTATTCTTAGAATCTAAAAAATATGTTTTGGCTTTAAATAACCTACAAAGGTTTGTTAAGTCGTAAAAAACAAACAAGTCGAACTCAATAAAAAAAAAGAAAAGCATTTAAAAAAACATCGTAAAAATTACGTAAAACTTTTAATGCCATCTAGCGTCTACGACAGAAATAATTTTTTCTCTACCTGAATAATTAGAAATGATTTCAAATTTCGAATATAATTATGCATTATAATTCTCTTCATGGAGCCTCACTGGGCATATATACAAACCTGAATTGATTTTTGGAAATAATTTTTTTTTTCAACAATTCTAACAACATTTCTAAAGCCTGATGGTTTGTTTCTATGAGATAAAATTTTGCACGAGATTTTACGTTATTTAGGTTCATGCTTTCCTTGAACGTTTCTAAAATGATGTCTTTAACAATGAATAAGTAATGAGCCATTTCGTCTTCGTTTCTTTCTTGTATCTCGTCTCATAATTAGAATATTTTTCAAACTTTTCAAAATTGTTTTGTTTTTCTGCACAACCGGTAATCAGCACTTGAACGCAATCAACTTTCTAAGCATGAATTGGATTAACAAGTTTACGGCCGGCCTTGTAATGATTTAACATCTGTTTATTTATTAGACATTTTAGTATAGAATAATATGGATTTAAAAAAGTGACGTAATTTATTGAAAAAAACTAACTATAAACAATTTTTCTTTTTTTTTTTTTTGCTATCCTCTGCCAGCCGTAATTCTGGTGAAAGTAGTACGTCGAACCATCGCCAGTGAAACACTGCAAGAGCCACTCCGTTTCGCGAGGCTCATCCCTTAATCGAGACGCCATTCTGCCAATCATCCAAAGGAACGCCATCGAACCAGGGTCAATAACCCCAGAAGTCTCCACTGCCACAGCAGTAAAAAATAGTCTATCAGCAAAAGAAGAATATTTAATTTTAATTTATTACCGGTCAAAAATAAACCACGTTTGTTTTTTAAAATAGATGATTATAGCTCTCCGCAGTTTCCTATTTT
>OZ010580.1:74202076-74217076 GCA_963932145.1 Acanthosepion lycidas | reverse complement strand
GATTCTATTGGCCAGCGTGAGAGCCAACAGCTGACTGACACGAATATTAACTAGCATGCTAGCATGCAAAAAAAACAAAAAACAAATCGATAGCTTCATTCGTCACAAGTGGGAAAAATTTAAATCTGCATGGCACTTTACTCCACTTGGCTCATTCGCTTGTTTAATCTCAACGTTGATGCTGATTCCGCAGAACTGGGTTGGGTGTGAAAAGGTATTTGTTGTTAACATTCTTTTTTCATTCGATTTTTCCAGTTACGAGTCCTTTTTTAAAGCTGATCGTTCTGTATTCATTTTGTTTAGTTCTTTTTTCGTAACAGATTTAATATTTAGTATTGAGCTTAGAAAAAATTCGCATTGTGAGATAGGCAAGAAGTAAGGCATGTAGCAAGATCAGCACGGCAAAGGGCACTCCTTTAAAGGCAAGGAAGGGCAAAAATATTTTAAGTCAAGTGATAGCGATTGCTGTATGAGTCGCACGATTTTTGAATCAAGCACGGGCAACGCCGGGCCATCCTGCTGGTATTGAAATAAAACTGGCCAAACAGAATAAGGAAAGAATGGAAGAAAAATAGAATAATGGAAAGAAATAAAAGAGTGTAAATAAAAATAAGGGTGTAGTGTAAGTGTGGAAGGGCGGTTAGTAGAGAAAGGAAAAGAAAGGAAAAGATAGGAAAAGAAAAGAAAGGAAAGGAAAAGAAAGGAAAGGAAAGGAAAAGAAAGGAAAGGAAGGGAAAGACAAAAGAAAGGAAAGGAAAGAGAAAATAAAAGAAAGGAAAGAGAAAAGAAAGGAAAAGAAAGGAAAAGAAAGGAAAGAGAAAATAAGAGATAGAAAATGTGAGAAAAAATTACCTATTTATTTTATACCCAGTAGCAGACAGAAGGCAGTTCATAACCCTTCTTAAATCTAGTAGCAAAAATAATATTATGTTAAATAAAGTGATAAACACATTTATATGAAAGAATAAATTCAGAATTAAAAGTATATCCAAATAATATATATATAAGATAAAACAGTAAGAAAAATATAAAAAAATGAAATTAATATACTGAAATGATAATAATAATCTATGAAGTATCTAATATAAAATCCACATTTAAATCAAGATATTTAAAGTTAAACCTATATTAAATAAGTGCCATGTACATTGAAAAAAAGTTAATATTTATCATCCAATATATAATAGAATTAACCAATAAGAGGAAGATTAAATGAAAGACAAATCTACACTCAAATCAGTAAAAGTGAATATATATATATATATATCTTGTCATCCACAGACAGACTGTTTCGCAGTTTCACAGGTTCATTTTTTAGATATTAAAGTATTAAATATTTGACATTCATATAATACAATTAAGAGCTATAATTATGAATGGAAGTAGTTAAGTGTAAACGGACCTAAGGACGTCTCAGAGTAATTATAAAACGAATGTTTTTGTGAATTTAATATCTATTTTTCTGTTTCAGTCTGTTACTATCTATCAATACACACACACACACACACACACACATATATATATATATATATATATATATATATATATATATATATAAATATATATATATATATAGTGTGTGTGTGTGAGTGTATTTATGTATGTATATACATATGTTCATACCGTCATTCTTGTATTTCGTTGCTTCTTTCGACTTATACATGATTACGCCGAAAAAAAAACAAAAACAAATACTTTATGTAGTCTGAAGAAGTCCTTTCGAAGGCAGAACCGTGTAACATATAATCTTTTCTTTTAACATTTAATTACACACCAATTTGTTAACAAAATTTGATTTGGTTTAGGATGTACAACTACAAGGCATACCCTTCTTAAATGTTCAATATCAGCTTCATGTGAACCGTCTTGTTCCACTATCTTCAGCCCCCATTCAATGGTATTCATATGATACAATCAAGAGCTGTAATTATGAATGGAAGTAGTTAAGTGTAAACGGACCTAATGACGTCTCAGAGTAATTATAAAACGAATGTTTTCGTGAATCCAATATCTATTTTCTGTTTCAGTCTGTTACTATCTATCAATATGGATCTATGTGTGTGTGTGTGTTTATGTATGTATTTATTTAGGTCTATCCAAGTCTATCTATCTATCTATCTATCTATCTATCTATCTATCTATCTATCTATCTATCTCTTAAATTAAATGTTATTGTTCAGCCCAAACTTTTAATTGTAGGTATTGTCTATGCGTAAAGTTGTGCAGCACACAGAGAAAATTGTGGACCACTCAGAGAAAAACGAATTACATTTCAGGGTACTGTCACAGTTTGCTAAGAAGGGTTGTTACCCACATAGATATCCCATCAGCTTAGCTTAGTCTGGTATAAGGCCTTCGTAGCAGGTCCTTCTGTGATTGTCATGAACCCCAGGAGAATAAAATAGCAAAAGAGAAAAACATCTCACAGGACCGTAAAAAATATTCAGATAGGACATTATTTTTTTTATCTGCAAATATTCACATGAACGTTTCGAATATCCACTAGTGATATAAGGGGCCATTGTTCCTTCTAATTCTAATACTGAAACAACCTCGTGAATCATCAGACTGAATGAGAATGTCTCTGCTATAGATGACACCAACGTGTACACTAATTCATAATTACGAATCGGGCACTACTTACATTGATTGGTCCGCTCGTAAGGAATAAGGATCACATTTTGAATGAGTGACTGCTTGGGAAGAATACCAGCTGTTGTAAACCTGGATATGCGAGTGGTGTAAAGGATAACTACTCGGAATGGTAAATCAGAGAGATCAGTTCCAATTCCAGTTGGGTTCGTTATATTCACTTACGCGCAAATACCCCTGGGAAAGGTATGAATCCCCCTTCTTTCAGCCTTACGGCCACATCATTTTGAAAGACCAGTTCCCGTACGATCGCTTAAGTTAAGCAACGTTGAGTCTGATCCGTACCTAGGTGGGTGTCCGCTTGGGAATACCAGGTGCTGTAAGCTTTGATGTGCCGGCGGTGTAATGGATAATAGTTTGTAATTATTAATCAGAGAGTCGAGTACCAATTCTCGCTGGGTTTGTTATATAAACTTACGCGCAAGGATCATTAGGAGATGTATAAATCCACCTCTTCTCCCCCATCTATGGGTTACTTATTAAGACAGGCATCACTAAAACCATTATTATTTCAGAAAAATAAATAGATAAATAAAATTGCGTACAAAAGATTTAGATTTCGGCACTTAATAACCCATTGAGATTAATATATCACTAAAGCAAAACAAAGATCCCTCTTGTCCCACAGATATTCTTAATTAGTAGGATTTGTATCAGTAAATCATTTTTATATCCTAAAACATTGTCTTACAATATAAAAATATATTCTGGCTTTAAATAACCGACAAAATGTTGATAAGCCATAAAAAAAAAAAAATACAAATCAAGGCAATCAAAAACAATCATAACATTTGAGAGGAACAATTGTGTAGATTACCCGTGAGATTTCCCAGACTCAAAAAAATAATACCAAGATGTCCTCAAGGACACATGGCACAGTGGATAAAGGCGTTGGTTAGATCCAGTGACTAGACCCAAAGAGTGTGAGTTCAATACCCGGTTAAGGCAGTGGAGAACTTTCAGAGGGACATTAGCAGGAGATAACTGATAACTAACATCCATCAACCATGGTACGTGGAACTAGAACAGTCTACCCCAGTGATCGAAATAAAGGGTTCAGTTCGAAATTCCAACCACCTGAAGAAGGCCGGAGCGTACAACGACCGAAACGTTGTGATAAATATGGCAACAAAGATGAGGACAATAGTCCGAATAATGTAAATAATGTACATAATACCTCATCTCAGAAATATAGACAGACTCCAAAAAAATAATGTTTTTAATTATTAAGTTCACAATATAAATACAGTGAACCTTATCAGGTTTATTTACAAATGTCAATTTTGAAACTCTGCTTACATCATCGATAACTGTGTACTAATAAGAAATTGGAAAAAGGACAACATAAGTAGTACGCATTTATCCATGACGTAAACACAGTTTTAAACTTGACATTGTAAATTTTTTTTTTTTGAAACAATAACAACATTTATTGAAACAAAACAAGTACAGTTGACCACTGATGACAATTCCAGAACAACGTAACAATAAACAATTTTTTCTAACCTCTGCCAGCCGCAATGATGGAGAAAGCATTACCTCGAACCATCGCCAGGGAAACACGCTGCAAGAGCCACTCCGTTTCGCGAGGCTCGTCCCTTAATCGAGATGCAATTGCGCCAATCCTCCAAAAGAACGCCATCGAACGAGGGCCAATAACCCCTGAAGTCTCCACTGCCACAGAAGTAAAAAAAAAAAAAATTATCAGCAAGAGAAGAATATTCAACTATCTTTTTCATCTCTGCGTCCCGGGCGACGGATCCTGGCTCAACCACGGAACTGATCAAATTACCGACCGAAAATTGTAAAATAAAAACAAAACACCGGTAACTCTTTAAGAAGCCAGGTTTCTTCCAGTTCCAAAATGATTTTTTAAAAATCAGTATTTTTCGATTCCGACAAATATCGTGGATAAAGTTGTTATGAATAATCAAGAGTGGTCTCCTCTTGTTTTGTTGCTCTCCTATTTTAGAGAGCTATTTTTGTTTACTGGGACTATAAAAAGAACACTATATGTGAAACTTGTATTCCAGCTGAATAAAGCTTTCTTAAAGCCTACACCTTCGTACTTTTTCTATTAAAAGTACATTTCAGAGTTCAACATTTTTTTAAATAAGCAACATATCCGCCATTCTCTTCCGGCATTTGCTTTCCACTCAAGCTTGATCTTCTAAAATGTAAATGCAATGTTAATCCTCTGTTATAAATAATCAAGAGTGGTCTCCCCTTGTTTCGTCACTCTCCTCTGTGAGAGAGCTATTTCTGTTTACTGTGACTATAAAAGACACTATACGCGAACCTTTTATTCTCAGTTGAATAAAGCTTTCTTAACGCCTACACCTGCGTACGTTTTTTTTTATTATTCCAAAACGAAGATCTAAAGAATAACAAACATTTTCTATGTTTTTTTCGTTTTTTTTTTTTTTTTTTTTTTTACGAGCGGTTCAGTTTAAGTAGTATCTGAAACGTAATGACAATTGATACCGAATTCGATCCCCTCTATCTTTCTAGGACTTCTAAGTCGTGTTTATATCAAGCAATATGCATCGATGCAATGATAGGCCTCGGAATGCGAACATTTAGTATCAGTGTCTGGCTTTTTTGGGGGGATCAGACCTTGGACAGATAAGAGAGATTGTCTTGAATGCGTTCGTTTCTCAATGGGCCATCATTTCGACTGATTAGACAATCCGACTGTAAATACCTGACAGCAGCTGCCGTTCCTGACAGGTTTAGCTAGCACTATGTTAAAGAGCGTTTCACATCTGCAGTCTGTGTCAGGAATGAAAGCAAACAGTACATCATAAAAAACTAAATTGTCAGAGCAGACCGGGAAAGGAACAAGGTTTCTGGAAAAACGATCGTATTGAAAGCAACTTTAAGCGAAATTAGCAGCGACAATGCTTTTGATAAGCCATGCAAATGGATTCTCTTTTATGAAATAGCTTTATAAAAACTTTATAGTGCGCATTTTTATTCCATACAGAACATTCGGACAATTTCCACCTAGTTTATGTCCGAAAAATAAAAAAAAATAAAAAATCTTAACCGCCGTACCTTGTCAGTCGTTTTTAAAAAAGTTTGTGTAAAAGAAGGACTACTGACTAAATACACAAATATATATATATATATATATATATATATATATATATATATATATATATATATATATATATATATATAGTGTTTTGGGTCAGCAAATCATTAGTCAAACATATTGATAAATATAAAATATAACGAATGTCTATTATGTTTGATCATAAGCCGTTCTAAGCTTCGTATATTGGGTTTAAAAAATATAAGATGGTGACAATTTTCCAATTGCGCCCTCTATCTATCTCTCTCTCTCTCTCTCTCTCTATATATATATATATATATATATATATATATATATATATATATATATACACACACTGTTTAAAATTTGCTTTATTTATGGAAGTTTCTTCAATATCGGTTTTAGAGTTTGTAGACAGCGCCCAGAAGAGTTGCAGGTGATCCCGTAATCTTCTGGAGGCCAAGAATGTAGTCAATATTGATTTTATTGAATAAATGAACTCTTTCGTATTTCAAGATAATGTTGTTTAATTTTGGTAAATATGTCTGTTAAAATGGCATGTCAGTTTTATTTTTGCGTAATTAATACAATTTATCCATCGCATCCTGTATATAATACTTATTACTATAAACCTTGCTTTTAGTGGTTACACGCACAGACACTCCTGTTTCGTCTATTATTTATTCAATTAGCGCATTTTACACTGCCGTGGACACCACTCTCCTCCATCTCATAATGCCGACATTCAAGGCAAAGTTCTTTCCCTCTGCTTCCCCCCTAGATCACGTTCTGTCATCCACTTACTCAAGCTCGTCAGGTATGTGACGCGTTGCTTTCCCTTGTCACTCTTTCCCTTTATTTGACTCGTGAATATCAGATTCTCCAGGCTCTCCTTCCTCATCATGCGTCCCAGAAACTTCAGCTGTCTCTTCCTGATGTTAAGTATAAGACTCCCCCTTGTTTGCATCCTCATCGTTGCTCACACGCTCGGTCAATGATATCCTTAGCATCATTCTGTAAAACCACATCTCCGTCTACTTGAGTCTCTCTTTCAGTTTTGAGGAAATCGTCTAACATTCGCTGCCGTAAAGAAGGACAGATGTTAAGTAACAGCTCAGTATTCTTTTCTTTGTTATCAAAAAAATCCTCCTGTTTCGCAATACTCTGCCCAGCTTTTGAAATGAGTCATTGGCCATTCCAATACGTCTACAGATATCTGTGTCGCACTTACCGTCTTCTGTCAAGACGCTTCCCAGATGTTTAAACGTCTAACTCACGGTAACAATAGATGTGCTTATTTAACTTTCTACTCTCCAGAAAGCAATAATAATCGAATTGGCAACGACGCAACGAGATTTTATCAAAACTTCAGTCAGACATTGAAAAAAAAAAAAGTAAAAGAAATTAAACAGTTAATGCGTTTCCAACACTCGTTTGCAATTTGAATGATTAATCACCGAGTGCCTGTCCAGGGCATTGATATACATGTCCAACGCTATTCATATCCTGATTGAATACTATCAGCTCGCCAAGTATTGCTGGCCAAGAAGGGATCAAATATTTATATCGAATCCATGGTGACTGTCAGTTGTGACGACTAATTATACTGGGCATCACAAGGCAATTATCACAATATATTTTTATTTGTTTTATTGTGTCAGCAATATGTCCAACATATCAGGAAAAAAAAAAACATCTTAAAAATATTGAAGGCAATTTTGTCTAAATTGCTTCAGAAATAGAATTATTATTGTTGCATGTTTTATAATTTGCAGTACCATGTTCATCCTGATTGTTATATTCACAACGTTTCCACCATTATATTTTCCGGCCTTCTTTAGGAGTCGGTTACCTTCTCAGAATTTTTAATCGTAAACTTTATACAAGTTTAATAATTTCTTTAATTTAATTAAATTTGATAGGACTTCATGGTAAACAATATTTTGAAGAAAATATCTTTTTTTCCTTTGTTCTTTTTAACAGCGATCAATAAATTCTTAGGATATCTTTCTAGTGAGCATGCAGCATATAACTGGCCATGCGTAAACATTTCTTTCTGGAGTCAAATTCCAACTTTTTGAAGCGTTCGGCTTTGTGATTAGTTTATAGTTCTCGCAAACGCAGGTCGAATTGTAAACTGGATTCTTGTATATATAAAACTTAAAGACAGAATAAGAAAAAGGAATACTGCATATTTATTAAATAAGTATTTGTTATTTTAAGCATTAATTTTTTTTTTAAATAGTTGGAGTATTTTGACTGTTAAATAATTAAAATTTAATTTTTTTCCAAAAAATTAATGAAAATCTATTGTACTAAGGTACGTACCCTAGTAAAACAATCTGTATTTTGTACCCTCTTACCTGTTTGCAGTTCTCTCCAATATCTGGTTTCGACCAGTCAATGTATGGCTAATTTAGAGGGTGCGACAGACGGACGGAATAACGGAAGTCACAGAATTTTATATAGAGATTATTAAAATTTGAAAGAAATATTGGCAGCGAAAGATGTTTCTAGCGGCTCAATATTTTTCTCGGCCTTAGTTTCTAAAATGTCATATACTAGACAAATCGCATGACAACTTTAAAAATCTCAACGAAGAAGTTTTACACTATTTACATTGCTCGGACTATCATCCTCATCTTTTATTACCATATTTATCACAACGTTTCGGCCGTTGTACGCTCCGGTCATCTTCAGGTGGTTGGAATGTCGAACTTGGAGAGGGGAATTAACAGGAAATATCTGATAATTGACATCCATTAGACATGTGGCAAGTGGAACTAGAACAGTCTACCCCAGCGAGCGAAATAAAGGGTTCATTTTGACATTCCAACCACCTGAAAATGGCCAGAGCGTACAACCGCCGAATATGGCAACAAAGATGAGGGTGATAGTCCAAGCAATGTAAACAGTGTACATAATACCTCATCTCAGAAATATAGACAGATACTGAAAAAGTTTTTTAAAAAATAACTACAATGAAATCTTAAGGAATGGGAAAACTAGGTCAATTATAACTACAGTCAAGCTTTCGATTATTATGTTTTTTTAGAGTCCTCTTGGTCGAGTTTGTTTTAAAATCTTTTCTTTTTTAAGTATAAGCCTCCTCTTTGTTTGCATCCTCATCGTTGCTCACACGTTCGGTCCATGATATCCTTAGCATCCTTCTGTAGAACCGCATCTCCTTCGCCTCGAGTCTCTTCTTCTGCTTTGATGAAATCATCCAACATTCGATGCCACAAAGAAGGACAGATGTCACGTAACAGCTCAGTATTCTTTTCGTTGTTACCAAAGAAATCCTCCTGTCTCGCAATACTCTGCCCACCTTTTGGAATGCGTCCTTGGCTACCCCAATACGTCTACGGATTTCAGTGTCGCACTAATCGTCTTCTGTCAAGACGCTTGCCAGATATTGAAACTTCTCCGTCTGCTTGATTCTAGTGTCCCCAACCTGCAAATCGCATTTCGGGCTCATCCTCTTCCGGGTATTAAGTATAAGCTTCCTCCTTGGAGACAGGCATGAGCTTAAACTGATTTTACAAAGAGAGAGAATAGAAACATGTGCAATTAAGACGATGAGAAAAAAAAAAACAATTAACTGATTGTATTATTGAGTTCTCCTAGTCTCGGCCAATGATTGAAACCGTCGTGTTATTTTTTGTTTTCATTTTAGCATCCGATTCTATCTGATGCCTATAAATATTAATCTTTAAGTCAGCACAAAGAAAAAATGAATTCGTTTGACACTTGGAAGATATAGCTGTGCCAATCAATATGAAACCTCGACTTTTGTCCTCACTCAAACACACTACAATGGCCGATATAACAAGATATATAACTATTTTAACTACCACATAGGCGAACGTATTTACCAAGTTCAGCACATGACCACATACGTAAGGGTATCCAGTGAGGTTCGAACAGAGCGTTATTCAACTGAGACTTGCTTGCTAACCCCTGCTCTAAGACGCGACGCCCTGGCGACATCAACTATGTTTACATTAATATAATCACTTGTTATCACTTGTGATTATTGTTATAATCCCCATGTTATTATCATTAACATTCTAATTGCAAGGTTTTCAGTATTTAATTATCCTCATCATTAAAAAAAGCATAAAAATCTTCATTATCCTCCCTTCTTGATTGTTTATAAATCCTGAATATCTTTCCATGCTATCTTCAATATGGCTGTTTCCCCCCCCCCCAGTTTTTGTGCTGTTATGTCGATTAGTGTTAATTCTCAATAACGCAATCAGTTAATTGTTTTTTTTTCTCATCGTCTTAATTGGTCATGTTTCTATTCTCTCTCTTTGTAAAATCAGTTTAAGCTCATCCCCGTCTCCAGGGTTTTCACTACACCGACTGTTTTTGCCAGCACAGCAGAATTCTTCTCTCCCCCAAAACTAACCACCTACCAAGTAAATACGTACAGACATAAATATAAATGACCAATATATACTAAACTACCAAGCAAATGAAATACATACAGATTAAAAAAAAAATAATGATAAATATTCACTTATTACCGAACCAAGCGAATTCTTATAGACATCAAATAAAAATGATTAATATTTTTCTAACACCGAACCAACTGAACGGTTTTGGACTCGAACTTTAACCATGAATAGTCACTCATCCCCGAACCAAGCAAATGCTTATTAACATAAATATTTACCTCTTTCCGCTCAGCAGAATTGGGCACGGGGCTCTGTGTTCATAACGCCCGCTTTCTAGACCATGAGACCTAGGTTCGAATCGCACTAGTTTGAAGGCGAATGTTGAGGCGGTCCCAGGTTGCGGCACATTTGGAAAGCGCTCGAAAACTTTACTTCACCCTTCCGAGTGAAATTGTGTAGACGGAACATTTTGGGAGCCGTTGATAGTTGAACTAGCACGAAGTCGTAAGTCATCGTGACTGAGGGTTTATGCGTACAGAATTGTTGATCGGACGAGATAATGTGCTCTCTCTCTCTCTCTCTCTTTCTCCCAGAAACTGTGACTAACGCTCCCTCAGCATAGTTGAAGTATAAACCACAGGTGGGCGCTGAACAAACACAAATGTGCCTGAGGGATTAACTCGCCGCCCTAACCAGCAGACAGCCATACACGTGTACGAGCTACCAGCCATTACTACCTCTTTCTGAATCAATTGATTCGGTTTTTACAGCTTATCAACAGTTTGTAGTTTATTTAAAGAAAATATTTTTAGAGTATAAGAATTTGGAAATAATAATGGTTTAGCGATGCAAGTTTTACTAATTAACCAATAGCTGGGGGAGACGATGTGGATTCGTACCTTCCCTGGCGGTATTTACGCGTATGCGAATATAACGAACCCGAATGAAAATGGAACTCGGCTCTCCGTTTAACAATTCCGCACCAGTATCCATTGCCCTAGACATCCCGACGTGGTGTAATGATTATCAAGCTTGTCTCGCAAGGACAATTACGACTAAGTAGTGAGTTCGATCTTCACTGGGCGCCCCATACTTTCTGCCTTGTACCACATCTAAACTACGCTTAGAAAACGTATTCCTCACTGAGTACCTCATACTTTCGGCCTTGTGCCACATTTAAGCTACGATTAGAAAATCATTAGGTCACTTCAACGTGGTGTAATGTTTAGCAAGCTTGTCAGGCTTGATGAATTAAAACTGAGAAGTGATTTCAATCCCCGCAGGGTGTTTCATACTTTCGGCCGTGTGCCATATCTAACCTAAGTTTAAAAATAATCACCTTTATCCATTAAAACACCAGTACATCCAAGCTTTCTGTACCTGTTATTCTCAAATGTTCACCCATCTAGTTACTGACTAAGCTCAACGTAACTTAACTTCATTATATCGTACCAGTATTTCAGCATGGCCATAAGCCTCCCGAACCAAGTAAATTCATACAGACTCGACCAATATTTACCTCTTTAAATTATTCTAGACTCTTTGGGACTTCAAGCTTCTTCCAAATCGCTAACGATACAGCAAAAATGGTCGGTTCCTGGTACGTCTCCTGAAATTCTCTCTCGTTACAAGAGTCATTCAAGTCCAGCAATGGAGTATTCATGCCATATCTGAGCTAGAGTTGCCCAGTTCTCACTATCCAGTTTTGACAGAATTCAGAATCGTTTATGCAGACGTGTGGGTGATGAATTATTTCCACCCTGCAACAGATGAAACGTCGCCAGCCTTTTATTACTGCATTGCTATTTCCATGGCAAATGTTCAGACGCGTCACTATCCTTCGTTCCACCATTTCAGACCTTTTCAACTACTATTCTTCATGCCACGTACAAGGAAACGAATCATCCTTATATCCTTCGTACTCCATTTGTAAGGAGGAAGTTTCACTCGGAAAGTTTATTCCTAGAACTGTTATTTTGTGGAACTTATTACCAGAAGGACCCCTTCTCGATTACTTAGCCTCTTCAAGTCGAGAGTTAAACGTTATCTATTCCACATGTCCTCACAATATACTCTCACTTATTCAGTAATTCTCTACCTCGAGTTATTTTGGGGATTTGTATCATATGAACAATAATAAAAAATATAAAATAATTAATGCTTACCTATTGTGGAACCAAACATATATCGAATCAAATATATTTTTCTTCTTCTGTGTCCCCTCAGAACGTAAGCGATCATGGTTCTCCACAAGTTCCTGTTCCTTGCAGCTCTAAATGAAATTTGTCTTTTTTTTTTAAATTCTAAACCCTGTTCCGCCATCCATTTCTTAAACTCGTCAATTATGTTATACGTTGTTTTCCTTTCTCAATATTGTTCTGAATCTATCCTGTGAGTATTGGGTTTTCAAAGCCCTTTTTCCTCATTATTTGCCCCAGAAATTTCAACTTAAGAACTTGGCTTAAATGACGTCAAGAAAAACTGAATTCAAAACTCGGTGGAGTGAGGGATTCTCCATATTACCTTATTGCGACAGCTTCAGTACAGGCGCACAAACAAGGGATGCTGGGAATTTGTTTGTGCGCATGTGTAGTCGCACAAACGTAACAAATTTAGTCCGATGAACTCCTAAAGGACGATACGCGATATACGTAAACTTTATTCCATTTTATCATACATTTTTCCTTCGATATTGTTTTTCATACATAAAAATTTATATATTGTTATCTAAGAATATTTTACTGTCGCAATACGTTACTTGCTCTTGAGAAGACATCATTCGCTGTTCCTATATGTCTGAGAATTCCTGCATCTTTTTCTTCCTTGTCCGTTCCGAAATGCATTCCTCATTGTGTGTCCTAGATATCTCAACGGTATCATACCGATTTTATGTATCAGTTTCTTTGCAGTTACTTTTCCACAAGGTTAAACAAGGTTCGAAGCATTCAGTAAGCGGTATTCCCATACATCTTCGGATTTCTGTGTCCAATTCTACGGGATTCGTGAAAGAAAGCGGCAAACTCAATGTAAACGTATGGACGAGCTCGCTCGTCGCAGATAACAATTCTTAGAGTTGTGATGTTCAATACTTACTGGGTGCCTTCTCCCCATCATCATATACATGTTCTTCGCACAGAAATGAAATAGGACTTCGGGGATTGTGGGGCGAAGCGCGGTCAGATGAAACTCGGTGGTCGACCGCTTGACACATGGTGATCGTCGAGCGATGCGCTCTTATAGGACTGCGTTTTATGGGCTGAACTCATCTCGCAGTACGACTTTCTTGTGTAATAGATTTTTGTTAACTGGATGCCATGTTGTATGGTTTTCAGTAGATCCCACTATTATGGCTTTGATTTAGATTAAAATTCAGAAAACTTGAAGAATTAACATACCTGGCACTTGACATGCAGCAACGATTTGCAAACTAACCTTGCAGAGGAGTCTCTATTCTCATTGGGTACCGCATTATTATGGCCGTATAATGCTAATCTTAGGCAATGTCAATATGGGCTTTTTGTCGTGGTAATTTGACTGAATGCCCCCTCTGTAGTTTCCCATGCTACTGACAGTCTGTAGTTTCCATTGGATGAAAAAACAGTCTTTCACTCACACACCATTCTTTTTATCCATTCCTTCAGAGCTTTCCTGAAAGTGCCAGCATTGTCTTACTATCTCTTCAATAACACGCCCCGAAGTGATTTTCATCTGAAATGGCTTCACGTGACCCTTAGCTTATTTCAAATGATTAAAAATGACACCTAGCAAATTAGGAGACACTCGCCTTGCCCCTATCGGTTCGATAGATCATCATACTCAAGATTCGTGTATTTAAAGTTTTTGTTTTTTTCTTATATATTTCTTTTTTTATTAACTTTACTTTCCATTAACATATTTTTATTAGCAAAGACTTATGCTAAAGCATTTTTCCTTCATGTTTGTTTTCCATTTAGGTTCTTAATTCAGAAAAACAAATCAAAATAGCGCTGGAGGTTGTTATGAGGGATAGTCCGAAAGTGATACCTCCTGTTGAATACCACAGAAGCGACAACAGATACAAAGAGCACAATTTTCAGCTACAAAGCACTACATTTGTAACGTTGGTGCAACTAAACATGCGCACAAATAAGGAATGCTAGGAATTTGTTCGTGCGCATGTGTAGTCGCACAAACGTAAAAAATTTCGTCCGATGAACTCCTAAAGGACGAAATACGTCAAACGTAAACTTTATTCCCTTTTGTTTTGTCATACATTTTTCCTTCAATATTGTTTTTAATATATAAAAATGTACATATCGTTGACTCATATATATATATATATATATATATATATATATATATATATATATATATATATATGCTCGGAACGTAGCTTGCCATGCTACTGAAATGAATTAGCCGTGCTAACACCCTTCTTTTTAAACATTCAACAAACTCCATTCTATGTCAGTGGGTGCCTTCTTTCTTTATTACATATCTTAGAAACTTATATTGTCTCTTTCTGATTGTTAGCTTTTTCGTTGTGCTTTCCTTAATATTCATGGCGTTTCAGTGGTAGAAAAATCCAGAAGACATAGTAATCTGAATCTAGATTATTTTGTGAGAGTGATGATTGAAAATCTTTCTCAAAAAAATTCTTTTTTTCACTTGTCCTGTAGATGATATCCAAAGCATTTTTCAGTAGATACATGTCTCTATCGCTTCAAGCATCGTCATCTGCAAATAAAAAAAAAAAAAAATTGTCCAGCCACATAAAATATTAAGTGTTACATAGCTGTTCATAACTTTTCTTTGCCTCTTGGAAGATTTTCCTATCGCTTAATACTTTGCTTTGTTTGTAAAAGACATCTTTCACTATTTCTATGAACATTTGGATTTCTCCCTCAT
>OZ010580.1:74182076-74197076 GCA_963932145.1 Acanthosepion lycidas | reverse complement strand
TGGATAAATGTTAGAAGAGTGTTCTCGAGTAGACACACTTGTTCGTAATAAATTGTAGCATCTAGACTACCCACACAAAACAAAATGGTCAGTCGTAAAAATGGGCACTCGTTAGTCATTTTGACCAAAATCAATAGGCATCCAAAACTCAGTGGTATTAGGTTGGTGCAAAAATAATGACCTAATGATGTCGTTTTTTGACGTTAAAAATACGTCAAAAAACGACATTATTACGTCATTATTTTTGCACCAACCTAATAATATGCAAACCAAGGAATCGGAATAAAATTAAGGTCTGTAGAATGCACACAAGAAATCTATGTGGACGTTCGACGCTACATGATCTATAATATACTCGATAATCATCTGAGGATACAATAATATGGATTTTATTAGATGGAATGAAGGACGGAGTATATTCTGGTCAATTAAAGCCTAGTCTAAATGATTATCCGGTCGTATAAACTAGCCTTGCTTAATTTATACCTGAGTGATATAAAACAGCCTAAACGTGAGCATACTGTAGTGTTTGTCGGTGTGAGTGTTATGACAAGTTAAAATTTAAGCCAATGCCGTTGCATTCATTTTTCGCATAATGATGGAACCCCACCTTTTCTCCATCAGCTAGAATTGATAACAGGATATAGTGAAATTGAATTTGGCTGGCGATCAGCTGATGAAAAGTACAACTCTTAATTCAAAGCCGGGATCAACGCGGTGTAATGATTAGCAAGCTTGTCTCGCTAGATCATTTACGACTGAATAGTGAGTTTGATGCTCACCGGGTGCTCCACACTTTCGGCCTTCTGTTGCATTAACGCTAAGCTTAGAATATCATTTAGGGCACATCAGCGTGGTGTAAGGGTTAACAAGTTTTCCTCGCTAGATCAATTACGATTAAATAGGGAGTTCAATCCGACATTTTCGACGTTACGCTTAGACAATCACCTTAATTCATAGCTGGCTAAACGACTAATAATCTCCAAATCATGATTGACACTAGCCTACATCAAATCTAGGGATAGAAAATAGCCTAATCTAAACTATTGTCATCTAAAGTGTCGTAGGCCCGAATCTTTGTACAAAGACCGAAGAGTCCAATATTTTCTGCGGCGATTCCTTTCTTCGAGACAAGTGAGGTGGATTTGTTTTTGAAACGTTCTTCTAGACTTTGCCTAAAAAGACAAGACCTACAAGGCAGCATTTCACGGCATTTCTTTTTCTTCTAGACTGGTTACGATCCAAGACTATTTGTCCCAGTCTGTCCGACTATTTACCCATAGATGGGTCTCTCAGTTGCGAGTAAAAGGGTATAGTCTAAATTATATACCTTTAGACTATTATTATCAAAATCGGCTTTTCTTAACTAGAATGCTACGTCATGGCTCCAGAAACCCTTTTCCAGGAATATACCAGGGTATAATAGCAGATAGGAACTCATCCAACAGTAATCGGTCATTGGCTGAACGAGGAATATTGAAGTTGATGAAAACCAAGGAATCGAAAGGAAATCGTGAACACAAAATGCATAAAATAAATCTCTGAACTTGTGATCCATGATCCATGGTATTCTCAACTATCATCTTTTGGTACAATAATATATATCCTATATTCCACTAATTTCAGTGTGTACTCATTTAACATTCTTAGCAAGTCCAACTCGAATTACCACTTGAAAGTGTTGGAGGCCATTTATATTTTATCGTTGAAGCCGTCTCTGTGTAAACGGAAGGACTTCGTGCTGGGACTCCAACTAATTTCCATCTAAGTAATATTTTTTTCTTTTTTTTTGTCCCCAAATTAATATTGTCCATCTCTTTTTAGTAATTATTATTATATTATTAAAATACACCTTTAAATGCCAAATCTAGATGCGTCGTCAGTGTTGTTGCTCCCATGTCACTAGAAGTTTCGGGTCTAAATAAACAACAGACTTCTTCGATGGGCGACCCCACCGAATATGATCAGTATTCGGCCCGCACCTAGAACAAAAATTTGCCACGAGCTTTAGGACGTGAAATATATAAGTTGCCCCAGTAGACAACGACCAATCAAGTCTTCACTTGGGCTATTCGATGTTATAAATTAGGTATGCATAATTGTGTTGATCTTCGTACATACGGCCAAGAATGGGTTTTTTTTTTTCCCTCTCCCCTTTTTTTCTTTGGAAGAAAAAACAAAACAAGAAACATAACATAAATATAAATATATGTATATACACACACACACAAACACATATATACACAAAAAAAAAAAAATAAAAATAAAAAACAAAAAAAACGATATATTATATTCAATTGGCTCGTCCTGCGACTTGTTCTTCCTCTACCTCCCCTTTTAACTAACTTATTTGTTTGGTCTTTCTTTTCTTTTACTTTTGTATACCCATTTTCTTTCCCAAACTACACTTCATAAGACGTTTACAATAGAGTGATTAAAATGACAGACTATTTACAACTTTAAAAACTACACGAAAAAACGTTTAAAAAAACGCTTAAAATAAATTAATCAAGCTATTTACATGTAAACTATTGGTAAAAAAACACAAAAAAAAATACGTGTAAATTTTAAATAAGTTATAAAAAAAAAATATCCTTACCGGAAAGAATTCGTTTAAAAACTAAAAGAGATAACTAGACTTCCTCAAAATAAATAATTGAGATATTTACATGTCGAAAAAAAATAGTTAAAAGAAAAATAGCGTGTAAATTTAGCTAAAATAAAAAAAAAAAACAGGAAGGAATACTTGTAAGAAAATGTTTTGCAATCAAATAATCTGTTCGGAAGACCAGTAAAGAGTCATAGCACCTCAACCCTAACTTGAAGCAAATGGAAAGATTGAGTCGCAACTTTCTCATCATCTATATACACAAATTTCACCCACAAATACATATATATATATATATATATATATATATATATATATATATATATATATATATATATACATACACATATATATACATACATATACACATATACACATACACACACATATATACATACATACATACACACACACACATATATACATATATATATATACACACACACACACACTAATCAGTCTTAAACGTAACCAGTGATGGCATTTATGCCGTATGTACATCTGTATTGGTAACGTTCTTATTTGTAGTTTTGGGCCACTCAATGGCTCTATTTATCCACAACCACCTGGTGGCCTTTTCGACGGACTCCAGGATCATTTGGATCGCCCGCCTTCTTTTTTGTCCATTTATCCCCAGGCTAGTAAGGGCTCGTATCATTGACTGTCCGGCGAACCCCCTACAGCCGATCTCGACAGGGAAACAATGAGTGTGCCATCCTTTATTTCTGCAGTCATTTAAGAGTCCTTCATATTTACTATATTTCCTCTCAAATGCCTCTTGCATATGCTCTTCCCATGGGACCGTCAACTCCAGCAGAATAATCTGTTTTGTGGCGTCCGAATAAATGATTATGTCTGGACGGAGTTTGGAGGACGATATATGTGTTGGGAATTTTAATTGTTTCCCGAGATCGACTCGCATTTGCCAATCCGACGCGGACGATAACAGTGAATGGGATCCTGCAACCTTCTTACTCGGCTTTGCACCTTCTTTAACGAAACGGATAGCCCTTCTTTCTGGGATGGGTTTATTACTCTGTAACGCTTCAGTAATAATGAGTGCTATCGCCTCTAAAACCTTGTCATGACGCCACCGATAGCGCCCGTCTGTCAGAGCTGTTCTGCACCCGCTTAGTATATGTTGCAGTGATCCCCTCCCCGAACACAAGGGGCACTTTGGTGAATCTATTTTTCCCCATAGGTGTAGATTGGTCGCGCTTGGTAATACGTCGTACACCATCTGAACCAGGAATCTAGATCGGCTGAAGTCGGTACTCCAAAGATCTGACCACGACACTTTCCGCCGATCTACACCATCCCACCTGGTCCAGGCGCCCTGCTGGCTATAACCTGCCATTTTTGTCATCCGCTTTTCCTCCATCCCTGCCCTTACTTCATCCTGTATCAGGAGTTGACGCTCTTTCACGGTGCTTTTTCCGAATTTGTAGGAGGGAATCAACCCCAGACCTGCTCTGCCCTGTGCGGCTGAACCAATTATTGCTTTTACCCTCAGATTCCCTTCTGCGATAGCTAGTTCCTTAGTCGCACTCCATTTTCTGCCAGTCTTGATCTCAATTCCTGCGCCTGATACTTTCGGATCTCTGGAGTTTCTATAATGGTAGCTTTCTCTTGTCCGTGACACCATGAACTCCTCAACTAGTCCTCTGAATGGCAACTGGATGGCATTGGATGATCCATATAAGGCTGCGCTGCTTAAGCACCGAGGTAATCCTAACCATCTACGGAGGAAACTGCTAGCTCTTCTCTCTAAAGTCTCCACCGTCGAGATGGGAACGCTATATGTCTGGAGTGGCCATAATGCTCGTGGGAGCACACAGTGATGGTATAGCCAGGCTTTGAAACGCCCTGGCAATCCCGATTTGTCTATTTTTGCCAGCCACAAGTCAAACTCAGTACGTATAGCTTCGATGGCTAGTGTGTCCTTCAGAGCGTTACAAAAGGATTTACCTAGGCTTTTAACAGGCTTATCGGCCAACGTCTGGATGGCTCTCCCTTCTATTGTGAAATAGTGTTTTACCACTCGGCCCTTTCTTATTACCACTGTTCTACATTTGTTAGGCTTGAAATTTATTCTTGCCCACTCAATCAGTTTCTCTAACCCACGTAATAGCCATCTACAGCCTGTAACAGAATGTGTGGTGACTGTAAGATCATCCATGTAAGCCCGGATGGGAGGTTGCCTAACTCCGGTATTTGAAACGGGGCCACGGCATTCCACCTCAGCGGACTTCACGAGCATGTTCATCGCGAGAGCAAAAAGCGTGGCTGACAATGTACAGCCTGTAATAATTCCTCTCTCGAGTCTATGCCAGTCTGAAGAAACCAAACCGGATGAAACTCTTAGATGGAATTGATTGTAGTAATCTAGGATCAGCTCGCGGATGCTACTTGGGACGTAGTGTCTAACTAAGGCTTCTTCCACAAGTTTATGCGGTATGGACCCATAAGCATTGGCCAAGTCCAACCACGCAACAGCCAGGTCCCCTTTATTCCTCCTTGCATCTCTTATTAATTGCGACAAAACTCCTATATGCTCAATGCAGCCAGGCATACCAGGGATTCCACCTTTTTGTACCGATGTATCTATGAAGCTATTTTTTAGCAGAAAAGCAGATAGCCGTCGGGAAATGACACTAAAAAATATTTTGCTTTCTGTACTCAGTAACGAGATACATCGAAACTGCTCGATATTTTCTGAGTTCTCTTCTTTAGGGATCCAAACACCTTCTGCATATCGCCATTGTTCTGCAACTTTACCTCGCTGCCAAATTGCTTTAATAATCTTCCATAATTTCATGAGAAGACCAGGGCAACGCTTGTACACGGAGTAAGGCACGCCACTCAGTCCTGGCGACGAAGCTGATCTCGCTGCTATTACTATCTCTTTGACCTCACTCAAACTTGGCACCTTCGTGTCGAACTCCACTTCTGGGGCGTTGGGTTTAATGAGGCGATCATTAAATCCTAATTCCTCATCCCTTCTTGGGTCCCTATAAGAGCTCTTCAGAAAAGAATCCACCCTTTCTTTTGGGCATGCTAATCTACCGCTTCTCTTATCTCCCAAAAGTCTTCTGGCGAAACCAAACGGGTCGGAGATAAACGAAGCCCTCTTCCTGGCCCGCTCTTTCCTACGGCGACGATGTCCTTCTGCCCTTCGCAGGTTTTTCAGTTTCTGTCTTAAAATATTCCTCAGTTCTGAGATGGCTGGTCGCTCTTCTTCACTAGCGGCCTTATATCGTTTATATAATAATATCGTTTTATGATAATTCTAATTAATTTATTAAATCCGACTTAGCTCTGTTGAGCGAGGTTCGAAACCAGTTAGCTAGCCCGTTTTTCAGTTTTACTTTTTATTTGTTATCATCATGAGTAGTAATAAATATAACTTTTGTCTTTTTATGACGGTCATAAAATTTTGTACCGCAAAACATATCTTTAAATATATCCTATTACACGAGAAAAGAAGTGACTATATTCTGGTTAAGTGAGGGCATATTCTAGATTCCATTGCATAATATAATAATCACGCCATAAAGGGTATAAAGCAGGCTTACACCTTAGGTATAAAGCAGGCTAAACAAGAATAATCCTGGGTATATCCACCCACCTATATAAGCAGTGAATACTGAAACATTTCCACGCAGAGGTCGAGGTGACTGGAGAGATGTGTTTCTACAGAATAATGCTGACAACAAAATGAAGGGAACATGAGATCAATGAAGAAATTTTACAAAATAGAAACGAAAAAGACATTTATGGTTAGGATCAGAAAAAAAAACAACAGTTTAATTTTCTAGGACACTTAAGGAAAGAAGGTTTGAAGAAATTGACACTCACAGGACATATTGATGACAAGATTGTTAGAAGGAAACCTACCTAACGAGTTTGTTTTTATGGATGGGATAATATAAATTTGGAGGGATATTAAAGAGACAAGCATTGCTAAGAACTATAAAGGATAGGAAGTTGTGGAGAGCCACGATCGTCTACCCCATCAGTGATACGGCATTTACTTAAGCTTACTAGGAATGTTATGTTTTTTTTTTTACTCGGCTCTTTCGCCTTCAACCTGCCTTATGTGTATCGAATTTTCCAAGCCCTCTTTCATCATTATGTGCCCTAGAAATTTCAACTGTGTCTTCTTGATGTTTCTTGTGTATAAGTGTCCTTTTTATTTTCATTGTATCTAAAAATACGTCGTTGCACATATGATTAGTATCTGTAGAATCACCTTTCTACTGAACTATCTTTAAATAAGCGGCATTTAATCTGGGTTTTTACTTCGGCTGAATTTTAAATTCAGCTCATCATCGTGTTGGCTTAGCTGTCAGATCAGTATTTCTCATTTTTTTTTAACTTCAGGGTTTTCACTTTTAGAATAACTAAAACCCTGGGCGTATTTTAAATTTTCATGTCGAAAAAATTAGTCATGAAATTTTAAAACAGGAAAATAATCAAAAAGTCTTCTGAAATAAGACTTTATTTTTAAGACATCACATTGTATATTTAAGTATGTTAGTGTGAAACCTGTGCGTGATATGCATAGATGATATTTTGTATATTAGGCTTTATATATCCTGCCTTGTGGATTATCCACTCCTTCTTAAAGATTAAGGAATTTAGTTTCCAGCTTAAAATGACAAATAACAAAAACTTAACTTAGACATGGAAGCTGTGTGCTTCGTGTCTCTTCTTCTATGTGCCGTGACCCTTTAGAATGTTGGCAATCATGGCTCTCCACAATTTCCTGTCCCTTGCAGCACTTAAAATGTCTTTTTGTTATCTATAGTAAACCTGGTCCGACATCTATTTACTCATGCATTGTTTTCCTCTATCACACTTTCCTCCAATCTGTCTTGTTATGAACCCACCTTTTCTCTATCCAGCTATTGGTTAATTAATAAGACTTGTATCACTAGATCATTATTATCTAAAAAAAAATAAAAAAATAAAGATTCTTACAATCTAAAAATATTTTCTGGATTTAAATAACCTGCAAAGGGTTGATAAATCTGAAAAAAAATCCAATCAAGCAATATTCAATATGTCCTGTGAGTATCACATTATTCAAGTTGTCTCTATCTTTTTTTTTTTTTTTTTTTTTTCAAATAAAGATGTTTATAAATATAAAATTAATTCATAACAATCTTCTTTTAATCTGGGGTGCATTTCACTACCTTTCAGGGCACATTATTGCGCCCGGGTCCACCGGTTGGGAAATGTCGCGTTTGACTTATCCACACTCCTATGTCAAGCTTATTATTTGTTTACTAGACTTCCTTTCGTCATATTTTAGATTTTAGTTGAATGTCTTTGTTGCAACATTCGGATTAGTATGCTATGACTGTTGAGTAAGGACTGTGGATTGGAAAAAAACGCCTCCGACATTTATATTCTCGGAATCTTATCATTGTAAAATGGTAACGTGACAGATTTGGCTAAAAAGGCTTCATCGGCATCCGTCACTCGGTGAAAACATGTAGCTTACGCGTGTGATTGCAAGGCAGCTTATTCTGTATTTTCGATAAATGGCGTTTATTTAAAGATAGTTCAGTAGAAATGTGGTTCTACAGCCGTATGTTGAGAATACTATTGACTGATCATATATGAAACGGCGAATTTTTAGACACAATGAAAATAAAAATGACACTTGTACACAAGAAGAGATAGTTGAAATTTCTAGGGCGTATAATGATGAAAGAGGGTTTGGAAAATGTGACACACATCAAGCAGATTGAAAGCGAAAAGAGCCGAGTAAAAAAAAAACCATAACCTTCCTAGTAAGCTTAAGTAAATGGATGGTAGAATAGGGTTTAAGAAAGAAAACGAAAACCACAACTTATCAAGGTTTGCAAAGGACATGTCCCTTCAGAAGAAGGAGAGAGTAAGTATCCCGTTCAGTATATTTGCTTGTAATTTGCTGGACTTTAACTAACTGGGCATGTTTCCTAGCGGTAAACTCAAGATGCATATCTGTTTATGAGTGGGAGTAGTTGGGAGAGCATCATGATTAGATGTCGATAAGGTTGGACTGTTTTTTTTTTTTAGAGTCACATCTAGCTACTTGGGAACATCCTCAGTAGAGGACTGTCACAGCGGGCCATTCCGAAGACATTTCTAACTGGAACCCACCAGCAAGTTTATGCCTTGATTTTATCAAAAGTTATCGCCATATCTGGAGTATTTGGCTCTGATGCATGTGCCTTGTGGTGTATGTTTATCAGGTTAGATATCCTGATGGCTATATTGTGCGTCGTACATTTTTACCCCACCGCCATTTTGTTAGCGTGCTGCTCTTTCACCCAATAATAATAATAATAATAATAATAATAATAATAATAATAATAATAATAATGATGATGATAATAATAATAAAAATAATAATGATGATGAGGAGGATGATGATGATGATAATAATAATAATAATAATAATAATAATAATGATGATGAGGAGGATGATAATAATAATAATAATAATAATAATAATAATGATGATGAGGAGGATGATAATAATAATAATAATAATAATAATAATAATAATAATAATAATAATGATGATGATGATGATGAGGATGATAATAATAATAATAATAATAATAATAATAAAAATGATAATAATAATAATAATAATGAGGAGGAGAAGGATGATGATGATGATAATAATAATAATAATAATAATAATAATAATAATAATAATAAATGCTACAGCTTACTAACAGTCACGAGAAAAATGGAAAGGAGATAACAAAAAAAAAATTATTATGAGCTACACAGGACAGGAAATTATGGAGAACCATTACTCTACTTCTATTCTCGCTCCTTAATAATATTTTTCTTGTTTCTCAGAAACTTCTGGTGTTTTTGTGGCATTATTGCCTTGATTGGGGTGAAATGATTAAAACAAAAACAAGAAAAATAAAAGGATATTTGGAAGAAGTCCCGGATGCAGATTTGTATTATGGTAAGATTCAATAGGGTACAAGAATTTTCCGTCTAATGATGTTACTTTTTTTCTTTTTTGAACAACAACATGCCTTGGATGACAGCCAGTCTCTGAATTTCAAACTGTGGAGAAGGCATCAGGAAAGAAACTTTTCAAAGAAATCTCCAGAATTTACAGACGATAAAGAAAAGGAATCTGTGGAGAGTCATGATCAGTTACATCCTAAAGGAATATTACATTAAAATAAAACATCTAACAACCAAAGAGTTACTCTCGAAAAGGACCTCAAAACAGTGTGCAAGAAATGACTAGTAAATTTTAACGCTTCTGGAAACAAATTGATTTCATTTAATCATCACAAAGAATATTTTCTGTCTTCAATGAGCATGACTGATGCTAAACTCCAGGACGGCTAAACTTCACTCCACAGTAAGTCATTATCAGCTACATCCTAAAGGAACATTGCATTAAAAGAAAACATCTAACAACTAATACAGAACGAACATTCTGGAATTAATATAGTATTCTCTTCTGTTCATTCCGTTCTGTTATAACAATTTTCTTTAAAAATTTCCTTTATAATTTTTTTTTACTCATATCCACTCCATACAAAGCCCAAGAGTCACTTAAGGTAAAGGGTTAATAAAGGATTGTGTTGTAGGAGAAATAGAAGTAAGCGTTAAAAGTCGCGTTTTATGAGGATACGTGCGAAAAATAATGGTTAAACCATGACTTCAACAGGGTAACATTGTAGTGGTCGGGGAAGCATCCTCTTGGGAGTAGCAGATCGTGCAAATTAAAGATTTTTATGACGGCTAACACACGAATGCAGCTCGTCAGAACATTTACGATGGAAATAGTGATAGAGTAGTGAGAGGTTTGCGACGTTTCGATCCCCAAAGAAAGTGAAAACAACAAAATAATTATTTGACATGCATACACGTACTACACAACTACAGCTAACTTAAAACAACGTCAAGTAAAACTGGCAACTTCTCTTGGAGAAGGCCCCCAATCAGTGGACAAGAAATTGCTCGTAGTTTGTAATGCTTCCAAAACAAAACTGCTTTCATTTAATCACCACTAAGAACATTGTCTGCCTGCCATCAGCATGGTTGATGCTAAACTTCATGCCTTTTTGGACTCCCATCTTCCACATGAACATGAAGAGATTATATTGAATAAATTCCTGGGTTTACTGCTAGGAAAATTGGTTCATTGTGTTGTGCCAGAATTTTGTTTCCCGTCAGAATCCATCTTGCACACTGTTCTGGGTATGACGATAAACTACATACATGTTATATGTAAGACGATAAACTACGTCCAATATTGTTGTGGATTCCGAGATGAATTCGGTCTCCAAGGAATGACAAACGCAATAATTAAATATAAGAAATAAAATGTATTTACACAATCATACAAAGAGTAATACTGTTAGTAAGTCCAGGAACGTGGTTAGTAGCAAATACAGATAGATATATACAGTCTCGAAGTAGAACTTCCTTAGAGTCTACGTGCTTGTAACTGACTTCTACAAGAGGTTATCTCACACTATCTCCGTTCGTATATTCTCTCACTCTTCGACTGCCGACCACCGACTGCCGACCACTACTATTGCCATACGACTACCCTCACTGACTGTAACTCTGGGTATTTAACGGCAGCAGTCCAGGTACACTTGGTAGAGTCCACATATGAAAAAGGGGTGGATCCCGTAATACGCCACTCCTTAGATCCCTTTTTGGGTGGAGTTAATATTTTTGTCTCTTGTGGTTGATCAGGGGTTCGACGAATTTTCTTTTCCTGTTTGACCTTCTCATTACTGTATTTTCCTGCGGTCTTTGTATGTCAAACGCTTCAAAGATTGTATCCATAGCATCGTCATCTTCTGCGGTTGACGAGCTTGGCTCCTCAATTCGTCTTTTCTGTAGCTGGTCGATATGTCTTCTGTGTGAAAACTTTTCGCCTTTTATGGTGTACATTAGATTCCCGATTCTATTGATTACTGTTCCAGGCTCCCAGTAAGCCATATTGTTTCTAAACTTTTTTAAATAAACCCGTTCTCCAGGTTTGAATGATCTCTTTGGCACCATCGGTGTATATTGATTTTTGCCCTTGCTTGGCAATAATTTGCCAAAAGCCGACCTTATTTTCCGCGCAAACATCAATTCTGCTGGAGAAAGACCCGATGGCGTGTTTGCGTTGGGTGTTATCCTATATACTTGTAGAAATTGCTGTATAGCTTTTGTCGTCGGTACGTCCTCAGCTTTTTTTAGTCCTCTTTTCAATGTGTCGACAAATCTCTCGGCTTGTCCGTTAGACCTCAGGTGATATGGCGCTATCTTAATATGTTTTACATGGTACGTGTCGCAAAATTCTTTAAAGTCGTTAGAGGTAAAATGTGTGCCGTTATCGCTTACCACGCAATCCGCGACACCAAATCTCGCGAATAGTTCGATTAAACAATTTATGGTGTTTTCCGTTGTTGGGTGTTTAACTCTGGCAACCTTTGGCCATTTACTAAAACTATCTATTGTTATTAGATAATAGTAACCTTCAATGGGTCCTGCGTAATCCACGTGTATTCTGGACCACGGTCTGTCTACTTTATACCATGGCCTTTGTATAGAGGGTGGTGCCTTCGCCGCAGCAGCACGGCTTTTGCAACTTTCCACCATTTGCGTGATATCATCGTCCATGTTCGGCCAGTATACAAGACTTCGCATGCGTGCTTTCATCCGGGATGTCCCAAGTTGCGACTACCGACCACTACTATTGCCATACGACTACCCTCACTGACTGTAACACTGGGTATTTAACGGCAGCAGTCCAGGTACACTTGGTAGAGTCAACTTATATGAAAAAGGGGTGGACCCCATAATAAATATCAAGGGCTCTGATCAGAAGGCTTTGAGGAGCGTGGAACCACCTCTTAATTTTTGATGTTCGTGGATCAACCATGACCCTGGGTGGTAGAACCTGTTAGGGTCCCAGCTATGGATAAATAATTCCACCCCCACCAACAAAAATAGGGTCAAAACACTATGAAAGTGTAAAAATAGGTTTTAATACCAGAATTATTGCCAGCAATACATTTTTCGAAAAAATATTACCAGCTATAGATTTTTGAAAAAAATTACCAGCTATGCATTAAAATAAATTACCAGCAACACATTTAAAAAAAAAAATTATTACCAGCAATAAAAATCTTGTCGGCATTAAATCGCCCATTGAGGATGATATGCCGTAAAACGAAACAAAGCAAAACATCTTACACATTCATAAATCTACCTTTCGTCCATGCATTGAATAAAGTTGCCGTTTCTAGATGTGTGTGTGTATGTGTGCGTGTGTGCGCGCGCGCTTGAATATTAAATCGTTAACACTTTAATCTTACTTATTATAAAACGTGTGTGTGTCTGTACGTTTATATATTGGATCGGATTTCCTACATTTTTCAAGCGATTTCAACAAAACTCCACAGGACTACGTAAAATTACCTTGCGGTGGTTCTGACACAATTGTTTTTGCACGAAATCAATTTGAAAACACGAAAGAGGCTTCGCTGTCGCGAGAATGAAAGGGGGACAACTCATATCGAAGATATACATTATAAAACCCAGGCTGTTTATGTGTATGTGTGTGTTCGTTTATATATGGGATCGGATTTCCTACATTTTTCAACCGATTTCAACAAAACTTCACTTTTTTTTTGGCAGGTAGTGTTTCTTATTGTCTTGCACACTTTCTTCTTTATTTTTACATTCAGAATGCTTTAAAAATTCCATTTACAAGACAATTGTTTATAATAAAATTCTATTCAATCGGTAGACTCATAACGATTGAAAATAATGTTTTTGTTTGAGTTTGGGTTTGACCAATTCGTAAAAAAGAAAACAAAACAAAACAAAAAAAAAACAACTTATTAAGACATGTGAGTCCGTCAACCTTAAACAATAATCTTTGTCGATATAATTTTTCAATCTTTATGATGGTCGATACTTGATCTATCTCTTACTGTTACATCCCCGGGCAACGCCGGGCTCTACTGCTAGTATGTTAATAAGTATTGACGATTTAATATTGACGTACACATCTGAGTTCTGGTATGAGGGAGCCTATCAAAGAATATCCTAATATAATGATTCAGGCTCCTTTTTCCTAATCAGTGAATGCACGTGATTAGGCCGTATTTGTGTCTGTGTGATCGATTAAGCATTTCTTTCAATCGATCATCAAATCAATCAATAAGTAAGCAAGAGAATTGCAAACTATTGATAATATTCCTTGTCTGCTTTAGAGATGAGTTGAATCAAAACTTGATGAATAGCGTCCGGCAATTCGCCCAGATTATCCTCTGGTGCGCCTTCATTTTTTTTCCATGCCTCTGTCGAATCAGTTAAAGCTGGCGCGACCATTTACAATGTATCTCTCTTATAAGGTAGAAAATATTCAAAGGGTCAACGATTACCGATCCAGTCGGTCGGTATACAAAAGAACGGATCAGATTTTGACTGGACAATCATTTAAAGCTCCTGACCATTGCATTCTATACATATCCACATAAGCAATATTTAAGACGAGTCACTGTCGTTTCCCACGATTTACACTAATATCCTGATCTTAGTCCTGTGGACTCCTTTGTTGAAATATAGGGCCACTGCTTCACTACACCAGATTTTGCGGTTGTGGCTTCCGTTTTTACGGAGTGGAGCTGGTAACCCAATGCTTCTAGACTGGTTGGCAACCAAAAGTAGAGAGCCCAGTATGCTCGGCTATTAATGCCTAGATAGCGGCTAGGTAGATGTCTATACCTTTTCATGTGTATTTGTGCGAAAGCAAAGCCCAACGACCTTGGTTGAACTTTGAACGGCGTGTCAATCTCACTAGCACATTCTACTTTATAGAAAGATATTAGCACAATATGTTACTAATTAGAAATTGGCAAGAAAACTGTTTTGATTTATTTTCACCGGTACTTTTCCCCCAAAATTGGATACCATCTATATATATATATATATATATATATGTGTGTGTGTGTGTGTGTGTGTGTGTGTGTGTGTGAAAAGTGTGTGTATATAAATATAAACAAATATATATATATATATATATATATATATATATATATATATATATATATATATATATATGTGTGTGTGTGTGTGTGTGTGTGTGTATAATTATTTATATATTATATGCGCGGTACTTATTAGAAAGGGCTCAATATCAGAGATAGAGCTAACATAAATGGTTGGATAGATGTGAGCTTGTGACCCTGGGTTTCACGCTTTAGCGATCGTCAGACAAACTGATTAATTTTTTAAAAAATTTTGGTTTTATGCAGATTGCGCGTATTGGTGTTATTGTGGAAGTGGTGGGAGAAACTTCGTCGTTTTTTCATCATACTGACGCAAACATAGATGTATGC
>OZ010580.1:74144576-74179576 GCA_963932145.1 Acanthosepion lycidas | reverse complement strand
CCTTTATTTCGATCCCTGGGGTAGACTGTTCTAGTTCCACGTGCCATGTTTGATGGATGTTAGTTATCAGTTATGTCCTCAAGGACACATGGCACAGTGGATAAAGGCGTTGGTTAGATCCAGTGACAGACCGAAAGAGTGTGAGTTCAATACCCGGTTAAGGCAGTGGAGAACTTTCAGAGGGAAAATTAGCAGGAGATAACTGATAACTGACATCCATCAACCATGGTACGTGGAACTAGAACAGTCTACCCCAGGGATCGAAATAAAGGGTTCAGTTCGAAATTCCAACCACCTGGAGAAGGCCGGAGCGTACAACGGCCGAAACGTTGTGACAAATATGGCGATAAAGATGAGGGCAATAGTCCGCATAATGTAAATACTGTACATAATACCTCATCTCAGAAATATAGACAGCTTTAAAGTTTTAATTCAATTAAGCTTCCCGAAAACGTGGTTGGAGGATACATGCAGAAACACAAAAAAATGATTAAGCAACGAATAAAAAGTAACATACTTATAAATGTGACATGATTCGCCCTTATCCACATTATTCATATGTTCACACACACACACACACACACCTCTGGTCAAAATCTTAAGACCAGATACAAAAGGGTTAAAAAAATATAAAATACTGTTACTTTAATCAAAATATATTTGCGAAACAGTTACATTTAATTAGAAAGTTTAGTTTATCAACAAACAAGTGAACATTTTAAGCTTTTAATTGATTAATTTAAACAAACATTGGAAAAAGTATTTTTTGGGGTTGGTCATAAAGATAAGACCTTATGTGAAAAAAAGCAAATTACTGGACAAAAATTTTAGAACTAGTCAGTGTGCTCATAGCTTCAGGCATGTATCCATCTACATAGCTCATTTCCAGTTTTAAATTTTAGATTTTAAAATGGCTAGGGATAAAATGTTAATGAAGTTCGAACAGGGCATGATTGTTGAACTTCAAACGTAACGAGCCATTGCAAATATAATTGGCCATAGCAGAACTGTCATTGCTAACTTCATTAAAAATCCAGATGTGTATGCTTCTATAAAATCAAGCTGTCGCCCCAATAAAATCTCACCATCTCTAGAGAGACGCATTAGGCGAGAAGTTAAGAGAGATTCAAGCCTAATATCAAATCAGATAAAAGCGAATACATATGCTGAATACAACTCTCGAACAATTCGACGCATTTAAATAAGAAATGGTTTATGTACTTGAAACGGCTGCAGAGGCCCCGCCTTCTTCCTTTCCATAAAACCTCCTGTTTACAATCTGCTTCCGATTATCAAACTTGGGATGTGGATAAATGGAAGAAAGTGTTGTTTTCAGACGAGAAAAAAATCAATCTTGATGGCCCAGACGGTTTTCAGCGTTACTGGCATGTAACAGATGTCCCAAAAGAAATTTTCTCAACACGACGCAGTGGAGGTGGATCAGTTATGGTCTGGGGTTCATTTTCGTACAGTGGAACTCTTGAGTTACAAGAGGTCGTCAAACAGCTGCTAGTTACATTGACATAAGAAAGGCATCGCTAATTGCTGAAGGTCCTCATCTATCTGGAGAAAACTGGATTTTCCAGCAGGATAATGCTGCAATCCACAACGCTCTCCAGATTGAAACACAATCGAGAATGTTTGGGGATGGATGGCAAATGATGTTTATAAACATGGATCACAATTTGAAACTGTGGATGCTCTTTGTGCTGCAGTTTATGCATCCTGGGAGAGCATCCCAAGCACCCTCATGCAAAAGTTAATAATGAGTATGCCAAAGCGAATTTTAGAAGTAATTTGCAAAAATGGAGGATATACTGAGGATTAAATTGTCGTTGTGACTTATTTGTTTTGTATTTGCTATTTTTATTTATATAGTCTTAACTTTATGACCAACAAAAACTCCTTCTTTCAATGTTTGTTTAAATTAATCAATTAAAAGCTTAAAATGGTCAGTTGTTTGCTGATAAACTACATTTTCTAATTAAATCTAAATGTTTCGCAAATATATTTTGATGAAAGTAACAGTATGTTATATTTTTAACCCTTTTGTATCTGGTCTTAAGATTTTGACCAGGTGTGTATAAGGACAATAGACCAAATATATTGTGAATAATGATAATTTCTCACACCAGAAATTCAATCAAAAATTATTTCGCTTTATGGAACCTTTCTTTTTTTATAAAAAATGAGAGGGGGATGATGAAAAAAGATAATGGTAAATACTTCGATATTTACCAGCATCCGTTGTCATTCCGCATTCTCCTGTTCGTTTTTCATTTGTCGGTTGATATAACGTGTTCATATATTGGTTGACGATAGTATGTCTGCGTGAGTGTAACTCTGTAAAAAAAGAACTCAATGCAACAAGACCATAAGAAATTCCAGGTTGACTGTTTCTTCTAAGACCCGTGTTCCTTCATGACGTGGGTGATCAAGGCTCTCTACAGCATCCTATGTTTTGTCGCTCTTAGTAAGTTTTCTCTTTTCATCATGCTTTCTTCCACGTTCTATTATCCATTTACATAAGCTCGCTAGGTAGGTTATTCACTGTTTTCCTCTATCCCTCTTGCGTTCGAGATTTCCTGTGTGTGTCATATTTTCCAAGCCCTCTTTCTTAATTCTTACTTTCTGATTTTTATAACAAGTGATTTTTTTTTCATTTTCCTTGAAAGTTCCTTGTTGCCCAAATGTTCTGTTAATCGTATTCTCACCATTTTTCTGCAGAATCATATTTTTGTTGCTTCAAAAACCTTTCATTTTTGAGAAAATAACAGATCAGCACAATATTTTTCTAACGAAAGAGAAATATCATTCACTTTACTGAGCCATACACAGACAGAAGATTTTCCCGGAGCAGGCTGATTTCATTTTTGCAGTAGTTTGGTTGCACACAAAAGCAATAGGTATAGAACCCAGTCTGTACTGCTATTAAACACATAACCGAGAGAAGATATATATATATATATATATATATATATATATATATATATATATATATATATATATACATATATATATACATATATATATATATATATATACATATATATATACATATATATATATATATATATACATATATATATATATATATATATATATATATATATATATATATATACCAAGGCTACTTGCTCGTAAGTAAATATAATGAACGTGATTGGAATTCGATCTCGACTCTCCGATTTCTATTTGCAAGCCAATATCCATTACATCTCAACGTAGATCCAATGTTTTAATAAAAAAAAAAAAAAAAGCATTAATCTTATCCTTAAAGAGGGTCTGCCGGTAAACTAACGGTTTTCGGCGCCGAAAGTGGAATCGGCGAGACTTCTTGAAGTTCCAATATTGCAAGTGCGTTCAGATTCGCACTAAACCCCTTAGTTATTGCATAAATCCGTTTCCCTCACGCTAGCTATGGGTTAAACAGCAGAGTAGACCGGACTCTCTCGCCTTGAGATGCCAACGAGTCCATATACTGATGGACACACAATTCTAATACACACACAAATATTTGTTTTGTCTTCCATCGACCGGCTTGTCCAAAAGCACTATTCGGGCTTTGTTTAGTCCTTCAAGGTCGAGCGAACCACACACATCAAGTCTAATGACAGTATCTCCTAGGGGTCGTAGGTTCGAATTCCCCCGGAGGACGAATATCTTTCTAACAATATTTCTCGAATACTCAGCCCGGTAGATAGAAATAAAAATACTGTTAAATAAATAAAAACAGAGCATCTACTCAAATATATGTATCCATTAAAATACCGTTAAATATATAAATATATATATATATATATATATATATATATATATATATATATATATATATATATATATATATATATATATATATATACAGTTAAAGATGTAATTATTCGTACACCCATCAATTTTGAATATTTTTATTAACATAAAAAAAACCCTGGCATCATACGGGCATTAGATTCTGAAAAATGGATAAAAATATTTAAAAGTGATAGGTGTACGAATAATTTCGTCGTTGACTGTAAATAATATATTCAAACTAAACTACAATTCATTTAAATATTTTAACAACAATAATATTCCACCCCAACAATAAAGCATCTTGTGAGAACCAGAATTTTTTACAAAACAGGTGACAACACAAAATAAAAATAACAATTCCCGTTCTTGACAATCGCTTCGGCATGAAACTCGTAGTTGTACAATTAATGTAAGGTATTATATACAGTGTTACCCGGATATAAGAGACCCGGATATAAGAGAGATTTTATATGGTTCCAAATTAGAGCCCGTGTTATATATAATAGACCAAACCCGGATATAAGAGAAACTCGGATATAAGATAATTCTTCTCCGGTCCCGACAACTCTCTTATATCTGGGTTACCCTGTATATATATATATATATATATATAAATATATATATATATTTATTTATATATAATATATAATGACTGTGCAACTGAACACCTCGTCACTTGTTCATGTGGTAAGTTTTTTCTCAAATTTCCCGTTGTACTTTTTTTTTTGTTCTTGCTCATATCAGACTTGCATGTGTAACAGATATCAGCTCGAAATTAGGAATTGGGGTGTTGAGTTCGAATTCCATCATCTCGATAAGTATAAATACCATTGGGAAGAGTTATGAATCCATCTCTCCCCAGGTTTTTGTCGCGAAAAGTCATTGATAGTCTCAAAAAATTGATAATTGATAATACAATATTCAATTGCAAAACATTATATATTCTGATTAACCAAAATATGGTTCGGCTTAAGAGAACTCACAAAATGTTGATAACCAGTAAAAAAAAAAAACGAAAAAAACTCAATCAAAATATTTTCTTATCTTGCCAATATTTCCGATTTCTTTCTTTTTTCTTTTTTTTTTTCATTTCTTTCATCGGCATTTGTGGGTCGCTGGTAATTTCCAGTTAACAAGCATTGGGCTATGCAGCAAGCATAAAACGTTTGGTTTCAGCTTTTAATCCAGCCTTATATAACCACTGGTGGATACGGGCTTTGTCTACATCAGCTTCTTTGTTACGGATAATGTTACTTTTTTTTTTTTTTTTTTGGTTTCTTTGCCGCTTCTTAACCGACTTAAAATTCTTTTTTGAATTTGTTGGTTTTCTTTATTACTGAATGAAGTTTCTTATTTCTTTCATTTTCCCAGACACAGATCATCATCTAGTTTTCTGTAGTCGCCCGGTATCATTGGAAACCGATTGTTATGATTTTGCAAAACAGTTCGAGTTAAACTAATCCTCTGCCCCCTTCGGATTTGAGCACAGATTATTATTATTATTATTATTGTTATTATTATTATTATTATTATTATTATTATTATTATTATTATATTGATGATGGTGACGATTACTTTTTAAAGTTAATGTAAGTATGATTTTCGTATTTCAAAATCAAAATATTTAAACGGTTCTTAAAAAACGCATTACAAGTCGTGAAGTAGCCGCCGCCATCACAGTCATTATCGTCAAGAACATATAATAATAATAATAATAATAATTTATATTTGTCGACAATAGTGGCCCCAAAAACTAAAAATACCGGAGAGATCCATGACGTCCTCCTATTGAGAATATAGCTTGTTTCAGTGCGTGCGTTTAGGATCGAACATTCACTGCTATAAAAGTGGATTGATAGAAACTCAGCACTCTTTTCTTTGTTTCTAACGAAGTTTTCCTATTTGTTATTCGGTTGTTTAGCTTTTGAAATGCATTTTTCGCTAACACCATGCGCGATTAGATTCTGGTGTCCCTTTTTACATCCTATGATGGTGGAACAATTTTCAATATTGATAATGAATTTATTTCTTTTCCTTTGAAATTTTCGGTCGCTGTCTCCACGCCCTATCTATGATCGTAAGCTTTTAGTTTTCAGGGGTTTTATCCTTAGATTGGTTGCAACCACAAGACAAGACGGATTTGCTATTTAACTGGGGGAGGGAGAGAAGAGATGGATTCATATCTTACCGAAAGGTATTTGTGTGAAAATAAACGCAAGTAAATTGGCAGGAATTCGAACTCGGCTTGCCAGATTCTCTTTCCGAGTACGATAACCGTTATAGATTTTAACAACAATATTCAAAATTTTGTTCGAGATGGAGTGGCGGGAATCCAGTGAGCACTGAACTCGCTACTCTAATAAAAAAATAAGAATTGCTCCTATACGTCAGTCTTATTCTCTTAGCTGAGATACATCCCGGGTTTGATTGGGGTAGTTTCAAATAATATTAAGCTAACGACCTGTGGGTCATCCCACAGGAAGTGCCTTTCATTCAGGAGTGGGCTGAGATCATCATCAGGACGCCTGAATCATCACCAAAAGGGTTAGTGGCGAGAGATCTTGAGCAATTTTTCTACGTTATTGCTGTTAAACTAACTTTAGACTGACTTTAAACTGACCTTGTGCCACATTCGGTAATGTCGGGGGCACGGTAGTAATCATCCCCACCACTTAACGGAGATTAACCTGGCACAAGGCTGCAAATTTTGAGTTTCATGTAAGCATTAAAATAATTATCTAAATCTCTCTACGCCTATGCGCCTCCACTATTTCCTTTTCCTTCCTGTTTCGCAAACAGAGAACCAAATTTCTGCCATTAGTAACGCTTGCTAGCCGCGAAGCCATGCAACTAAGCTTACCTACCCTATTATCACATTCATCAACTGCATAATTGTGAAAGCTGTCGAATCCTGTTGGCCGCTGTTCAAGTAATTGCAATTACTACCCGATTCTACCTGGCTTGACTCGGAAAAGTGTCCATTTCAAACCGATGTTTGATTTCCGTGGTTTGACTGATTAAACTCTAGATTTACACCCGACGCCATTTTGTTAGAGTCTATTTTCGGCTCTCACTGTGGAAAGAGATATCTAACATAATTATTATTTCGAGAAATGGCGTTAGGCAAGTATCGATAGCATATCAACACTATAGCATAAATATATCGTCTATATATAAGAGATGAGGTATTGTACTTATTTACATTGTTTGGACTGTTGTCCTCATTTTTATTGCTATATTCACGACGTTTCGGCCATTGTAAACACCGACCTTCATCAGGTTAGTGGAATTTCGAACTGAGCCCTTTATTTCGTCCACCGGGGTAGATTGTTCTAGTTACACGTTCCATGCCTCTTCCGAGTGTCTCGGTTATCTTCCGTTAACTCAACTGTACAAGTTTTTGTTCGCCACTGCAGTAGTCAGGTATTGAACTCTCAACTCTTTGGGTCAAGTTACTGGATTCAACAGACGCTGTTATCCACTGGGCCATGTGTCATTGAGAACGAAATAAATGGTTCAGTTCGAAATTTAAATCCCTGAAGATGTCCGGAGCGTACAACGAACAAAACGTCGTGTATATGGCAATAAAATTGAGGACAGCAGTCCAAACAATGTAAATAATAAATATATAGCATAAAATATTTAGCATATAATATACAACATATAATATATAGCATATAATATATAGCATATAATATACAACATATAATATATAGCATATAATATATAGCATATAATATACAACATATAATATATAGCATATAATATATAGCATGGAATATATAGCATAATATATATAGCATATTATATACAACATATAATATACAGCATATAATATATAGCATGGAATATATAGCATATAATATATAGCATGGAATATATAGCATAATATATATAGCATATAATATACAACATATAATATACAGCATATAATATATAGCATGGAATATATAGCATAATATATATAGCATATAATATACAACATATAATATACAGCATATAATATATAGCATGGAATATATAGCATAATATATATAGCATATAATATATAACATATAATATATAGCATAAAATATTTAGTATAAAATATTTAGCATATAATATTTAGCATATAATACATATCATAGAATATTTTAATATGGTTTGGGGTCGATCATTCAGGTGGTTTACGACCATATGACGTTAAAACATTGGTTCTCAAACTATAACTGAATTTAAGCAACGTTGAGTCTTGTCAATATTTAGATGCGTGTCCGCTTGGGAACACCAGCTGCTGTAGGTTTAGTTAATTAATAGATTGATTCATTTAACACGGTTTATAAATCCTTTACAGGATATTCAATGCCAGAAAATATTTTTAGATTGTAAGAAAGTTTTTGCTAGAGGTGGGGACAATAATAATTTAATGGTACAGGTTGTACCAATTAACCCATATTCAGGGGAGAGGTGGATTCATACCTTTCCCCAATGGTACTTTCCAGTAAGAGAATATAACGAACCCATTTGGAAAAACCAAACTGTAATATTTGGTTGATAATGAATTAGTGAAACAATTCTTACTAATTAACTCCTAGCTGAGGGGTGAGAAGAGGTGGTTTCATAGCTTTCCTAAGGATACTTGCGAGTACTTGAATATAACGAACCCAACTGGAATTAGAAGTCGGCTCTCTGATTAACTATTCCGAGCAATTGGATGCTGCACATCCAAGATTACAGCATCTGGTATTCCCAATAAGTCATCAATATGTGCATTAGTTCGACTTTGCTTAACCTCGGTGATCGTACAGGAAACGTTATTTCAACGTGATTTGGCTGTAAAAGGGAAAACAAATCTAGTTTCCAGTTCGCCTTGCGTTTACGAGAACTATAAACAAATCTCAGGAACAAACGCTTCAGAAAGTTGAAATTTTGCTTTAGAAAGAGATTTACTCATGACCAGTAGTATGTTGTATGCCCAAGAGTAAGAAATCCGAAAAAAATATTCCTCGCTTTTAAAAAGAAAAAAGGAAAAAAAGAAATTTTCTTTAACATATTGTTTAACATGAAGACCTATAAAATTAAATTAAAGAAATTATTAAAATAGGCATTTTGTCAAAGTATTTTTCAAAACAAATCAGCTTATTCAAATTTTATCGATTGATTTGCAAAATCGAACGAAACGTAGAGTTTGTAAATCTGACAAAAACGTTAGCGATAACTTCAACAATACTAAATATTAGAGGATTTTAACACTCGTCAGCGGATTGAAAAAAATTCTGATAACAAAAAAAAAAAACTCAGAACAAAAACACATTCGCAATAGGTCTTAAAAATAGGTCTTAAAAATAGGTCTAAAAATATTTATTTCATGAGAGGGCCGGATAGAAAAAAAAGAACCTTGAACGGGAAATGTTTAAAACATTAAATATGATCTACTCTCGACCCCATTTTAATATCTGATTTAGCCCCCATTCCCTTTTTCCTGGAACTACCAAGAAGGGATGTGGGAGAGGTTGGCGAATGTACACGACTTGTGCCACTTGATTCCGTGAGTTACAAACAAGATTTTAATCCTATTTTCGTTCGCCAGCTCGAACATTTTACGCGCACATCGCCGGAAAACGTATATTAATCCTTTTGCGCAGCCGAGACAAACATAACAGTGAAAGTGTGAGATGTCAAACTGATGTTATGAAGTTTAGTACTTGAGATCAGGCGCATCATAACCTTGTCAAAGACTTCAATTAAACCAGCACAAAGCCTGGACTATAGACACTTCATGTCAAGTCAAACTTTATGCATCACCTCGTTGATTTTGAAGAATTCTTCAGCGATCCATTTGTTGGCGAAGAGGTTCTCGAGATACTTCAAGAAATATTGGACAACGATTGTCTTTGAATCTTTCAATCACTTTTCTCTAACATTCGATATGCTAATGTGTTTCTCTCTTTTCATTTAAATAAAGTTCGCTATATATAGGAAGAATTCTTCAATAGAATTAACGAAACAACGCCAAAATAAATTAATATTCATATATGATTAAAGACCAAATGAAAACTTCTCTTAGACGACGCGTTTTGTTGGACTTTAACAAATCAAATGTGAGGATTTTATTTTTCAACAAGTATTTATAATCAAAACTGAAAATGTTAGCTTTTCAAAAATTTTTTAAAAATATTTTCGAATTTTCAGGGAAAGATGTTAACTAAACAGGTGTTAATTTATCATACTTTTTTGTTTGATATGACTCTATGGCATTTTCATTTATTATGAAACAAATAAAATGAAAAAAAAATTATCCTTTATTAAGAATGAAGAGAGAAACAAATATGGCCGATATATCAAATGCCATTTGCAAACAATTGTTAACGCCTGCCTACGATGTGTTTTATTATCTACTGACCTAGAAGCCGTCTTTCTGGCAGACTTTAGGTTAGCTACTGCGAAGGGCTTCTGGGCCCTAGACATTTTACCTTCAGCGTCCTATGTACGTAAAAGTTATAAGAATTTAGAAATAATAAAATTATTTTATTTTTATTCGACATAATCTTTCTTCATATAGGCAAATGATCTCTGTAGTTTGTTTACATTTATTTTGCGCATAATTTTTATTTTCTTTTAAAATCAGCATTCTTTATGATCCCTTGATATGAAGTCACTCTTAAAAGACATTAGGGAAAACGAACTATGTAATATTTAGCATATGATATATAGCATATAATATATAGTATATAATATACAACATATAATATACAGCATTTAATATGCAGCATATAATATACAGCATATAATATATAGCATGGAATATATAGCATATATATAGCATATAATATATAGCATATAATATATAGCATAAAATATTTAGTATCAAATATTTACCATATAATATATAGCATAAAATATTTAGCATATAATGGTTTGGGGTCGATCGTTCAGCTGGTTTACGCGCCGGAAAAAGAAGAAAAAAAAACAAACACGAGCAACGTACCGTCCCCCGCTTAAATTTTAATTATGGTTTAATTAGACGATGTCAATTGCAATTGCGAGGAAAAGTGAAATTAAATTTAAACATTTAATAAAGAATTGTTTTTCTTTTTTAAAATATTTCACTGTTCGATATTTAAATTTAACTTTAAATGAATTATTTGGTTAATTTTTAATTGTCTGTAACTACATTAGTTACTGTGGCGTAATTTAACTGAATTGAATGAGTGGAGGGAAAAAAAAAAAGAAGATGAAGTCTTTGACGTCCAGACTTGTTAACGCGTAGAATTCAAAGTCTATATATATATATATATATATAAAGACATTTTTTATGTTTATACGTTCTTTTTTATAGATACAAATATTTAAGTAAACGCTCTTGTTTATAATAAACAGTATTAAACAACATTTACCGGCCTGAATGTCCAAGAGATTTTCATAGAAAATATGCATCTTCTAACAGGAATCGAACTTGCATCCTACACGGAACCGTCACATAGCCTGACGTACTTTACCGATTTAGCCACAGAGGAGGGTTTTGGTTAGCAAGATCGATTTACTGTTTTTAAATTACAATTCTCCAGGATTTTCTCTCGTACATTCATATCTGCTCGATGCGTATCCAAATGTAAACAAATAACGTCACAAATTATGAAAATTATCTATAAAAAAGAACGTATAAACTTAAAATAATTGTCGGACTTTTTCCATTTCATAATTTTTTTAAATATTTTTTCGACAGAGATGAAGTATTCTGCTTTTGAAATTAAATTAATCGTTGACTAGCCAGTAATTTACCACCGCTCGAGGAGACAGATTTGTAGTGTTGAAACACGATTCCTATTGTGTAGCGATTTTTAATATGTTTTTGTTTTAATCCTTTATAATAATTAATTAATATATATATATATATTTATATATATATATATATATATATATATATATATAATTAATATATATATATATATATAATTAATTAATATATATATATATATATATATATATATATATATATATATATAAAATGTGATGAAAAACAAACCACTTTAATGTACCATTACGATAATTTATTTCACCTAAATCCTTTTTTAAGGATTCAGGATCATCAGGTAAATCTTCCAACAACGAATTGAGAAAAAAAATGGGATTAGAAATTGGTGGGTAGTGTAATTTTTGTAATTTAATAGAGGGGGTTGAGAGTGGTAGTTAAACAGACAATATAAAGTATAGGGAGGGGTTAATTTTATATCTCCCTTAAGTATGTTTTATATTGGAGTAGGAGGAGTGACAGAAACTTGACCTCTTTAGATGGTTAATAAAACGGAAATGAATTGTAGAAAATGTATACAAGTGAGTCTTATGGTAAAGAGAGAGATAGGGGGGAGGGGGAAAGAGAGATGGAGTTGTTATAATTTTGTTTTAACAAAATTATGTAAAAGATAGTTTACAATGTTTGATAGAAAATTCGATGTCTGAAAAAAATTTTGTTATTAACTTGAATGTTTAATTTCAGGACTAAATATAACTATTATTGTAATAAACATATTTATATTTATATATAATATTATATATATATATATATATATATATATATATATATATATATATATATATATATATATATATATATATATATATAATATATTAATATATATTATATATATAAACAATGGATTGGTAATATAAAATTTAATTATTTCCTTAAATAGAAAATGTTGTAAACAGCTTAATAATAATAAAAGGTGGGGATATCTTAAGAACCTTTCGCCCAGTCGTTGGTGAAATAGTTATTTATTATTTTTAAAAAGAACAACGAAATATACTTTAGGAGACTAGATGAGAGAACAAAAATAAAATAATAAAATAAATAAATAATAATAAATAAATAAATATAAATATAAATATAAAATCGACTTAACAAAAGTTAAGAAAATTAAGCCAATTTGTAAAATTAAAAACAAATAAAGTTGATAAACAAACCTTAAAAATATCTGTCTATATTTCTGGGATGAAGTATCGTAACTATTTACATCGTTTATTTCATTGATCGTTCTGACTTTTGATCTCATCTTTATTGCCATATTCATGACGTTTCGGTCGTTGAACGCTGCGGCCTTCTTCAAGATATACGTAGGAATTTCGAAACGATCTCTTTATTTATTCCACGGGAGTATAAAGTAGAAACAGGCCGCCCCCTTAAGATAAGACTGCAAAAATATCTCACAGACATAACACGAGGGGAAATAGAAAAATCAGGCATGGCCGACCATATATGTTGGGAAAAGGGAGATCGCCGTCATCTGTGAGATGAAGTTGAAATAATAGACAAAGAACCTCACTGGAAAATACGAAAACTGAAGAAATCAGCGCATATGCTAGGCCATAAATTCTAAGACGTCCAAGCATAGTCAGGAATACAATATGGGAACCAGTAATACAAAGAGATAATGAATAACAGCAATAACTGAAATTGTAATATGAGCTCTGGCAAAAAAAAATGATAACTGAGACAGTAAGTTTATAAGACCCCAATATGCACTCGAGTTTTGGAATATTTCAAACAACGCTTTTATCCAAGACACATAGCCCAGTTGATAAATGCGTTGGTTTAAGTAATCCAAAAAGTGACTTGACCCAATGCGTTGTGAGCTTGTTATATTTAATTTCAGTTATATCTCGACTTTGTATCAGTTACATGAACGGGTGTCTAGCGTAGCTGTTATCGGTACAGAAAATAAGTTTAAATACCAATACCTGACCACAGCAGAGGTGAACAAAAACTTGGAGAGTTGCGTTACTAAAGGGAAATAACTGATACTGAGCCAAAGAAAAGCATGGCGTATGAGATTAAAACAATCTATCCCGGTTCGAAATTCCATCGTATATCACCTGAAGAAGGTCGTTTGTATAAAGACCGAAACGTCGCAAATATGACAATAAACATGAGGGCCACAGGCCGAACAATGTAGTGTAAAACTGATAAACCCCTGGAAATAGATCAGCAGAAGAACTGGAAAGAAAAAGTTATCCCAAAATAGGAATCGAACGAATGGTCCTTTTGTCCACAATGATTTTAATTTTGCTTACTATGCATGCTAATTTGGTCTTGTTTTTTTTTTATGTTTTTTTCTGGATTGAAAGTTTCTTTCAATCGATCTTTTGCCTCGTTCTGTAATCTGATCGTAGTAATTCATAATTGTCTCTATCAATGAAGCCATCGGATCTCACTTTCTTGAAACCTCAGCAGTTTTTTTCAAGTCAGTTCTGTCCTTTCATAAATATGATTTCTGTCACGTTCACAGCGTATTCATTTGCCTCAGTTCACTTCATCAATATTTTCCTTTTTTTTTTCAGCTTCAATCAAATTCTCGAATTACCTGTCATCTGCCAGCATTTCGTTAGCGAAAGTAATGTGTAGACATCGTTTACGCTTACTGCTTCATTAAAAAAAATAAAAATAAAAGTCTAATGTCCAAAACACGAAAATAATAGCTTTTTTCCTTTTTTTCTCTTTTTTTAGCAATAGATACAGGCCCTTTACACATAATTGAGTTATATATTAGCCGTTCACACCTGGCTTATTTTGTTACATTTAATTTCGGCTATATCTCCACTTTGTATCAGGTACATGGACTGGTACAGAAAATGAGTTTAAATACCATCAGGGATGCTTGCTTTCAGTTTCAAGCAAATATCAATTGAAAAGATATGAATTTATAATTTCTCCCACAAGCTATGGATAAAATATCAGAGCATAATCCGTGCATTGAATACTGTTGCCATACCTGGTCTGGTGCATCTGGTGTACATCTCGAAATTCTTAACAAAATTCAAAGAAGGGTCTGTAATGTAATCGATCCTGACCAAGCGGCTCGACTTCAGTCCTTTTCTCATCGGCATGACGTGGCTTTCCTTTGTCTTTTCTACAAATATTTGCATGGCAACTGCACTAACAAAGCTTTTGTCCTTGGTTTCAGTTGATTTTCAGTCAAACCCGAGACAAGTTTTCGCTTCTTTTTAGTTACCCACCTATTCAAACTGCATTAACTGCTATATGTTGAATATGAACACTAAAAACATATTGCTGATTATTAATCTGTTTTACTAGTAGATCTAGCAATTGCTCTCAAAAAGAACCTCCAATTAGTGGTTAACTGGGGTAAGGAATGGCTTGTAAATTTTAACACTTCCAAATCAAGACAGTTTTCATTTAATCACAGCAGAACCTTTCCTGCCTACCATCATCACGGTTGATGCTAACCTCCAGGAGAGCAACAATTTGCACCTCCTTGGTCTCATGTTTTCCACAGAAATGAATTGGAGTGATTATATTGAATCACTTGCTAGGTATAGTGCTAGGAAAAGTTGGTTTACTGTGTTTTTTCAGACAATTCTTCTCAGAATCCCTCTAGCATATTTATAAATCTACCATTCGTCCGTGCATTGAATATTGCTGGCATAGCTGGTCTACTCTGGTGTGCTTACTTCTTGAGATTCTTAACAAAATTCAAAGAGTCTGTAATGTAATCAATCCTGAACTGAAATATCAACTTCAGCCACTTTCCCACTGACGTGACGTAACTTCCCTTTGTCTTTTCTATAAATATTTTCATGGCTAATGTTTTAATCGGCTTTTTCTCCTGTTTGACTCAACGACATGAATTTAAGCGTGCTACTAGATTGGCAGTTACTTTTTTACTAACTTGATCCAAACGCCACTTCTATTCAAACAGTTTCTTTCCTCGCACTTCCCGCCTCTGGAACTCCCTCCAAATTTCTTGCTTCCCTTAAGGGTATTAGCACGTAGGTGAATGTAATGGATCCTACTGGAATTCGAACTCGGCTTTCCGATTCCTCAAACCGAGCCGCTATCCATTAACCCACCGTTCCCCTCTTCGATATAATGGATAATGGCTCGGAATTATTAATCGGAGAGTCGTGTTCAAATTCCCGTTGGGTTTGTTATTTTTTCCCTTACACGCAAACCACCTTGGAAAAGAAATGAATACATCTCTTTTTCCCACTAGCTATGGGTTAATTAGTAAAACTTGTATCACTAAACCATTATTATTGCCTGTGAAGGCCCAGCCTACTCCTGAAGAGTCGTGAGCAGGTGTCACAGAGTGGGTGGTGGACGCGGCTATGCGATTCAGGCCGTCCTGGCAGCACGTCGCAGATCCTCTTCATGTTGATGGTTGGACTCGAAAGTCTCCCCATCGGATGATCCTACGACAGGAAGGCCGATTCGAAGCAACAGTTTCCCAGGTCTTAGGCTCGATATGGGTCTGGGTCCGGGATGTCTTCAGATGATCCTTGGAGGGTTGTTTTGGGCACCCGCGTAGCCTTTTACCGCTGGCGAGCTGTCCAAACAGGATTATACCTGGGAGTCGAGTGGGATGCATTCTGCACACGTGAACTTCCCAGCGGAGTCGATGTTGAAGGATGCTGGTGAGAGACGCCCACGAATGTACCTCGTTCATGGTTATGCGAAGTATTATTCAGAGTTTTCTTTTCTGGAACTACTTCAGACATTTGATATCCCGACGATACAAGGCCCATGTCTCGCAAGCGTACAGAATGGTGGAGAATACCACGACCCGGAAGACCATTGGGGTGGTAGCACCGTTTAGAGCCCCAGCTATGGATAAAAAGCTAAGCCCCAAACTACTAAAATACTATGGAAGTATAAAAATAGATTTTTATAATAAAATTACCAGCAATACTTTTGAAAAAGAAAAATTATAGCAATATTCTGCAAAAAACCCTGTCATAAAAAAAAACGTCAATGAAATCTGAGCTACAAAATGATTTTTTTACAAAGAATACATACTCTATTCATACGAACCTATACTCAAAATCTTGGCATTAAATAACCTATTGAGGGTGATATACCTGTAATCTTACAACGCCCTAGCCGGTCGTCTAAGACTTCCAACACCATGGACCGCTTCAATCCAGAGCTAACCCTATCTCTCGATGTGATTTAAGTCTGATCATAAGGCAACCAAGATCGAATCGTCACAGTTATCTTCGTGTTGGGCTGGTCCAAGCAGGCGATGACGTACAGAGAAAAAAATAACACTCGAATAAATTGAACAACAGTGCTGTTTTGATATCTCAGTCCTCCTTGTTTATATCAGAGTTCGCATTTAATTATCAGCCCAGCCCGCATCTAAATCGGAATGATACTATCGCCGGCCTGGCAAAAATCTGGTTTACTGTTGTTGGTAAAGTTTGGTGCAAGGCTGAAGTTGGAGGCTCTTGTCGGCAGATAATCACATGGGCCTCTCTTCTCTCTTCTCTCTTCTGGCTTTGTCTCTGTCTCTTCTGCTTCGACTTGTCTATCTTCTGCAGCACTGGCGAATTCGCTTCGCGCATTCGTATTTATAGACATACTTTTGGGAAATCCCCTTCTCCCAATCTCTCATATCAATATCTCTCACTAAACCTCCTCAGTGAGAATGGGTGGCTTATCCAACCACATCCTGTCTCAAATCAACGTCAACTAGGAGAATCAACTCCAAATTCGTTGTTACGAAAATGAAGCTATTGCTATTTGCAGCTGTCTGTCAATTAACATTGCCCCTTAAGTCTGTGTCACTTTTCCATTGTTCAAATTACCTGACATACAATTAAAGTCGTTTATATATGAATTAAATTTTCAATTCTTCCCATGGGTTTTTTGTATTAACCCTTCTCGTTTCAATTTCTCTCATGGCATAACACGTTCTTATGTTTTAACAAAGCTTTCTTCCGTTTTACCGCGGCAACAGCAAATAGTATCACATACGGTAAAACAAAATAAACTCAAACCCAAACACAGAAGACCATGATTTTGGTTCTTATCGGCCAAGGAACGATGGGAGAGGCTGAATTGTAATATGATTAATATTTAGATTGCATTTTTTGTTGCAAATTTTTATCTTACTAAATACTGTATAAATTATATATTAATATGTCAGAAATGAAGAAACTACTTACGTATGGTTCAGCACTCCTGCCAAGAATCAATGAATATGTGACACATTCTGACGTTTGTTAATTACAAACAGCAAGACGTCGTTTTAATGATGTTTTCATCTATGCAGTATTTATCAGCAAGCAAACGCCTCTGCATATTCACCATTCAATGTGGTCAGACTTTCTCCGTTAATCCTACTTCATTCGGCGACAACCGAGTCGGATTAATGGATTTAGAGTTGGCTCTGCGTTTTATTTGGCAACTTAACGAGCATCTTCGGTTCATCACTATGCGTTTGAAGTAACATAAATCGATAATATTACAGTTAACTATGCAATAACGTAGCAATAATCCTTACATCACGTATCGATATTTTTTCTTCTACGTGCAGTGTGCTTTCATAGCGTTGACGATCATGGCTCTCCCCAATTTCCTGCCCTTATTAGTTTTTAATCATTTTTGTCTTTTTTTCTTATTTCTCCTAAAGCTTGTCTAGCCATCCATTTACTCAAGCTCGCTAGGTATGTTATGTTTTATTTTCTCCTGTCCATCTTGTCTTCAATGTCTTGTGAGTCTCAAATTTTCCAAGCCACTTTTCCTCATTATGATCTTTAGACATTTCAACTGCCTCTTTCTAATGTTAAGTATGTTACATTTTTGTTTTCATTTTCCTTAAGATTGCGCCGTTGCCGACATGTTCGGTCCATGTTACACTCAGCATCCTTCTGTAGAACTACGTTCCTGTTGTTTCAAGTCTCATCTTCATCATTGAGGTGATTTTCCCCTATTCAATGTCATAGAGGAGGACTGATATTCCATAACGGTTCAGTACACCTTTCTTTGTCCAGGGATAACAGAACTTTCAATGGCAATTACCCGGTGTCTGGCGTTCATTCGGCTTTAATCTATCTTTTGCAGAGAGAAAAGAATTTTTACATCACGCTATTGATTGGCCATCCTCAACTATTGGGTGGGTGATGAGAAAACTAAAAAAAAAACAATGGACGACTGGAAATTTTCGTGGACCATATAGGTTTTCAGTATTATCAAGGTATTTAAACATATGCCACCCGATAAAATAACACTCAAATGAGATATGCAAAGAACGTGTATAAAATAAAATAAAAAAGAAAAGAGACGGCAGAATGGGAATAATTGGTTCACATTCCAAGATAAAATATAAATATTCCCGTAAAAAAAAAAACGAATATTTTGGTATTTTCTATAGTTTTGAGAATAGTCATTAACATTCAAATACTTCTTCAAATAAAATAAGATTTTTTATTCAGATATAAATCAGATAAGGGAAGACCATAAACAATAATAAAAAAAAAACTATTCACTGAATTTATATTAGTTGCTAGTAGTGTATATTTTAATTTTATAATTATGATCAAAAACCGTTTAATTTTTTATCAATAATTGCGGCACTAACCCTTTTCAATGGTCAACTTAACTTTCGTTTGTTCTTTAATACGGCAGATATCAGCAGCATTCGTCGCATAAGTCAGCGATATTTGTTACCCTACTTTGTTATTTTTTAATCCATCACAAAGTTAGTCTATGAACCAGTAACAAACTTTTACCAAACAATTTTTATATTTATTCCCATATTTACTATAAAAGTAGACGGTGGAAATTTTTTTTCCATGTTATTGTTGGCGATGACGCAAAAAAAAAATGGTTGGGAAACTCTGGTCTAAGTAACCTAGATTTCTTATTCGATTTTTTTGATCACACGACATGGAAAATAGATCTATATCGACTAAACTACTACTGGCAAACAATTCTGTTTACAGAGGCCGGCGATCTGTCAAAGACGGACTGTATTTTGGCAAACTGTACTAGAAATGCTTAACGAAAGGCGAATACTATTTTATGACCTCTTATAACCAAACTTCGATCCTAATTATCTCTTCCTATTCAAGTGGCATGTTCCTTCGGTTCAAAACCAATGGCTGGGGCGTAAGTCCAAACATCGTTCATTATTTTCCTTTCCAACAAGCTGTTCTTCTGTCTTGGGAGAAAAGCCACCTGTGCCAAGAAGTTTGTATGTAAAGTTCCCAACTAAGGTGATAAATTCGCATCACCAGATCTGAAGAGCTTCATTTAGTGCTTATGTCGACTGTTACTGAGGCTACACGATTTACAAGACATGTCTTTCTCGTACCTGTTCTTCGTTCAATAGGCAAAGACTTATTGATTAAAACTGTGCGTAAACAAAGCCAAAACCCTTCTTCAAACAACATAAATACGCACAACATAGACACGCACATACATACATACACCTATGCATATATATATATATATATATATATATATATATATATTGTGTGTATCTAGGCAGCATCTTTTCATTCATACACGTTTCATTAAATAATATAGACAAGTGTTGTCTATTTATTTTATGTAATTTCTTTTCATAACATTATCATTGAACGAAGAAAGAAATTCACAATATTGATCCATATTTTTTAATACAATCTAAGCTTTCGGCTTACATAAGCCATCATCAAAGATGTCAATTACAACATATTAAGCAATATATGGACAACACAGTGATGATAGTCTGTGATTGTTTACATAGATGATTTCTAAGCAACGATAAACACGTGTATATAAGACGCTAGAAGCGAAAATCGCACCGAATCTCATGACGTCACACATGACCACGCGAGAGTGAATTGGAGAAGTATGAAGTCTGAGATCCTTTTTTGTATAAACCAATGGCTTCAGTTACCAATTATAGACATTTAAGGATATGTGTAGAGATTCCATAGTTCAAAAAAGTTTCCAAAATAATTCTGTCCTTAAATTCACATATGAACTCAATACTAATAATAAAATCCCCTTCCTTGACATATTGATAAACACAAATAATAACAAATTTACTATTTCGCTATACTAAAAACCTACAAGCATAAATTCATGTACACAACTACAAAAGTGAATGCCCATATTACTACAAAATAGCTATTATAAAGAATCTAATACACCGTGCAGAAACTAATTCATCCACAAAACAGATTTTTACAGTGAACTAAAGGATATAAAACAGACACTTATTAATAATAGCTTTTCAAACTATATAATTGATGATCAAATAAGATGCTTTCTTAGAAATCTCAATACTAAGCAAATAGTATATAATACTGCTTCCAATGATCTCAAACATATTAATCTCCTATATCGTAATCAAATGCATACTAATTATAAACAAGATGTAAATATACTAAAAAATTTAGTAAATACTAATATATCAACAACAGATCCTAGCAAAACAATTAAATTAATCATATACTACACTAAATCTAGTATATTCAACTTCATTCTTCGCAATGATTCTTCTCCCCCGGTTAGCGATTTGCAAAAAACCAACATAGTTTATAAATTCAAGTGCCCTTTGGGAGATTGTATCTCCAACGAATTAATATTTATGTTGGTCACACCACAAACTCGCTTTCACAAGGCCTAACACTACATTTGAATGAAAACTCTAACATTTTTAGGCATTTAAAACAGCATGCCTGCCCACACACACAATTTCATAAAATACTTGTCGAAAACACAATTATACTTCGACATGATAACAATAGACAAAAGCTAAAAATCCTAGAAGCATTATACATCAAACAGTTGAAACCCAACCTAAACAAAATCAACTATGGAATCTCTACAAATATTCTTAAATGTCTATACTTGGTAACAGAGGCCATTGGTTTATACCAACCGATCCCATACTTCATACTTCTCCAATTCACTCTCGCGTGGTCATGTGTGACGTCATGAGATGCGGCACGATTTTCGCTTCTAGCGTCTTATATACACGTGTTTATCGTTGCTTAGAAATCATCTATGTAAACAATGACAAACTATCATCACTGTCTTGTCCCTATATTGCTTAATATGTGGTAATTGACATCTTTGATAATGTCTTATGTAAGCCGAAAACTTAGATTGTATTAAAAAATATTGTGAATTTCTTTCTTCGTTCAATGATAATGTTATTAAACATATCAGACGTTATGAAAAAATTTACATAAAATAAATAGACAACACTTGTCTATAATATTTAATGAAACGTGTATGAATATATATATATATATATATATATATATATATATATAATATATATATATATAATGGATTAACTCCGACAATTATTTAATATATTTTCTGTTTATATGTTATTTTAATAGATACAAATTATTTAAGTAAATGCCCTGTTTTTTTTAAATTAAACTATTAATTACATTACCGGCCTTAATGTTCGAGAAATTTCGTAGAAAATACCAGTTCTCCAAGTGGAACTGTCATCTGATCTTATGTGCTATAAACAAAAAAATATTCGACGATCTTTTCCGAACAATGATATCTGATCAAGAGATAGACTTAAGGTAAACAATGACAACATTTTATGAAATGGATTAAGTCCGACAATTATTTAATATACTTTCTGTTTATACGTTATTTTTATAGATACAAATTCTTTAAGTAAATCCTTTTTTTAATTAAACACACACACACACACACATATATATATATATATATATATATATATATATATATATATATATATATATATATATATATATATATATATATATATAAACAAGTAAGTAAATAAATAAATATATATATATTATATATATATGTGTATATATACAATATATATTAGGTTGGTGCAAAAATAATAACGTAATAATGTCGTTTTTGACGTATTTTTTAACGTCAAAAAACGACATTATTACGTCATTATTTTTGCACCAACCTAATATATATATATATATATATTTATATATATATATATATATATATATATATATATATATATATATAATTATATAATTTTATATATATATTTATATAATTTTTATAAATATAATTTCTTTAAATAAATATTCTATCTTAAATTAAAATATATTATTAAGATATTTTATGTTAATACGTTATATTTTATAGATACAATTTAATTAAATTCTCTATATTAAATAATTGTAGGACTTAATCCATTTCATAACATGATGTCATTGTTTACGTTAAGATACGTTTCATGAGAAAATATGATCGGTCGAGAAAAATCGTCGAAGATTGTGTGTTTAAAAACAGAACAGAAGGCCTGCAGGAGAGATTCATATGCTTGCAAAGATAAACAAAATGATCCAGGAAAATTGAAAGAACAGAGGTATATTACCTTAAAGTCTTTGATAGTGTGCCAAAATCCTGGATCCTTAAGACTTTGGAAATGTATAAAGTCTTGTGTGTGATAGTAAAATTCTTTAAATACAGCACGGAAATGTGGAAAACTACTTTATACCAAAATCACACCAAAGGCACTGCCACTTCCAATCGCCTGAATATCCGAGGAGGAATAATTCAAGGAGAATTTATGAGATTTTATTTAAAACTCAGTATGTAAACCAGATTTCGCTACGATTTTCTAGAGCCGCCAAAGAATCAAATCAACTGATTTCACCACGAACTCTTGTTATATGGAAGACGTCACTTCTTTCATTCACCCTTCAAGTTCTTCCAAAATCTTGGTTTGGTATAGTAGACTTGCTCCCTTAAGCAACTACAAGAATAAAGTCACAAGATGTTAAGTCAGGTCTCCTGGCTGGCCACTCATGGATAAATTGTCAGTTACTTTTCAATCATCCTATATATATATATATATATATATGCATTCAAAGGAGACTCCCTGTCACCCCTTCTGTTTTGATTGCCCTTAATCCTCCCATGCGTGAACTAAACAATAATAGCTATGGATGCAAAGTAAAGTAAAGAAGACATTTGTCAATCACCTACTCTACATGGATGAAACTCTTTGCTAAAGACGACAATACGTTGAAGGGTCTCCTTAGTACTGCAAAATGTTTCAGTGACGATATAGGCATATATTTCGGAGTCAAGAAAGGGAGAATTACAGAAATACACTGAATAGCTCTAGATTTTATCGCAAAGATTTGGAAACTAGAACAAAAAAAAAGCCTACAGGTACTTAGGAATTAACGAAGAAGATAGAATACGGCACACGCAAATGAAGGAGAAAGTAAGAAAAGACTACTACAGACGTGTGCGTCTGGTAGTGAATAGTGAATTGAATTCCAAAAGATAGATTATCAGCCATAAACACCTTGTCTGTCCCCGTGGTGCAAAACAGCTTCGTCATCCGTAACTGGATCATAGTTAACATTAAGCGAATGAACGCCAAAATGAGAAAGCTTCTCACTTGCCACTCTCATGCATCATCTCAAGGCTGTTGTTGATCGTCTATATGTGCCCAGATCCGAAGGAGGCAAAGGATTAATTTAACTAGAACTGTCTTAGAAAACTACAGTAATCATCCCTGAAAGAAAGCTGTAAACTACAGAAGACTGTGTGATGGCGTGTGTCAAAGAACATGAAAGACGTAAGAAACTTTATTCAGCAATAAAGGAAGCCAACAAATTCCAAATGGACTTTCAAGTTGGCGAAGAATATACAAATACTACAGAAACCTTAAAAAAGAAAGTAAAGACATATGCAACCGACCAGATGCAGAAACGATGGCAAGATAAGTTTCTTCATGGCCCCTATTCTGCCCGTACCAAACAAGCTGATATAGACAAACCCTGTACCCATCAGTGGTTACGTAGTGCCGGGTTAAAAGCTGAAACCGAAGGTTTTATTCATGCTGCATAAATCCAGTGATGCTAACGAGAAATTACCAAGCGCCCATACTGAAAAATTGTGTTGACCCCAAATGCTGATTCTGTGATAAATATCCAGAAACAATTTACCATCTTGTATCAGGTTGCACAGTGTTAACACCAACTGAATATAAAACTCGGTATGATACGGCGAAAGAATATCTGCACTGAAAAATATGCAAGAAATTGGTATGAACACCAACCAGACCCGGTTAAAGACTTGACATGTAAGGATTTCATGGAACTTTACAATACACACGGGCAGATCAATCAAAGCTAATGACTTAGATATCGTAATCAAAGACCACAAGAACAGAATGTACGTTCTTATTGACACGGCAGTATAATTTTTGGCGTTCCGAATTCAAGGAGAGATAACGACAAAAATTATGCTAATGTGGGTTTAACAAGTTCGAATACGCGTGAAACGTGATTGACGAATGAAAATCAAAAAACACAAAAGTAAAAATACCCAAAATTTCTTTCTTTTTTCTCCATATCTCATTATCTGAAGCTTTAATAAAAGTGAAACATGTCAGATTGATAAACGTTTCGTATTTTTACTTTATTTTATATATATATATATATATATATATATATATATATATATATTGTTTATACGTTATTTTATAGATACAAATATTTAAGTAAATGCTCTGTTTATAATAAACAGTATTAACAACATTTACAGGCCCGAATGTCCGAGAAATTTCATAGAATATATATATATATATATATATATATATATATATATATATATATATATATATATATATATATATATATATATATATATATTGTGAAATGGATTAATTATTTTAATATATTTATTGTTTATACATTATTTATATAAATACAAATATTTAAGTAGATGCTCTTCATACAAAATATATGTCCCCTGACACATAATTCGACCTTGATAACCAGTCGCTTCCTCTGTAGATAAATAGTATAGCATGTTAGTTTATATGACAGTTCCGTGTAGGATACAGGTTCGAATTCCTGTCGGAGGGCACATATTTTCTATGAAATTTTTCAGACATTCAGGCCGGTAAATGTTAATACTGCTTATTATAAACAGAACATTTACTTAAATATTTGTATCTATAAACAATATATATATATATATATATATATATATATATATATATATATATATATATATATATATATATATATATATATATATATATATATATAATAAAGAACAAATACGAAATCTTTATCAATCTGACACGTTTCACTTTTATTAAAGCTTCGGATAATGAGATATGGAGAAAAAGAAAATTTTGGTATTTTTACCTTTGAGTTTGTTTATATATATATATATATATATATATATATATATATATATATATATATATATATATATATATGTATATATATATATTGTAGCGTTTATTCCGTGCTGCGCGAAATGAACGTGGCTGGAATTCTTGTTGGCGCATTTCTATTTCAAAATTCTTCAACACCCACCATTTCCACTCTCTGAATAAGGTGAGATTTATACTGGGTGCCAGATGTTCTATATAAAGTGCCCCGCTCTTACAGCGAAAATATTCTGCTGTATGAAAAATGGTTCGTTTCTGTATTACTATTATCATGTAACCGCCCACCTCTAGTTTCTCGTCTTTCATTGATTCTCTGATATCTCTTATCTAGATTTGTTCTTTTATTTATCATGTTGTTTTTTTCTCCTGCCGTCACACGCAGCAACGCATTTTCCATTAATATTTGCATACATTTGAATCTCTTTTCCTGCGATATTATTAATTTCCCTACATGGCGTCCGCATGTCATCGCTGACAGACTTTTTCTTCTTCTATGTACCGTTTCCGTTCACGGCGTGGGCGAGCCTAGCTCTCCACAAAATCCTGTCTATCTTCTTTATATCTCTTAGCAATATTTCTCTTTTGACCATAACTCCAACACCGTGTTCTTCTATGCTTCTTTGGTTGGTTACACGCAGTTTCCTTTTTTATATCCTGTGAGTGTCAAATTCTCCAAGCCCTCTTTCCTCAGTATGTGCCCTTGGAATTTCTTTTCTTTTTCTTTTTAAGTGAAAGTGGCCTTTTTGGTTTCTATTTTCCATAAAACTTCACCCATTATTTACAAGTTCATGGTATTCCCAGCATCCTTCTGCAGAACCATATTTCTGTTGCCTGAAGTCATTTCTTTAACTGTGAGGAGATTGCCCAGCAATCATTATTCTATAGGACTGTGCCGGTTGGTGCAACGGATATGAGCGTGGAACGTAAAATCGGTGAACTGGGTTAAATTACCGAGATAGTCTGTTGCGTTCAATTTTCGTACGAATGCTCTTGGAAAAGGCAAGAATCCATCTCTTCACCCCACACTCAAGTATGGCGGAAATCGCACAGCATACCGAGATTTCTATGGTTGGGTAGTATCCAGTATAGGAGAAACAGAACACTTAATACCAAACCACGGTGAAAGCAACAGGGAACTACTCCACTATCTTTCCCAATAAATGATGACAATCTACAGTTAATAAAGAAACAAAATCTGTACAGTAGTGATCGCCGGCATCCTGGAGAAAATATGCTTATCACTGGAATATCAGTCTGTCTGTATAGCAATTAAAGTTGGACAATTCCCTCAAAAATGTTGAGGAAACATGGCGAGAGATATATGACCCTTCAGACCAATGCTCAGAATAACATGGACGGAGAAACTAATTTTAAAATTTTAAAATTATCTTTACTCAGTACAAAACCAAATACTAAGAAGTAAAACCCCAAGCAAGGAGATAATGCCACCAAGACCCAATGGACCAACAGAAGTAAAAAAGAAGGGAAAAGGTTTAGACGGAACTGTAGATATAATCCTAAACAAGAAACAAGGGATAAACCTCTACTCCTATTCAAAATACTGGGGTGACGAGTATGAGCCGCACTATAGGCGAAACTATTTACTCGTATTGAGAAAAGAAAACATAATTCAATAGTAAATAAGGATTCAGAGTTTTTGGCGTGGCGCTAGATATATATATATATATATATATATATATATATATATATATATATATATATATATATATATATGAAATAGACTTTAATAGAAACCAGATAACTAATCCTAAACAGGAAACAAGGGATGGACATCTACTCCTGTTCAAAAGACCGAGGACGGGTATGAACAGGACTATAGGTGAACGAGAAAGTTTTAATTAAAACTAAAACAAACACTAAAATTTAGAATCAGAAAGAAGGGTGTAAATTTCTGGGATACATAATGGTGAAAGTGGGTTGAAAATTTTGACACCCACAGCAACGGCGAAGTCAAGAGGAATATGGTAAAACAGAGAGCACTCCACCTAATGTACAAAGGTGTGGTTTATGAAATAAAACAAGCTTTGCTATGACCTACAAAGGAGAGAAAGTTATGGAGAGCCATGATTACACATATAGAAGAAGAGTCTTTTGTGGAATTTTTCTCCGATTTCTTCCTAAAGGTCTGTTTCTGTGCCATCTTCGCTTGGTACTTTCTCTTATTCTATGTTGGTTATTATCTTTGGTTTTACCTAAGACTTTATCCTGGACATTGCACTAAAACGGGACTCAGCACGTACAAAGTATTTTATATTATATATATTTTAAAGTATTTTATATTTTAAGTATTAGGAAGAAGAAAACACCTCGTGGCTAGTATTTATGAAATAGTGTATATAAATTACTGATACTCTGGAGTTCAGAATATTTACCAACATGCGAAATCCTCATCGGAAGAAAGAGAAAACAAATAAATGACATAAGGTCAGATTCAAGTTCCTGTTCATAAAGAAGTTTTCGATTGATTGATTGATTTGTTTTCTACGGCTTATCCAGTTTTTAGGTTATTTAAAGCCAGAAAATATTTTTACATTGTAGGAAATTTTGGGGGATACTAATGATTTAATGATACAAGTCTTACTAATAAAGCATACCTGGAGGGGGAAAAGGTGAATTCCTACCTTTCCTAAAAGTATTTGCACGTAAGTGAATATAATTACGCTGACTAGAATTGGAACTCGGCTCTCCGATTTCCAATTCCCACCCGTTATCCGTTAAACCACCCGCACATCCAACCCTACAGCAGCCATCTAAGTAATGACCAGACTCGACTTTGCGTAACTTTGATGATCGTACGGGAACCGGAGTGTTAACGTAATTTGGACCACAAAAGGTCAGATGTTTCAAGTTTGAGTGCTTTTTTATTCGAGTCTGAAGTAAAGGTTTATTACCAATAAAGGAAAAGATTTTTTTTAAAAGACGTTTTTCCCATGAAAGATTATTCAGCGAGAATGTTTTCCTCGTACAGAACACGCGGGCTTCAAATTGCAAGTCTGTCACGTACTTCCCCACTCTCTCTCTCTTTCACTGACGAGTAGTCGGTAAAAGTTCCCTGCGCAGAACAATAAAATCCGTCGATACCGAGTATATATTTTGTGTTATTTAACACTACGAGAAAATAAAAAACAAACTTTCTACTGGTGAAAAGACATCTTATTTGATTTTCAATAAAAAGCAGAGACTTTGGTAAAAAAAAAATACAGGGAAACTAACATATAATCGCAATCGAATCGTGCCATTAGGGAACAACAATAGTGGTAACCGAAAACCCATCCGTGCCATATATCCAACCATATATGATGTCGGGACAATGGCACACTCTCTGAGACAAGTGCTACTGAATTACAAAGTTTCAACAACTTATGTATCTCGATATAAAATATACACATAGATAATAATTCACGTGAAAACGAAAATAATAACGACCTATTTACTCAGCTGGTTTCAATGCTCACGCGGAAAAAAAAGTCAGCATTGCACAAATTTTTCCGGCGTTCTTCGTTCTAGGCGAAGTTTCGTAAATGTCTCTGACTACAAAAACACAGAGAAAGATTTTTTTTCTGTTATCAGTCAAGATTGTGTTCGCTTCGTCGTCTCTCACATCTTAATTTCCACACTGTTCCGTTCAATTACGTATTCGAATTGCCGTTAATCTAGGTAAAGGAGACAGTTGTATCGAGGAACTGTCTGGTCAGTTTTAATTAACATAGAAAATGGTTAATTTTATGCTAGTAACGAAGATATAAATAAAGAACAAATTCTTCTGGATCCGTTGTGACTTTTCCCCTTTGCCGCTTGACGGTGTTCTTATTACAGAATTCATAGATTGGACAAAAATAGCTTACTAATGGTCAGAAGACCCTGTACTCGTGAAATTCTGACAGTGGTAGATTGTCGTTGTTTTATATAAGATTAAAAATGCTTGAAGACGTTAAGAGCCTTCCAAGAACTTGAACGGTCAACATGTCTCCAGCACCCTGGGCCCTTAGTGAGGCTAGCCAGAATGTGTCAAAATTCTAGCCAAGAAGTTGATATGCACCTTCTTGATCATCTCATTCTCCAGTTGCTGAATAAGAGGCATATCTTATACGGATATGTGTGGAAGATAACGGTTAGCTCTAGACTTGAACAGGTTAAGATTGTAAGGATAGGGGAAGCAACCTCTTGGGAGTCGGTTCCACATCGGTGTTCGAGTGGAAATTGCATCTCAAAAATGGAATATGAAGTGAATGCCGGTGATTCACTACAATCTCTGTGACATGGCGGATCTAAGCCGTGACGGTTAGAACTGGCAGAACTAAGGAATATAGTTCAGCTGAACATTTTCCATGGAAATAGTGACAGTGTAGTGAGGGGCTTGAGACATTTCGTATGTGAAAAATGGATAGAAAATAATTTGTCAGTCAAAATGACGCTGAGTCTCTTTTAGACTCTATCGAGAGATGGCAGCTCCTTGATAAGTTTCGGTTCTCTCCGCCTACAAATTTTCATTCTCCCCGATGACGACAATTATTGAACTCCCAACTCTTTATGAACCAACGGAATGTGTCAAGGCGAATGAACTAAAACTGAGATATATCACCCCCACCCCCAAACAAGGAGCGGCACGTGGAATTAGAACAAGCTACCCCAGTGGAATAAATAAATGGTTCGTTTCGAAATTCCAAAAAAATATCACCTGAAGAAGGCCGGAACGTACAACCTTGAAACCTCGTGAATGTGACAGTAAAGGCGAGGACAACAGTCCGAACAATGGAAACAGTATATATATATATATATATATATATATATATATATATATATATATGTGTGTGTGTGTGTGTGTGTGTGCTTGTAAAATCATATCTTCCAAGGCTTTTCATTCCTTGACATATTTTATGAAGACAAGATTTATTTCGCAATCTCTCTTTATACATAGAAGTAACGAGGAGAAAATAAAATAATATATATGTATGTGTGTGTCTGTGTGTGTATTAACATATGTGCCTCTCTGTATATATATACAGAGAAAGAAACTTACACCCCCACACACACACACACATATATATATATATATATATATATATATATATATATATATATATATGAGGACCTCTGCTAAATTTCTGATCCCTAAGGTTTAAAATGATTTTTAAAAATGAAAAATGAAGCTTTCTTTTTAGCTTTAATTGAAAGCTAAATGATTAAATTTAATATTTCCAGTAAGCTGAATATTCTGGTGTATTTCAAATAGACATGATATTGATGTTTTTTTTGGGCGGGGGGGATCACTTTCAGAAATCGTTTCAAACTGGTCATTATCGACACATTTGTGAACAAAAGTTAATTCTCAGTTTTGAAAATCTTCCAAAAATGAAATAAACTTTTCCGAAACTTTATTTGAGAAATATTAGCTGATTTAAAGAATAATTAATCTGATTTGAAAAAAGTATTATTTACTGGATTTTTAAAACAAACAGTAATGGTAATTAATCACTTGTCACCGTCGCTTGTTAGTATCACTTAACAGGCATTGATAAGGTGTTAACAGATTTATTTGTACAGAGAATTTACCTGTTAAAAAATAATTTAAGAGAATGAAGGATGAGCGATTTTTTTTATGTAACTAATCTAATTTTAATAGTGTTGAATTTAAAGTTACTATAGTCATCGCTCTTATTTTTTAATTACGTTATGTATGGGCGGCCATTTCAAACAGCAGCACGTTACGTAATATTTTATATACATAAACAAAATAAAATTATTTTAAAAATCTTGAAATAGAATACTTTGTATTAAGTTTTTCAATTTTTGATTAGCAAATATAATTTTTTACTTAATAAGAATAGCACCTCACCAGATTGAAGTAAGGCAGAATTTTAAACGATTTATGTTATTAGGTTGGTACAAAAATAATGACGATTTTTGACGTATTTTTTAACGTAAAAAACCGTCATTATTTTTGCACCAACCTAATATAAATTATTTAATTAAAATAAAAAGAAAATGAAAACAATTCTTGTAAAAATTCATTATTCATCGACATTTTTTAAAGACGATACTGTCCTTAATAAATCTTATTTATAAAAGCAATTAAAAGCCTCTCTAATTAAATAGTTTTATTGCAATTTTATTTTACGATTCGGAGCAGATTTTCGAGAAATGCGCAGTAGTTTGAAAAAAAAAAAAATGAAAATTTACATTCTCCAAAGAGTCCTGCACTAACTAATAAAACAAATTTTGAGATTGAAATTTAATATCTCGAAATTTCATGAAATTAAATAAGTGGAGAGTAACAAATGTCAAAAAAAAAAAATTTCCATCAAGATTTTCTTAAAAAAAATAATCGAATTCATTTTTTAAAAAGTCCTGAAAGTTTCATTAAAATCCGACAATTATTTGATTTTTGAAAGAATTTCCAAATCAACGTGTTTTCCACCGGAAAAAATCGCAAAAGCACGAATCGTAAATATTACGTCGACCACTGACGCAAAAAAACAAAAAAAAACAAAACAAGATTTTTAACCAACATTTAGAACGTTCGAGAAAGGATTAAAAAAAATAATAATAAAATAATCAAAAAATACTTTGTTCTTTCCTCGTAATAAAATTTTGACGATAGCACATGAGAACATAGTTGGAGTCCTAATATTGATTGAAAAGGTTTCCGATAGACTCATTGATGGGGTCCCTAGTAGCCTATGCCTGAAAGAGATAAAAAAAAAATGTACTCACAAATACAGCTCATATATTAGGAAGGGTTTCAGCTGTGTAAAATGTGTGTGGTCTTAGGTTGTATTTTTTGTTAAATAAATGCTCAGTGGAAGAATCCATGACGCCATTTCTGACCTTAGATCTCTTGTTGGAACCCAGAAAGAAATGTGAATAGAAAAGAAATCAAAGGAAATAATAATAATAATAATAATAATAATAATAATAATAATAATAATAATAATAATAATAATAACTAGTTTTAAACCGTAAAAATTTCACGGTTTTCCTATTTGAAATTTCTAATGAATCTTTATTAATTGCATAAAAATTGCCCTATTGCATCGTTAAATATTTGAGCTTAACAACTTTAAAACAATTATTGCAATAAGAATCATAAATATGTATGTTGTTCGTTATTTTAAGAAGGAATGAGGTAAAAAAGAAAATTTGAAATTTATAAGTTTTTCCATGTCACTGAAGCAGACGTTACCTGCCTTTCTTTCTTTCTTTTTCTCACTGAAACCAAGTAGCGTCTTTTATATGTATTTTGTCTTTTCATCCGATCAAAACGAAATAGTCCATTATTTATCAGGAATTAACAGAAAAGGTTAAACACTTGATTTTTTTTTCCCTTTGTCCACTGAAAGCAAGTAGCGACGTTGATATGTCGTTTGTAAAACGTAATATTATCTGTTAGGTACTGACAGGGCGTAACGGTAGGGCGAACTAATGAAGAGAGGGATGATCGCAATTATTATATGATAACAGCAACAACAACTAGCAGATTTACTATCATGTTCAAGACAACAACTACTGCTAGGCTAGTGAATCTAATATGTGCATCCTTTACAAAAATGATAAGTAGAAGAATAATGTGTCGTTCAATATGGGAATAAATTGATGAGCCACAACGAGGCTTTCGAGTTCTGAGCGGCCATGCAATGAAAACATGAAAAGCAAACAACGATAATTTAAAGTAGAGCGAAATGCTTGTCACCTAATCGGATTAGCTGTACCGGCAAATTGCAAACTATATGGATCGATAGTTAGGCTTATATCTTCAAAAGTTTAACAATTATGATATATATGGATTAACTGGAATATAAGAACTGAACACACACACACACACACACACATATATATATATATATATGTATATATATATATATATATATATATATATATATATTACAAACTAATTCCGATACCCCAAAAAGTTCCGATTTTTCCGATTCCCGATTCCGATTCCGATTAATCGTCCCAACACTAGTAGATATATTCAAAAGTATATCGCTCACTCAATGGAAAATTGTATCTCAGCGAATTGATACACAGGCAAGACTGAAATTTTTGCACTTTTGGCTTCGTATTTCGCTTTGTTGTTATTAATGATGCAGAGTTAATACACCATATCATCCGATAAAATGTTACAACAATGTCTCTTGTTAGTAACCAAGATTGTAGCAACTGAAACACATGAAAGCTGAAAACATTGCTATTTTTCCTACTCACAAATTTCCCGACAATTTATTAGAAAATTTCTGACGGGGTACAAAACTGGATCTCATAAATTATTTCTGGGGGGTCATATGCCCGCCTGCGAAACCCTGTCTCCACCACTGTTTTCAGACTATTTTTGGCAACTTAGCCTGGTTGAAAAATTTTGTTGGGGTTGACATTGTGTCACCCCTCCTGTGCTGGTACCCGGAGCGATCCGCCACCCTCGCTCCCCTTAGCTACGCCACTGATATAAACATACGTCCACAAATACTTCGTTTTTGAGTTATGAAGTTTAAAGATTTTTTACAGTAGATGGTGCTGTGTTACCATTAGACTATGTTACATTTGTAATTCGTGTGCATTTGTGGCTAGTCTGTCTTCAGCATTAATGTGTATAGTAGTGTATTAACAGAGAAGTGTTCCATTTAACAATGATAGGATATTCATATCGTGAGTAGGCAGATATTTTTTTTTACATACAGCCGCACGAATGTTAATGAACCCGAGGCTTCAACGGCTGCATCAGATTGCGTTTCCAGACCGAAGGCAGCCGAGTCGTACAACCTTTGCTGCTGTTTAACGTCGCGTTGCTGAGACAGGATCCGAGGCACGACAAACTATGGATCGAGGAAAACCGAGATCCGCTCGTACGCTTTGACGACAAAGAACATGTTCTCTGGGCTGTTGGCCGATCGAGGTATCAGCACACGTCGTGACGTTAGGAAATTGTACATCTCATAGTACTGTATGGCGGGTACTTCAAGAGCAGCTTCTGTATCCGTATCATTCGCACTTTGATCCCACACCATGGGAGAAGTTTTGCCGATGTTTTTTTTTATTGCACAAACCGTTGTTTGTCGCTTCATTCTGTAGCTGTACCGTAAAATTTGTTTAAATTTAATAACTCAAAAACGAAGGATTTGCGGACATATGTTTACTATTGTTCTTTTTTCGGTGTGTGAAAGTCTCCCTCCAATGTTTGTAAATGTGTATGTACAATGAGGTCAACATCGAGCGGCGAAAGCTTAAAAAATATTTTCTTCACAC
>OZ010580.1:74114576-74139576 GCA_963932145.1 Acanthosepion lycidas | reverse complement strand
TCCTAACATCTTCAAATGAAATTCTCAATCCAACTCAACACACGACTCATCCGGGGTACATACACCAGATTTTCCCTCAAGTAATGAGGCTCTACTGAGTGAGCTGTGCATAACCCCGTCGATGGTATTAGACAACATCTCTAAATTAGATTCTCATAAAGCAAATAGTGGTGAGGGCATACCAACCGTAGTCCTAAAGAAATGTGCCTCTGATCTGGTTTCAGTTCTCTTCAAATTATACAACTATTGTCTCGCCGATTCTTGCTTTCCAGCCTGTTGGAAGTCCTTCTCTGTCGTCCTGGTCTTTAAGAACTCCGGAAACCCTTCTGACCCATCTAACTACCGTCCCAACAGTGTCCTACCACTGTTCAAGGCTTTAATCAATGCTGAAATAGTTAAGCATCTCACCTCCCACGATCTGCTCTCTGACGTCATAAGTTCTCAAGTAGGTATTTACGCAGACGACACTACGATTTACTCCCGTTTCATTAGTAAATCCGGCATTGCTGACAAAGTTAACCTGGCCGTTGGTCTCGAAAACGACCTCCGATCTGTGGTTGACTTGGGCAGAAATGGCTTGTGCATCTTAATAAATCCAAAACGAAACTGTTGTCATTTACTCACTGTAGAGAAGCGTCCCTGCCCCCTATCAACATGTTGATGCTACGAGAGCGCCTCACTGCGCCGTCTTGGTCCACTAACTTGAGGGGGTACAACTACATTGAATCAATAGCTGCATCTAAGACAAGGAAATTTAGTCCCCTGTGTCGCGCCAGAAGTTTTTTCTCGTCTTAGTCCTTCCCTCACATCTACAAATATACCATTCATCCATGCATGGAATACTGCTGCCATATATGGTCTGGTGCCCCGCTGTTCATTTTGAGGTTCTCGAAAAAACCCAAAGACGGATATGCGATATAATTGGTCTTGTCTTGGAGTCTCGACACCAGTCACTTTCTCATCAACGTAATGTGGCTTCCCTCTGTCTTTTCTATAAATATGTTCATGGTATCTGGGCTGATGTGACATTTTCACTGGTTCCCCAACTGCATGAATTTAAGAGTGCTACTGTGTTAGCGTCTCGGTCTAATGTAACCGCCATTTCTACTCTAATAGCTTCTTCTCTCGCATTTCCGGACAGTGGAACTCCCTTTCTCTCATTTGCTTCCCTGATATCTATAATCTACAAAAATTTAAATGCAATGTCAATCAACATCATCTCTTACCTTGGTCGCCGTTCTTCTTATCCTTCTCCGTTCTTCTCTTTATCTTTTCCTCAACCCCATCCATACCCAGTCTTTTTCCTTACTTACACTGTCTGTAGCCTCTTGCGTACTAGTGGCACTCCCACCTTGCTTGAGGTGAAATGTTTCTTTTATATATATATATATATATAAAGATAGATAGATAGATAGATAGATAGATAGATCTGTGTGTGTATATACGGTGTTAAAACTTTTCTATATTACGGGAGTATACTGTTCAACATTGGTGAGAAGGCGTACGTAAGTAAGTAAAACATTGTGTATATAGAAATCACGTGCTTCAGTGAATACGCTGTTAACTTTCCAACGATGAGACCCGTGTTTGAATCCCATAGCACGTAGTTACAAGTCATCGTGACCGAGGCTTTCAGCGTACTGGCCTTGTCTAACTACTGTTCACGCCAGATTGTGCAGACTATTTCTATAATAAAAAATGAAGAAAGTAGACATGGAGAATTTGACACTCACAGGATATTCTGATGGCAAGCGCGACAGATGGAAAACAATAATAGGATGGCAGAACATGGGTTGAAAAGGATAGTAAAATGAAAATAATAAGAACTACAAAGCAGAGGAAGTTGTGGATACTTATGATCGCTCAGGCGCTTAAAGGATACAACATATAGAAAAAGATGTAGTGTAGAACTAATGTCTCTATCTCGTTTGCGCTTCGGTAACCCACTTCGTTTTGTAGATACAAATTCCAATTTTCTTATCTACGGCTATTGGTTATTGTCTACAGACATCATATCGGTGTGAGCAGTTGTTTCTGTGTTGTCCGATTGGCAAAATTGATTGGACTGTTATCGATACCTTCGGTTGAACAGAATTATTCGGAAGAATCGCGAACTCGGCGAACCAGAATGGACAACAATGATATCTGGTGTCTTTCCTCGTCTATCACGCTGTAACACCGCCCAAACACGTCCCTGTCTTTCAATTACGGGTGACTATTGGTATCATTCGCAGAACAATCGTTTTCGGCTGCCGACTGTATTGTCCATTACGTCTGCGTATATGCAATACGTCGTCATGATAAATGTTTTAATATTTGTCAGCATTACAAATTAGTTAGACAGCGAGATAAACCGGCAGATAAAATTACGTGGCGGGAGTATATTTTGCTGTTGTTTGTCCTCTGAGTCTAGGGCTGGTCTTTTCTTTTCCCAGTGATTATTATTATTATTATTATTATTATTATTATTAAAATAGCGATAAAAACAGGTTTATTGAAGCAAGAGAAAATAGCAAAAAAAAGTTACATTACCGTAATTTGGTAATATCGAAATACAAAACACGTCAGAAAGACAGCTCAACGTGTTTATCAGTCCTCTCTCATCAGGGCTAAATCGGGGACAAGAAATGTATACTGTGACTAAAATAACACTAAATGCTATATAATATGTACAAATGAATACTAAATGTTATATAAAAAATATAGCAATTAAAGGCTAATTAAATATAAGACTAAAAACTATGCCGGCTTAAAGAGAGTTGGCTGGTAGTACTTAATAAAAATAGATTCCAATACCTTCTGTTATGTCTTCATTCCATTAAATAAAGGTAACACAATCATGATATATAATATTGCTTGGAGTCAAGGTACTCTTACTGAATTCTGTGGTAAGGATATAAGGCTCGTTCCCGGTTAGCTCTCTACTGAAGATTCTCGGCGTCAGTATATCTGCTATTTGGACTCGTATATACTGACTCCAATTCATATTCTTCACAACTTCTTCAAATAAAATTCACAACTAAACTTCCCCAGTGATGAGAACAGATCTTGGATATATTTTACAAAGTGTTTGTTTTTTTTGATGAATGTCCAGGCACTACTGAACCAGTTGGATTCACGCATCTATGCAACTTGCCCGCCTTTGGTCTCGTTCTGGTCTGTGCTATTAGATCTTTGCTTCCAACCTTCGAACCGTTCTACTTACATAGAATTACACTGATATTTGAATTGGTAAATTACTGAACTGGTATGATGCAGAGGAAGAACATCCTTTCGGTCGGTCAACAAAGATCGTAGGTGGCTTGGTGGACAAACAGAAACCTGGCTCCTAACATTCCACAGCATAAGAGACATTTGGGCGGTGGGGTGTCCAATCGCCTTAAGCTTAAGAAATCATAACATTTTTTTCTGGTATTATTATTATTATTATTATTGAGTGAGACTGAGATAAAAAAATCTCCTTCATCTTCTTTTACATGCCGTATCCCTTTAACATGTAGAGAATCATGGCTCTCCACAATGTCCTATCCTTTGTAGCTCTAAGCAATATTGTCCCCTTACTGTTCCTTTCAGCACTTGTGTTGTCATCTTTTTTATACAAGTTCAGTAACTAGATTATTCGATGTTTCACTCTGCAACCCTTGTATGTCCTTTGAGTGTCAAATTCTCTAAGCCCTCCTTTTTCATTATGTCTCCCAGATCTTTCAGCTGTCTCTTTTTGATTCTAAGTACAAGTGAACTTTCCCTTCCCATTTTCCTTAAAATTAGCTCACATGTTCCATCTATGGTATTCTCAGCATCAGCATCCTTTTGTAGAGCTACAGCGCCTCTCCATCTATAAGGAAATTTCCTAGAATTCACAGTCATATAGGAGAATTTATATTACATAGCAGTTTAGCTCATTTTTTTGTTTCTAATGAAATTTTCATGTTTCTAAATATTTTCTTAAGCTTTTGGTTTGGAAGGCATTTTCACCATTCTAATGAAGCGTCGGATTTTTGTGCCATATTCTCTGTCGTCTGTTTAATTATTTCGTAGTCTATTCTTCTTTTCTCTTTTTTTTTTCTTTAAAAGAAAATTTTCTTTCTTCGTCAAACAACTTACTGCCTTAGTTGTCACCTTTTTCTTTATTAGGCTCTTTATTTTTTCTTTTCATATTAGTCTCTTCATTTCTCCCTCTCTCTTTCTTTATTAGTCTCTCCATTTCTGCCTGCCTTTCTTTCTGTATTAGTCTCTTTATTTTTTCTTTCTTTATTTTTCTTTCAATTTCTCCCTCTCTCTTTCTTTATTAGTCTCTTCATTTCTCCCTCTCTCTTTCTTTATTAGTCTCTTCATTTCTCCCTCTCTCTTTCTTTATTAGTCTCTCCATTTCTGCTTGTCTTTCTTTCTGTATTAGTCTCTTTATTTTTTCTTTCTTTATTTTTCTTTCAATTTCTCCCTCTCTCTTTCTTTATTAGTCTCTTCATTTCTCCCTCTCTCTTTATTAGTCTCTTCATTTCTGCCTGCCTTTCTTTCTGTATTAGTCTCTTTATTTTTTTTCTCTATTTTTCCTTTTATTTCTCCGTCTCTCTTTCTTTATTAGTCTGTTGATTTCTGCCTGCCTTTCTTTCTGTATTAGTCTCTTTATTTTTTCTTTCTTTATTTTTCTTTTCATTTCTCCCTCTCCTATTCTTTATTAATCTGTTCATTTCTTTCTTTCTTTCTTAGTCGGTTTATTTCTGTCTTTCTTTCTGGCTTTCTTTCTTTTTTTGTCTGTTCATTTCTATCTCTATTAGTTTGTTCATTTGTTTTCTTTATTAGTCTGTTTATTTTTCTTACTATATTAGTCTGTTCATTTGTCTTTCCTTCTTTCTTTCTTTCCTTCTTTCTTTCTTTCTTTCTTTCTTTCTTTCTTTCTTTCTTTCTTAGTCTGTTAATTTCTGACTTTCTTTTTCATTAGTCTGACTATTTTTTCTTTCTTTTTTAGTCTGTTGATTTCTGCCGGTCTCTATTTATTAATCTGTTCATTTTTTAACTTTTTTCTTTATTAGTTGGTTCATTTTCGTCTTTCCTTATCACTTGGATAATTTCTTTCTTTCTTTCTTTTTTATAAAACTGCTTTTATTTTTTTCTTTATTAGTCTGTTTATTTCTGTCTGTCTTTCTTTATTAATTTGTTCATTTCTTTCTTTGTTTATTAGTCTGTTTATTTTATCTTTCCATATTAGTTTGTTCATTTCTGATTAATCAGTTTATTAATCTTTTTCTTTCTTTATTAGAATGTTAATTTCTGTCTACCTTGCTTTCTCTATCAATCTGTTGATTTCTTTCATTATTATTCTGATCATTTCTATCTTTCTTTCTTCATTTCTGTCTTCATTTTTCTGTTCATTTTTCTGTTCATTTTTCTTTATTATTATTTTTTCTTTCTTTCTTTCTTTCTTTCTTTCTTTCTTTCTCAGAGTCTTTATTTATCTATTTATATATTTTTGTAGCCTGGTCATTTGTGTCTTTCCTGACATTTCATAAAAAAATTATTCTTCTCTTACTTTTTTCTTTTGCTTTAAACTTTCTTCCTTTCTTTATTAGTCTTCATTTCTCTTCTTTTTTTTTCTTTCTATTTTCTTTCTCTTCCTCCAGTGATATTTAGACAGGAAATGGTAGGTAGTGATTTAGATCAGTAGACAGATAAGTAAGAAGGTGGGGGAAGCATCTAAATAAAGAGGTTGTCTAGGAAAAGACTTGGACAGATGTTAACTTACCCAGATACAAATCTTATAATATAATTAAGAAAGCAGAAATAAAAATGAAGGACTTGCATTATTTCTTTTTCACGGCGTATCAACCTATGTTGGGTTATTTAATATCGAAATCTGTTTTTTAACTCGTCTTCATGGGTAGAAATAGCGCTTGTTTGGACATTGGTCGTCCATATATGAGCCGGAATCATGAAATGGTTGGTATTTTATCCCTTCTTATGGGATGCAATCAGTATATTTAAGGCTACACCGACATGATTACATAATGTCTAAAAGATGAAAAATCATGGCTTTTTTTTTTCTTTCAGGAAATGACTGCCAAACCGTTATATAGATTGTTACAATAGTCATTTTGTATTCTATTATTAAAAAGAGATTTTTTTTAAAAAATCATTTCACCTCAAGCAAGGCGATAAAGCCGCTAAGACACAATATGAGAAACAAATTATTAAGGAGTGAGGACAAGTAAAGAACATGAATCAAGGAAAAAGAAGATGAAGGTGTAATAACAAATGTACGCAGGTGTTGATTGATTTTGTTTACGTCATATCAACCTCAGTGGGTTATTTAATGCCGACAATATTTTTAGAATAGATTCGTATCACATTATTTACATTATTCAGACTATTGTTCTCATCTTTGTCGCCATATTTATCACAACGTTTCGGCTGTTGTACGTTCCGGCCTTCTTCAGGTGGTTGGAATGTTGAACTGAACCCTTTATTTCGCTCACTGGGGTAGACTGTTCTAGTTCCACGTGCCATGTTATTGTTATTTGTTATTTGTTAATCTCTACATTCATTTTTTTGCAAGCTTTTCGACAGCATGGACAAAATTGGCCGGTCTCATCCATCACAGCTTCTTGAATCCGGGCGGAGAAGTACTGACGACAAATTGACGAAATGCACCAGAAGCTCCAACGTATGTGCCGGAGATTGGTCAATATGAAGGGACCAATTCTCCTCCATGACAACGCTCGCCCGCATGTTGCTCAACTGACCCTGCAGAAGCTGAACGAATTGTGCTACGAGACTCTGCCCCATCCGCCATATTCACCGGACCTCTCGCCCACCGATTATCACTTTTTCAAGCATCTCAACAACTTCCTGCGCGAAAAATGCTTCAAAAGCCGAGATGATGCCGAATCGGTCTTCAATGACTTCATCGCTTCCAGAACTCCGGATTTCTATGCTAATGGGATAAATAAACTTGTTTCTCGTTGGCAAAAATGTGTCAATTCTAATGGTTCTTATTTCGATTAATAAAGTTTATTATGAAAGGAGTTATGATCTTTTGAAGTTGAAAGTCAAAAAAATGACATTATTTTTGCACCAACCTAATAACATACGCTGTCTTGGTCCTATCGACTGACATATTATTTGTTTTTCCATTGCGCAAAATGGTTAGGTAAGGTATGGATCTCGGTTACATGTAGTCAGTGGCTTTATCACAAAGTCGTTTCGAATAAATGCGTTTTTACAATTGTGGAAATCCTTAGGAATATAAATTTGATTGGTAACGCGCTTAGCTGGTGCCAATTGTAGGCGAGACATTTTCGCTTTTAGTTGTTGCATGAAAATTGTTGAACGTTAATTATTTTTTATTATTCTCGAAGAATTGTCCTGGCAGAATTAAGCTAGTGCCGACAACTATTTCTGTTGGTGTACCTTGTAGATCTTCCTTTGATGAACAATATATTTAGTTGCAAATTATCTACCTAGTCATAGGGGTTGTCCTTTGCCGCTAAAGAGACGTTCAGTTGGCGATGGAATCTCTCCACCACGCCATTTGTACACGGGTGGTATTCAGTCGTTTTAATATGACATGCCAAGTATTTCTGTGAATTCCTTGAAGAGTTGCAATTGAAATTTACGGTCTGTTATGATAGTGGTTAGTACACCAAATCGTGTTAAGCAATCATTAATGTTCTTGAAAAAGACTGTATGGTTTATCTTCAATTAGACATTCTGCTGGCCAACGAGAATACCGGTCAACAACAGTGAGAATACATTGATAACATTGTGATCGTGGGAGTGGTCCTACTAAGTCTAGGTGGATATTGGTGAAACGTGCGTCCTGCCCACTGAAGGTTCCGATAGGTGATTTGGTATACCTATTGCGCTGACAAGACAAACATGTTTTAGTCCAATTACAAATGCCTGCCGTAATATTTGGCCATACAAAACGTTCTGTGATAAGTTTTACTGTTGCTCTACTGCTTGGATCAGATAGTCCATGAAAGTGTAGCAATAAAGTTTTTCGGAAATTTGGAGGAATGAATGTCTTGGAGATTTAACTTTGTATCACACCATATCATTCTATCGCTAAAGAGAGGTAATCATTGAGACAGTTGGAGTGACGGCCCTTGTGTTGTTAAATGTATGGCAATGTCTTTTTCCTGATCACATGCAATAGATTCAAAGTTAATATCGACGGAGCTCATATTGTGTATTGTACTTCTAGATAATATGTCTGATACAATGTTGTCTGTACCGTGTACGTGTTCAATATTTGAGTTCAACTATGATATATATAGTCTAGTTGTCTTAATTTTCTAGGAGAATATATGTGTTTCTGAATATAATGAATATATTAATGGTTTGTGATCTATGTAAACTATGACATCTCTACCTTTTAATAAGTATTGGTAATTCTTGATAGATAAAGAGATAGCTAAAAGTTCCCACGAAAAAGGTTATATAGTTTCTCTGAACAAGTGTTAATTTTGCCGAATAAAAAGAAAAATGAAATTTCAATACTAACCTGTCACAGCAGTGCTCCGACTGTAGCTACTGATGCATCGATAGCAAGGACCAGCTTGACAGTGTCATTAGTACGTAAAAATTGTAGTTTGGTGAAAGTGATTATTGCGTGTTTGGCACTCTCTATAGCTTGAAGTTTTTCTGTATTTAGAGAGATTTCTTGTTTTTTTCCTTTGAGTAAAGATGTAAGTGGAGCGAGAATGTGCAAATGTTTAGGTATGTGGTTCCTGTAAATACTAATGAGACCGACAAATATCCTTAATTGTTTGACTGAAGTTGGTGTTGGTAGGTTGGTGATGGCATCCATTTTCTCGTGAATAGGAGTAAGTCCTTTTAAAATTGTATGTCTGAGAAAATTAAGCTTGTTAACTCCAATGAGGCACTTTACAAAGTTGATCCTTAGTTCATACTATGTTAAGTACTTTTGTAGATATTGGCTATCTTCCTCTTTGTCTTGTCTGGCTATTAATAAGTAGGCCGCGTAGGTGAAAACGAAAGATAGCCTTCTTAAAACTTCGTCGATAAGTTTGAGCAGCATTGACTAGCCCAAACGGCATTTTAGTGAACACAAACATTCCAAAGAGGGTGGTTACCACATTGCGACTGGTATTTGGTAATATGCACGGAATAAGTCGAGTTTGAAAAAATAGTGCAATAGTATAGGGATGTAGCGAAATGACCTAGGAAGAGAATTTGGGTAAACGGTTGGCTGAGATCACTGTTTTTAACCGTCTAAAATCCCCGTATATCAGTCATGTTGACTTATTCTTAAGGACCAAGCTTATAGGTGACATCCAAGAAATTTTAGAAAGTCGAATTATTCCTTGCTCCAAAAAACGCTGAAATTCTAGTTTGACTAATTTTAACTAGTCTGGCCTGAAACTGCGAGCTGTGGCGTATGTAGCTGTCCAGTGGTTTATATGTTGAGTTTTTGCTACCGGTTGAGTGTGTTAATGGTTGTGTTAAGTCTGGGAATTGCCTGAATGTGGCTGCAAATTCATTATTTAATACAGTTGTACTTATCCCGGTAGTAGAAAGCGATGTGAGAATTCCCGACGTTTTCAGTCTAGTTTCCTCAATAATTAAGGTATAACTGGGCATATGAACAGAGAGTTGGAACATGTTTGAAAAAAAATCTTCACTGATGATGAATGTTTTCACGTCATCCATTATAAAAGTTCATCTGAATTCTTTCCGGGGCCCTAGATTTAGTGTGAGGGTCCTTTTACTATATGTCAAAATAACATATTCATTTGCGGGTTGTAGTGTTAGTGTGGAGGTAGTCATTTTTTTTTTTTTACTATCGGTGTAGCTAGCGTGACACTAACCTGCGCGCCTATATCTATCAAGAAGTTCATCTTAACTGTCTTTGATGCGAAATAGGCAACCATTTTTTCATATTCTTTTTCCAGTCCATGCAGTCGTATTTATTGACTGGAAAATCGTATGGCTTATTGCATTTCTGCACGTTGCTACCGAATTTCTTACAATACCAGCAGTATACATCTCTTGAACCAGGCCTGTGCCAGCCATTATATCATCTGGTTGTGCTGTGTCTTTTCTTTGAACGCATTATATTGTCATAATGTTGATGCATCATCTCAATTTGTTTGTTTATTTCTGCTACAGCTTCCATGTAAACACCGTATTGTTTTCCGAGACCATTTGTAGTAATCTGTTGCTATGTGTAATATTATTCCTCGTATACGGCTGTGAATGCTCGACAATTTCCTCCCAAATGAAGAAGGGACTTGATGCCAAAAAATGTAGTTCTACGGAGAATACCATAGACTCAACACGCGAGTAACGAGAAAGTTTTAAGGAAAATGAAAACAAAAAAGATTCTTATACTTAGAATCAGAGAGAAAAATTTGATATTTCTAAAGGTCCATAATGAAGAAAGAAGACTTAGAAAATTTGATGCACACAGGACATAATGAAGGCAATTATTGCGTAAACAGATCGCAGAACCGGGACTGGGAAAGATAAATATTACTTAGAGCTACGAAGGATAGGAAGTTGTGGAGAGCTATTATCACGTATATCATGAAGGGACACCACACAAATAAGAAGAACAAAAAAAAGATATTTTACGTAATTGAGAATAATTGCTGTTGTGGGTGTTAACTTCTTCATTATGGCATGCCAGTAACGAGACCTTTGGCTAGCAGTGGTTGAATACTGTCTAGGTTTACGCGAAGGCTGATGCAGTGTTAACATGTAACTTTAAGGGAAATAAGGTCTTTGCCAAAGCACGCACCTACTCCTATCCGTTAACGACCATGGCATGCAAATGACGAGATCTATATACCATGATGTGAGATAGATCGATGAAAGGAAAGAATACACTCTTTTCTCAAAAAGCGAAAGTGTGAAGAGAAAACGCTGTAAAAATTTAAACTCTATCATGTGATTCCATTTTGGCTTCCGATAAAATGTTTCGCGGACTCTCAACGCCACTCAGAATTGTGCGTCATGGCTATTGACGACGCAACACACGTAATTACGGTTGCTTGAAGGGCTAAATAGCAATACGAGAGTGCCGATTCAAAATTAGATCCAAATGATTTCTAATCTGCGAACATAAATTAAAATAAAATATTACATCATGCGATACAATTTATATATTGAAAAAACATATAAATAAATATATTATTAACATTTTATCTATTAAAGATATCATAATCCTTTGAATTTAAATTTAAATTTAAATTTAAAAACCGGGTTCTGTATTTCTATTTAGAAAATTTGTTAACCCTGCACGTAATGCAATTGAAGATGAACCGTCTTAAGCATAAAGAGTCATTCGACCCATTAAATTGTTACCAAGTGCAATGGGACACGCAAACCAACCGCCGGGATCAATTTTCACGTTTCGTAATGACAGGTTAATTGAAGATATTTATTGACGAATATCGCAAATGAACGTTGCAATTAGGGTGGTTCACTGACTTTATTTACCTGTGAAACTTATCTAATTTTAGATGGACACTTAGCGTAGTGTTTATGGAAGTGGGATCCGCATGCCGAGTTCAAATTCCGGCTGCGGTCAGAGTGTTGTCTCGGTCCATTTCTTCTTATTGTTCATGTGTTAAGTAGTGCGTAGAACGGGTTCTGTAACCTTGGTTGGCAACCAGTCTAGGAGAAGGATAATTGTGAATTCAGAACTGCAGGTGTTTTGTTTCGTTCTCAATTGTTCACCCACACTCCCTCCTACATAAACAATGATGGCGTACAATGTTTCTGGAATTTTTGTAAACTTTCGGTGAAAATAAAGTTTTCGTCATTCTAAACCATTGAATATCTCAACCGCCGAGCCACGTCACACAAGTGTGATCCTCTTAAGTGCGCCATGAAATACTGTCACGACTTACATATATGCGTGGGTGTGGAAGTAGTGATGGTACAACGTTAGTATTTGAATAAATTTATAAGTATTAAACATTTTTTCAAAGAATTGTTTTCAATATTCTTCGATTATGTTAGTTAAATACTTTTATTAATATCCATTGCTTTAAAGTTTGTTTTTACTTTTTAAGGGCTCAAAATAAATTATTCGACAGTATGCATTGTACATTTTGGATTTCAATACAAAAGTGATATCCCACATTAGCTAAAAGGCTTTATTTCAGTTTTATTGCAATTTTCTACTTCTTATTGATGTAAATTAGGCTTCTCAACCTTAAATAACATCAAAATTAAGAAACAAGAAAAACTACGTTCAACTAAAGAAGAAAGGTGGGTTTGCTTATAACACATTCGACCAAGCATTGAATAAATGACGAAAAAATACCAGGAACAAGTTTCACACTAAATAAGCTGCACAAATATTTGAAGAGAAACATTAAAATAAAGTAAGTTCACATTTGTGTGTGTATTCTTTTTAATCTATGGTTTTATTTCATAACATTTAAATCTATACACTTTAAAAATTTCGTTGTGCCATGATTGTTCAGAAACGCTCTTTAAACCATTAGCGATTTTCACCAAGGAAGATCATAAGTGTAAACATATTTTAATTTTGAAACCGAAAACATTTATACTAATTTTCTCTCTGGAGATGAAATATACTTTTTATTTTCGAATGAATAAATTAGAAACAAATTACACTAATGTTAACCACACTACTACTAGTGATAATATTACACGAAAACTTTAAATATTTAATTATAGAAACATTTATTCTAAAAAAAAATTCCTTCTATTTCTAAGGCATATGCTTACGCATATGGTCTTCCGTAGTGAAAATAGCGGACGTGCCTCCTATGAAAAATTACCTTGGATCTTTTTAGTTAGTCTGTGATGAGCCATAGATCATGCGGTTCACTGCTCGAAAAAAGTTGCCCATGCCTGATTTCTGCTTTGTAAACTTGCATCGTAAAGCTCCGTTACGTTACCATCCATAGTGTCTCCTTCGCAATCGTTACCTTGAGCTAGATGAACTTGGTAAATATATTTTTGGTTTATTATAGAGCAATATTTAGCTAGCACAGGGTCACCTTCCCTATTTGATTCTGTACAAGAATACTCCAAGCCACTTAAATCTCCATTTCTAGGATATTTCTAAAAGAAAATGCAATGTTTGGTCTGATCTTCTGCAATCAATCTAGAGATTCTGCAGAATCTGGTTTGATGTTGCTATATCTATACCTATAGATTCTAGACAAAATCAAAAGAAGAATCTGAAAAATCTATTGACCCTGACCTGATATTTCAACTTCAGTAAAATTCCCTGTAACCTTAACGTGGCATCCCTGTGCCTGTTGTGCCAAAATTTTCAGAGTATCAATTCTGGTGACCTTTCCTCTTTGGTAACTCGACTTTACGAATTTAGTACTAGATTGGCAGTTAGGTCTCCTCGTTTTATAGTTGAAATTAATAGATGTAACCATGACAGTCTCTTCTTTCGCAATTCTCTCTTCCGACTCCTGGCTTTCCATTTAACTTTAATCTTCAAAAATTTAAATGCAACGCCACCTTCTCTCTCCTTCAACCCTGTTTTTTTATTGTCTTCTCTCCTCAATAATGTTTTTTCTCAGATTCTTTTACTCTTAGTAACCATTTTCATCTTAGTGGCTTTGTCGTCTTACTTGGTGTGAAACGATTAAACAAATGTAATATTCTAGATTGACTTTTGAAACACGGAATATCGGATAACAGATAAAATATTCTTACTAGATCAATGAAGACTTCTTTCAATCTAAGACATCACTTGGTGTTAACGTACAGATTAATCCGAGATAAATACTTCCTGGCAGAGAAGATGGAAAACAGGATTTTAATACTCGTTAATCCAATAACGTGATCGCGTGATTTCTATTTGCAAACGATAGGAGGCGTCCCTTTACTGATGCGATGATACATTCTGACAAATTCTCTAGAATTGTAGCTATTGGAAGCTGCTAATTTTTTGTAGGATTCTATTTTTGGATAACAGGGCTGTCGCGTAAAACAGATCGGTCTGTGACAAATTTTATTTAGAAATCTAATTATTATTATTATTATTATTTGTCTATGTTATGATACCTGCTTTGTATCCTATAGAGCCATGCCCAAACTACAAGAGAATTGTCATTTAACTGAAAGCACTTTTCTTAGCATATCGGACGTTCCTAGTAGGGCGATCTTCTGGGCAACTTGTATGTTGATATTACCTGGGACACTATAATTAAAATTCTCGATTCCTTTTCTCACGAGGCCCAGTGCTCCGATTACTATTGGTACAGTCTCAGTCTTCATTCCCCACATCCTGTTAATCTCGATCTCTGAGTCCTTGTATTTGGACAATTTCTGCATAATTTTCATGAATAGGTTTCTCTCGGATAGTACAGCTATGTCAATAAGCACACACTTCCTGAAGTCCTTGTCTTTTATGATAATATTAGGTCTATTGGCTTTTATTTCCCTGTAAGTTTGAATTGGCATTTCCCAGAGTATAGTTACATTGTTATTTTGGGTAACTGTGTCTGCTTGGTGCTCAATGGTTTCAAATTTGTGCTTCTTGCAGTGCACATATGTCGCTACCTTGTTATGTCTGAGAGTATATTCATTTATTGCTAGTTCCAGACATCCTATAATAATATGGTCGACAGTTTCATCATATTTCCAGCAGATCTTGCATTTCGGGTTAGTTCAATCCTTGATTATGTGACAGTGATAGGATCTGTTTGCTTGGCTTTGGTCCTGAGTTGCAATAATCAGGTCTTCTGTCTCATCTTTCAACCCAGTATTTCTCAGTCACTATTGGTCCACATCTGCTTCTTTCGTTCTTTTAAGGAATTTGCTATGCAACGCATTGTTCTACTAGGGTTTTTTTTTTAATTTTTTTTTATTTTTTGTAATTTCATTTGGTCAATTTATTTTGTTTTCTGTTTTACTCTTTTGGCGTTTTTCTCGTTTCGTATTTTGTTTGTAGGTTTTCAGTTATATTAAGCTGTTTCTTGAAGAGTACGGCTTGGAGTGGATTTGGTGTTTTACTAGTTGTAGGAGAGGAGCTTTGGTTTTTTATGAGGCATGCTCCCAATTTAGAATTCAAGTTGGACTAGACCTCGGCCTCCTAAATTTCTTGGTACGTACAACACTATAGTTAGTTCGTATTTATTAATAAGTGGGAGATGGTTCGTGGGCGCCAGAGCATATATATACCATGTCGAGACATCATTTTAAAAGGGCCAGGACTCCTGCTATTTTTAACTATTGCTATTAATAACAGCAACGGTAAAATCTTCATTTATAAACGTTTGGATCCCAAGGAGACACGACATGCTTCATGAGACTCCGAAATAACTTCGATTTTCAACGGATTTTCCTCGACTTTTTCACTTTTTCTCTCTTATATTCAATAATATGAAACTTTTGTGATGTCAACGAACACTTGTTGTCACTTTTTTAATATCAACGAATACTCGTTGTCATTTCCGTAATGATCGTGGTAGTAGAGACTTTGTAATCGCAGATACAACTATAGTAACGCCATTGAACAATACTAGTTCATAATAATAGTACTTACTCGATAATACTGGCTCGAAAAGTAACCGCCGAATAGTAATCCAGATAGTGATCACTTAGACACCACGTTAATTCCCATATACAAATTTCATTTACCATCATGTGATCTACTTATTCAAAATGAAATCGGCTGCTCTCTGGTAATCTGTCTGTAGCGACTTTTTATTCCTATATAACAGAAACTATATTCAAATCTCCATAATCCTGTTATTAAACGAGCATATTTACCCTTAAATACAATTGAATTATGTATACCAATAATATTTAAAGATAGAGTTATTATAAGTGTTTGTAGTGTATGGTTTATAAAATAAAAAAAAATTGTATATTAATTACTAATAAATAAATAACAAAATCTCATTCAAAATTATTATTATTATTATTATTATTATTATTATTATTATTATTACTATTATTATTATTCCCTCTGTTTGATAGCATGTTTTTCTCCTGAGACCTAAGGGAAATTAAGATTCTTTTAGGAAGTTTCTGAACATAATTTTTCTAATTATGGGAGATACAATTACTGACACAATCATTTGTATTTCAGATAAAGATGTCTTTCCTGGAATTGGCTTAATGTTTATATTATTATTATTATTATTATTATTTATTTATTTATTTATTTAGTATGTTCATTTGTTACAAGAGACCTAAGATCAGATATTTTCCACTGAGCATTTTTTTTTAAAAACACAAAACGAACTAAGATCACACATATTTTACATAGATAAGACCCTTCGTAAAATATAATTTGTAATTATGAGTACAATTTTTGTATTTCTTTAAGGGGTGGAGGATCAGGCATCCTTTCAATCAGTCTACCGGATCATTTACCAATCAAACCGAGGGCTCAAACTACAACTGTAATTATTGATGTCCTCACATACCACATTTTTTAAGGTTTCGATTTCAAGGTCCTTTTTACTTTAATAGTTTTTTGAAGATCTTCAAAGATACATTACCACATACAGGTACTGCCATGTCGATAAGAATGCACATTCTGTATTTCAGATTATTATTATTATTATTATTATTATTATTATTATTATTATTATTATTATTATTATTATTATTTCCTTTGATTTCTTTTGTATATTCATTTTCTTCCGGGTACCATCCAGAGATCAAAGGTTACGAAGGATATCATGATATTTTCACTGAAAATTTTGGGAAAAATAAATAAAAATAAAAAAACCTAAGGTCGCAAAACTCTTACATAGATCAAGCCCTTCGTATTGTAATGATGCCTGTCTCTCAGCTCCTACCCCACAGATTAGTGCCACATGACATTCCTTGAAATGTGAGCTGTTCCAAGGAAGACTGCCACTTGCGCACTGCCAATAATGTCAGGTATCCCAAAGGAGTCTTGCGAGACAGAAAGATTCCTGGTACACCAACCACAAAAGGGACAGCTTGAGTATATTTCGTGGTATATTTTATTTGATTTTCCATGCCAGGCCTTTTGGCACTTCTGTATTTTCGCCTGATCCCCCTCCTCCACAATCACAACATTCTTATCCCAAAATAGTGCAGTGCCTGCCAGGATTGATTCATAGCTGCTCTTGTGCACAAGTATGATATCAGGGTGATTGTTTCCTAACGGCTTGTTAGTCAAGATGGTCGTATCGCATACTGCTCGGTTAGTGGTGGTAGTGAATCCTTGTATCAATTCTCTGCGCACTGAAGGGTATAATTCCTGCACTTTTCTCAATGTATTGTATTATTATTATTATTATTATTATTATTATTATTATTATTGCCTTGGATTTCTGTTTTATACAGATTTCCTTCTGGGTCCCAATAAGAGTCCTGATATAATGGAATATACATGTGTTCCCCCTCCCTGGAATATGATTGGCTGGTGTCCGTCATAAATACCGACGGACGTGTAGGAGAGTCAAGAGCCTTAGTATGAGAGCTAAGTCTATAACGACGCCCATTGGACTACGCCATTGATCTACACTTCTTACCTGCGACTACGACGCGTACCAGTCGATTACTGCTACCGTATTCTACTTGGTTATAGTAACCAAAAGCACTTAGCTATTTCGTTCAAATATATCCCTTTCGAGACATATCAAGTCCTAAGGTCAAAAATTGTTTCATGACTTTTTCCACTAATCATTCTTGAAAAAATCACTCGCATTTTACATAGACAATGCTCTTCGTAATGTGTAAGATGTACTTGTGAGTTAATGTTTTGTATTTCTTTAAGGTATGGGCTACCAGTAATCGATTCAATGAGTCTATCGGAACCTTTTTCAATCAATCCGAGTGCTCCAACTCCAACTGGAATTATTGATGTCCTCATGTGCCACATTTTGGAGATTTCCCTTTCAAGGTCCTTGTATTTTGGTATTGTTTTTGAAGACCTACAAAGATACGTTACAATCAACAGGGACTGTCCTATCAATAAGAAAACACATTTTGTTCTTGTGGTCTTCGATCACAGTGTCTGGCTAATAAGATTTGATTGTTCTGTCTATGCGTACTGTTAATTCCCATAAAATTGTAACACGTCCTATCTTTGTGCCCTGGCCTGTTTGATGTTTGGATGGCCCCCAACTACGTTGTTACGATCCTTTCGACGGCTTCACGCCTTCAAATCGGGTCCCCTTGATGAACCTCATAAGCTCGGGGAAAAGAAAGAAGTCACAAGGAGTAAGATCAGGTGAATTGGGAGAGTGTTCCCGTACGGAAATGTTCTTCTCGGCCAGGATCGGCTGGATGCTCAGGGTGTTTTGAGCAAGTGGATTGTCGTGGTGAAGAAGCCAACATTTTTCCTGTCAGATCTCTCATCTCGTCTCGCGCAATGAGCGAGCCCCCACTGGATCTCTTTGCAGACATGCTAATTGATCGCCTGGCCCTGTGACAAGAACTCACAATGAACAATGCCCATAGTTCACACAGCACATCCAGTTCAATTGCTTTTCAGATAGATCTCGTATAATCGAATAAAATTCATTCCTACTTTATTTTTTGAAGAATAAAATGAATGAGGAAAAACAATTATTTATTACTCTAAACCATTAAAAATGTGCTTCTACTTGGAATATACGAGAAGCAAGCTAGATTAAAAACCGTTATTCCGCTTAGGAAGTTCAGTCCTCATTACGTTCCTCAAATTTGTGATAATTTATCAGACAATGAATAATAAATGCCTATAGATGCATGTATTTGTAAAAAAGAAAAGAAATTAAAATTATTCCTTTCGAAATGGATAGAATCCATCTCTCTTTTTACCTTACTCAAAATATCTTAATTAGTTCCCAATGATGGTGAACTCAGAACCCTTGCAGTAACCTGACAAACTCGTTCTCTCATTCACTGTCCTATGAGAGGATATTATTTTTGTCTTCCTCGGTATTTTACAATGACAGCTAACTCCTCTTAGAACTTTAGACTTAGCTAATCCTTGTGTAAACGTGCTACACAGAATAACAGTGACCGTTGACATTGGTCGATTGCTTAATTAAAGCAGTTCGATTTAATTACTTCTAATTACTTAATAAGAACATTGTATTGTAATATAATAGAAAGCTGGACTTCAAGGATTATAATTGCGTGACAAGTTGGGGGAGACACAGAAACGGATGGTTAGTGAGTGTATGTGTGACTACGCGCATACGCATGCAAAAGATTATGACATCTTTTAAATTTAAACAATAAGCAAGTAAACGCCATATTTTTGAGGTTGTAAATTTGCTTGAATGAGCGTCGAAAAAGACGTGACAGACCAACAGGCTCGCCGACTTCCGATAATTATTATTATTATTATTATTATTATTCCATTTTTCTCCTCCTGCTATTTCTACTCCTCCTCCTCCTTCATCTTCCTCCTCCTCTTCCTCCTCCTCCTTATTCTTCTTCTTTGTGACATGTCCCTTCAGGAAGAGGGACCACTTAGGTAAATGATTCTTTCTTGCAGATGGCAGCATGTAACCCAGTAATATATGTCTATTAAAGCTAAAAGAGGGGTAACCAAATATTCTACCTCTATGTGCATCGTTCTTTCAGGACGTTGGCGGCCATGGCTCTCCACAATTTCCAGTCTTTTGTAGCCCTTAGTAAATTTTGGCTTTTTGCGATCTCTCCTAAACTGTTTTGCCCTCCATTTAAACTAGCTCGTTAGGTAAAGTATTCGTAATTTTTCATTCTTGCCTGCAATATGTCCAGCGAGTGTCAATTTTTCATAGCCCTCTTTCCTCAATATATATCCTTGGAATTTTAATTCTCCCCCTCCCCTCTCTCTCTCTCTCTTTGTGTCATGGGTCCTTACCTATAACTACAGAATGAACTCTTCCTAACACTATGTATACTACGCCTCTCAAGAGAGAGGGTCAAATCGAGCCGAGCTTCTCGGCTTGACGGTCGAACTATCTGCCTCTGAGCAGAGAGGAACCCGGACGGGGTTCCACCGAAGGGCAGAGTCTCGTCCGGGGAGGTTGACTAACCCGATTCTGTTTTTACAGTTTCTACGGGCATTTTTTGGCCGAGCCTACGGGCTCGGAAAACCCACGCAAAACTCGGCTTTGTGCCACATCTTTCCCTCGTGGGGGGGGGGTAAGTAAATATCGAATCGAGTCGAGCCGATAGTAGTTCACTCCAAACCAGACTGAAAGTCATACTAACACCTTCCACATCTTGTATTATTATTTCGTGTAATATACCTTCGTTATTTCTACTCTTGTGTTCGTGTTGTTCTTCCTTGGTCCTAACCTGGACCATAACACTTTCTCTCTCTGATGTTAAGTATAATTTTTGATTCCATCGTGTTATTCTCGGCATTCTTCTGTAGAAAAATGTTTCTGTTGCATCAAGTATTTTCTTCATTTGCGATGAAATTGTCCAGCATTCACTGCCACCTAGAAGGATTCCGTCCTGGGTATGACGATAAACTATATCCGATAGCAAGGCCTTTGATCAGAAGGTTTTGACGAGCGTGGAACCACTTCTTAATTGCTGGTGTTCCCAGGTCCACCCTGACTCCGGGGTGGTAGCACCTGTCAGGGTCCCAGCTATGGGCAAATAGTTAATGCTCCCGAAAAAGGAGTCTAAACACTATCAAAGTATGAAAACAGGTTTTAATACCAGCAATAGTTTTTTGGAAAAATTTTTTACCAGCAATACATTTTTTTTTTTAAATATTACCAGCAATATATTTTTGAAAAAAAAAAACATTACCAGTAATACATTTTTGAAAAAAAATGTTATTATCAGCAATAAAAATCTTGTCGGCATTAAATAACCCATTGAGTTTGATTGTGATTTTTCAAGCGTAGCTATATGGCACAAGGCCTTACGTAGGGGGCACACAGTGAGGATCGAATTCACTACTCAGTTGTAACTGTTCTAGCGAGTCAAGCTTGCTAACCATTACACTGCCTGGAGGTTCCCAATCGTGCAGGTTGTTCGGCCGTAAACCAAACCAAACTAGACCAAACCAAACTAGACCAAACCAAACCTAGAGGATAGGCAAAATAAAGAGAAATAATACAACAGGACTTGATGAAAGTTCGTGGGTAGCAATGTACTTTAATGTACTTTATCGTATGTAGGTGTATGAAAGATTTGGAGAGATTTTCAATTTGAGAAGCGCTCTTTGTTGGCTAGATCGAATTACTAGATTTATCTGTTGTTTTTTTTTTTTTGCTTTCAAGTATGCTTAGAGTATCTGTTTGCTGTCTACTATGCTGTGTTGTTTATAACGACACGAGATTAGCTGGTGATCAAAATCCCACCAACAGTAGAGAAACGAGAATTGTCTTATCTCTGAGGTGTTATATGAGTTAAATAGAAAGAAGAGAAAAAGAGAATTTTGTATAATTTTCATTGATACTGTTTTCGCAAGCAATCTAACGATTGTTAGCAGAAATTCTTTTTTAGAGAATAAGGGTACTCCCACAACCACTTTAAACATGGTTCCGCTTTAATCTAGCGACGAAAATGATAGTTAAATATTATCTTTTACTTGAAAAAAATAACTCTTTTCATTGTGATTTTAATGTAACAAAGGGTGACCTGTAGTGCATATATATATATATATATATATATATATATATATATATATATATATATATATATATATATATCGGTTCGGATTCCATTAAGTTCACTTACGTGCCAATACCATTGGGAAAGGTATTAATCCTCTTCTTCTCTCTCCAGCTGGGTAAATAATATGATAAAGTGGGTTCTATAGCCTTGAATGGCAACCGGTCTAGAAGAAGGATAAATCTGAATTCAAAACCTACGGAAGGTCGTTTGGGAACCTTATGGCACGTAGTGCACCAGATCTCTGTATTTGGCCCATCAAAAAGTGTGGTTGATTCTATACAAAGCCTTCACCACTATAATCAAATCATATGCGATGGTGTCTGGCTGTCAGTTCCTAGGAACAGAGATGTTTCACCCTCATACATCGAGTACGACGGAAGAGTCCACCATATATATATATATATATATATATACTGACCACTATCTTTCTATCTATCTATCTATCTATCTATATATATATATATATATGTGTGTGTGTATATATATCAAGTCCGTAGGTGATAGGGATTATTCCAAAGAGGTCTTTCTAATACAGAAATATTAAAAAGTTAAATCCACGATGAGAGGTCAATGTATAATAAAGAGAAATAGTGAGAACAATGGAACATTATCAGTAAATCGCAAACTCCTAACAGCTTCAAAAATAGATGCAATCTATGCCTGGAAGAAAAATTAAAATACTTAAATAGAAATATACGAGCCAGATATTAAACCAGAGAAATTAAATCATGCTTAAATGTAGCCATAATAATAAATTTCAATTAACTTAAAATATATATATATATATATATATATATATATATATATATTAGGTTAGTGCCAAAAATAATGACGTAATAATGTCGTTTTTTGACGTTAAAAAATACGTTAAAAAACGACATTATTACGTCATTATTTTTGCACCAACCTAATATAATATATATATATATGAACCGGACATATAAATTACAAACCTGAGCATATATATATATATATATATATATATATATATATATATATTGATGCATGTTTCATTAAATAATATAGACAAGTTTTGTCGATTTATTTTAAGTAAGTTCCTTTCATATTGTCTGATAAGCTTAATAATATTATCATTGAAAGACGAACAGAAATCACCATATTGATACATGTTTAAATCCGATCTAAGCTTTCGGCTTACATAAGCCATAATTAAAGATGACAATATATCAACCAATACACGGGGCACTAATGTTAGTCTGTTTTTGTTTCAAATGCCCTTTGAAATATTGTATCCCCAATGGATTAAATAATATCTATGTTGGTCACACCACAAACTCGCTTTTACGACGCATGATTCTACATTTCAATGATGACTCTGACATTGTTAGGCATTTAAAACAACGTGCCTGGCCACGTACACAATTCCGGAAAATCCTTCTTGAAAACACATCTGAACTTAAACATGAAAACAATAAACAAAAACTAAAAATTCTTGAAGCTATATACTTAAAATAATTGAAACCTAACCAGAACAAAATAAACTACGAAATCTCCACAAACATTCTTAAATGCCTATAATTGATAACAAAAGCGATTGGTTTATACCAACGGGTTCCCATACTTAATACTTCTCGTCTTCACTCTCGCGTGGTCATGTGTGACGTCACGAGGTGCGACGCAATTTTCACTTCCGCGTCTCGTTACACGAGTTAGTCGTTGCTTTGAAATTTTTCATGCAACAAAAACAGCCTATCATTATTGTTTCGTCCGTGTATTGGTTGATATATTGAAAAGTAATTGTCATCTTTGATAATGGCTTATGTAATCCGAAAGCTTACATTGGATTTAAATATGTATTTATATGGGGATTTCCTTTCGTCCTTCAATGATAATGTGATTAGGCTTATCAGACAATATGAAAAGAACTTACTTAAAATAAATCGACAAAACTTGTCTATAGTATTTAATGAAACATACATCAATGAAAAATTGCTACCTAAATGTGCACAATATATATTTATATGTGTGTGTGTGATATATGCGTCGTGCATATATATATATATATATATATATATATATATATATATATATATATATGTTTGTATGTGTGTATGTTTGTAGTTGTGTTTATTTATGTGGATGTCATAGATATGATTGCATTGTATATATTTTTTTATTATTATTATTAAATTTTGTGTATTATGTTTCCTGGTTTGTATCCAGTAGAGACGGGTCCGAACTATGGTCCTTATGTCCTAAAGGAGAACTGTTTGTTCTTTGTATATGTGATGTTCCTAATAGGGCGATCTTCTGTGCAATTTAATGTATGTTGTAGTTACCCGAGACACTGTTAGTAAAAATGTCCATTCCTTTTCTCACGTGGCCCACAGCTCCGATTACTAATGGTACAGTCTCAGTCTTCATTCTTCACATCCAGTTAATCTCGATCTCCAGGGCATTGTATTTGGACAATTTCTCGATAATTTTTTTTTTTGGGGGGGGGGTTCTCTCAAATGGTACTGCTATTTGAAAAACCATACATTGATTGAATTTCTTTGTCTTTTATGATAATATCATGTCTGTTGGTTTTTATTTACTCGTTAATATTATTATCATTATTATTTATTTATTTATTATTATATATTTTATTATTATTATTATTATCATCATTATTATTATTATTATTATTATTTAATTGATTCCATTTCTGCAAAAAATATTAGATACTTGTTGTGTTAAAAAATTTTTTTTCCGAATTGACAACTTACCCATTAAATCTTTCCCTTCCTTTTCTTTCTCTAATATAAAACATCCACTTTCAGGTTTTCCCCTTTTCTCTTCATCTACTTCTCTTTTCATTAGTGTAATCCCCGCCCCTCAATTTTTTTTAAAGTCAAGTTAATTTCGTTACTTCCTTTTTATCTTTTCATTTATTTATTATTTTTTGTTTTTAAATGTCTGGTTGATTATCACATTGTCTGGCTGAATTTGCATCATTTCAAAAAATGTAGTCGGTCTAATGAGGTAGATATATATATTTATATTTATATCTGTTGAAATAAACTCATAAGTGACTATATGATGGATATTTAAGTCTTTTCCTCATTATATATATATATATATATATATATATATATATATATATATATATATATATATATGTATATATATATATATATATATATACGCACACACACACACACATATATATATACACACACACACACACACACACACACACACACACATATATATATATATATATATATATATATATATATATAATAAAAAGGCCTAAACACTTATATTCCATGGTCATAATTTATTCCATTGGAATCGTATTTAAGATATATGATTGCATATGTATATGTATATTTACTACTAATATTATCAATCTCTCTCTCTCTCCTTCTCTCTCTCTCTCTCTCTCTCTATATATATATATATATATATATATTATTTTTTTGCTTAA
>OZ010580.1:74062076-74104576 GCA_963932145.1 Acanthosepion lycidas | reverse complement strand
AATACATTTTTGAAGGAAAAAATATTACCAGTAATACATTTTTGAATAAAAATTATTACCAGAAATACATTTTTGAAAATAATATTACCAGCAATACATTTTTGAAGAAAAATATTACCCGAAATAAAAATTGTCAATGGGTTATTTAATAATAGGCCATTGTGGTTGATATGCCGTAAAACAATCCAAACAAAACTAACTTATTATGTTGGTGCAAAAATAATGACGTTTTCGACGTTAAAAAATACGTCAAAAAACGTCATTATTTTTGCACCAACATAATAGAATTGTTTTGTCCCGTTTTTTTTCTTTCTTTTGCAACTGTTTATTGGTAACTTTGTCAATTCTGTTTCTGGAGTATTTTTGCCTATTACACTTAATCATAGCAATTAGTCTTCAGGCCAACAAAGATGTAAGGAGTTAATGAGAACGAAAGAAACCGAAAAAAAAAAAAAACATTGAGGAGAGAGGGGAACATTAAAGACCAACAGTCAAGATGGGAATTAACGTTGTATGTAAATCTTTCAAGTTCATAGTTGACAGGAGTGAGAGGGAGGAATTTCATTAACGAAGAACTTGCGCTTACACTTAGAAATTTCAGTAGTAAAAGGATGGGACCTAACTGCCAATCTAGTACAGTCTTCAAATTCTTGATATCAGGGTACCAATAAACAAAGCTCATCAGAACAATTACTATGTGTGGAACAAAACAGTCAATGCAAATGAAGTTGTTTAAACCTTGAATAGATATTTAATTCTTTCGATCTCGGTTTGGAGCAATAACAATCAACCTATACTTGCAGATGGGTGTATACTGCTTGGAGTTCGATCAGATTTCTGTCTAGTCCTGGGTATCTATAAATAAAATTCTGTGACTTCCGTTAGTTCGTCCCTCCGTCCCACCCTCTGAAATAGCCATAAAATGACCAACCGGAACCAAATTTTGGGGAGAGATGCAAACATGTAAGTGCGTACAAAGTACAGTTGGTTTTACTCGGAAGCGTAGTTTAGTACAATAAATCCTCGTTAATGTTTTTTGGAAAAATTAAGGTTTTATTATTTTTCATACAAAATAACTCCCACTATTTTAAAAACAATTTAATCATTAAAATAACAAATACTTTTTTTAAATATATATTCAATATTGTTTTACATACCTTTTCGTTAGGTTTTTATATACAAGAATCCATTTTCAAGTTCGCTCTGAGCTTTCGAAAACTATAAACAGATAACAAGGTCAATGGCTTCAAAACGTTGGAATTTGGCCCCAGAAAGAAATATATACGCATAGCCAGTTGTATGTCGCATGCTGAAGAGTTAGAAATGCTAAAAGTTTATTCTCCACTGTTAAAAGAAATAGGAAAAAAAAAATTTAAATGAAGTTCTATAAAATTAAATTAGATTTAAGAAATTATTAAACCATGAAGTAGGGTTTTTCTTAAAGTATATTCCCCAAAAATAATTCCTTATTCAGGGCCTGGAATTTGGGTGTGTGTCACACAATATCTACAGTATATATATATATATATATATATATATATATATATATATATATATATATAAATTCATGAATCATTCATACAAAAAACAAATATAGAGGTTAATGATTTAAATGGCGAGAATACTTCGTCGCAAACAATATAAATAAGATACATCAACCCCGAACCTGTATACGAATGATATGATCCCCGTTTATAAATTCCAGTTGCATAAGTTCTTTTTTAATTTTTTACAAGCTTTCGTCTGTTCCTACAGACATCATCAGGTATGGAAGTAGATTTTGTTCTTGTTTTTACTTCTCAGTAATAAGAGGACAACGAAAATAGAGGTGTAAATCACAACAAAAATGTTAGCTATAACTTCAATAAATACCGTGACGATTTCAACACGTTGACGGCTGTTGCAAAAAAATTCTAATGACAATAAACTACATCCAGCAGCAAGCTATATTGATAGCTTCTGATTAAAGTGATATTTAATCTCTACAGTGTAATGAAATATTACCCAAGTATCACTAATGAATTTGTAGTTAGTCTTGTACCCTAGTGCACACAAATTGATGATTATAGACACAAATTAAGCTCACGTTTGAGCGAAGAAATACTTCCCGTCGCCACATGCAATATTCATGTCTACACGTATGTAAAGCTACCAACATACACAGCCGTATATTCGAATACACCTTCTGACATAAGCGCATATATGTGTGTGTGTGTGAGTGCGTCTGTGGGTGTGGAGTTAGTAGGGGTAGGAGTGGGTGTAATTTAGTTACTTTAATGAGAAATCAATCCTTGCTGGATTATGTAAGGTCAAATATAAATCTGATAGGACAAAAATCGTAATAAATTAATAGAAAAGTAACAATTCTCCCGATTTATTTTAAAATAAACAAAAAAGAGTCAGAGATCCTGTTTATACCAGAGTCAAAAAGGTATTAGTTATGTATATGCCCGAATCTGCAGGTATACACCTGGTAGGTAGCCACTTTTGTTTGTAGTTTTTGGAAAGCCTCTTTTGACATTCCAATTTGGTTTCGGATTTTGTCTGTTAAAGCACACCATTCGCACAACTACCCAATGGGAAAAGGATGAATCCACCTCTTGTCCCCCAGCTATGGGTTAATTAATAAGACTTATATCACTAAACCATTATTATCACCAAAATAAAAAAAAAGCAATAGAATAAAATGTTATAACCTACAAATCTATGTCACTGAATCTCTTTGAATGAATATATTTGAATAAAGTGAGCATCTTCAAACTGACGGTTACGTATTAAACAAACAAATTATTAGGGTGGTGCAAAAATAATGACGTAATAATGTCGTTTTTTTGACGTTAAAAAATACGTCAAAAAACGACATTATTACGTCATTATTTTTGCACCAACCTAATACTAAAATCTGTGGCAAATATGGAGTCGTAAATAATTTCCATTTTATCATTGCAGCAGCTTCAGTTATAAATAATTTTAATTTTTTTTATCGATTAAAAGTATACAAATGTGTTCAAGTTATATTTAGTTGAAGCCATAAAACTGTGTCCCAAATATTTAGATTTCGTTTGGTTTTGTTTGTTTTGTTTTACGGCATATCAACCCCAATGGGTTATTTAATACTGACAATGTTTACTGCTGATAATTTTTTTCAATAATGTATTCCTGATAATATTTTTCCTTCAAAAATTTATTGCTGGTAATGTTTTTTCTTCAAAAATCTATCGCTGATAATATTTTTTCCATCATAAATCTATTACTGCTAATATTTTTTCTTCAAAAATCTATTGCTGGTATTTTTTTTTTTCAAAAGTGTATTACTTGTAATTTTTTTTTTTTTTTTAATGTACTGCTGTTAATAATTTTTCTTCAACAAATTTATTGCTGGTAATAATTTTTAATAAAGTATTTCTGGTATTAAACCCTATTTTTAAATTTTCATAGTATTTTGACCCCAGTTTGGGTGTTAACTATTTGCCCATAGCTGGGACCCTGACAGGTTCTACCAAGACGGGTCAGGATGGACCTGGGAACACCAGCAATTAAGGGGTCGTTCCACGCTCCTCAGAACTTCCTGATTAAAGGTCTTGCTGTTGGACGTAGTTTATCGTCTTACCCAGGAGGGTTATTTAGATTTCGGTATTTAAATAACCCATAGATGTTGATATACCGCCAAACAAAATCAACCAACCAACCAATCAAAGAAGAGTTTACCGATATATTCGTTACATCTCTGAAGTAATTTTTCTTTCTCCATCATCGTTCTGTTCTTGGATTTTATGAATACTGATGATGAGCATGTCTTTTGTCCTGTTGTCTTTTTTTATCTATGCATATCAGCTTTATCTATAATGCACATTTCTTCTATTAGGTTGGTGCAAAAATAATTTCGTTTTCTAACATATGTTACTATGTGAGAAAACGAAATTATTTTTGCACCAACCAAATATTTCTACACATTTTTCGTTGAGCCACTCCTCTTTAGATTGCATTTGTTTATAATTTCTTTGTGCAAAGTCCTATATTCTGTGTCGTATTGCTTTTTCTTTCTTTTTCATCATGTCATTTCATCTGTCATCCATTTTGTTTTTCTCTGTCTATTTTCCTTTGACATGATTTCGATCGCTGTTATTTACTAAAGCGTCTCTGAATGTGTCCCCCATCAAGTTCACATTCTCATACTCTCCATTATCTCTGCTGTTCATATTCGCCATATATTTCTCCTTCACACTGCCGACCATTCAGGAGTCTGTCGTACTTCAATTTGCGCCCAGTTGATAAAAGCGTTGGTTGACTGATCCAAAAATGACTTGGCCCAAAGAGTTGTGAGTTCAAAACCTGGCTACAGCAGAGGAAGCAAAAACATGGAGTGTTGAGTTACTAAAAGGAAATAAATGAAACTGTGATAGAAAAGGCGTGGCATGTGAAATTAGAACAAGCTACCCCCGTGAACTAAACAAAGGGTTCGACTCGAAATTCCAACTAATATCACCTGACGAAGACCGGAGCGTACAACGGCCGAAACGTCATGAGTATCATAATAAATTTGAGGACAGCAGTCCGAACGTTGTAAATAATGAAAATAGTTACATCTCAGAAATAGAGACAGATGGCCTAGATTACTTATAGAGAAAATATAACCAATTGAAAAATTGTTTAAATAACGCTGTAATATTTTGACGACGCGGGAAAATTGATTCGGAAATGAGATTTTCGTCGTCACCGGATGAATTGACCAGACACTTTTTTTCGACAGCCAATTAAAGATCTGTGTTGTATCTATGACAGCCGTCTGCACGAAATTTCCAATAAAGATTTTGTTCAATTTTAGTTGTTTTCAGATGGAAAAAAATGTTTCCGTTAATATTTTGGTAACAATTTCTATAGTCAATTCTCGCATAATATTTTGATGCCAATAAGTCTTCCGACATCAAATTAGACATTTTCTTCTCAAACTAACGCAATACCTGTATTTTATTCATATTTTACGCTTCGTGTTTTTGTATCAGTAATATCGCTAATAGGTCAACGGTTATCAGCTCAAGAAACGAAATCGGCATTCAAATTCCTTGCTAGTCTGTTGTGTTCACTTTTGCATTAATACCCTTTTGGAATAGTATAAGTCTATCTTTTCTCCCATAAGCTATGGGAAATTAACTTGAAAACATCGCTTCCCGTACGATCACCGAAGATAAGCAACGTCGAGCCGAGATGTGCGACCGCTTGAGAATAACAGGGGCTATAAGCTTGTATGAGCGGGTGATGTAATGGATAGTGATTCGAAATTTTTAATCAGATAACCAAGTTCCAATTCCATTGGGGTCCGTTGTATTTATTTGCATGGGAAAGGGATAAATCCACCACTTCTTCACCCAACAATAGGTTAATTAGTAAGACTAAACCATTATTATCTAAAAAAAAATTCTTGTAATCTAAAAATATTTGTTTGTTTTAAATAACCTGCAAAGAATTGATAAGCCGTAGAAAACCAATCAGTCAATATAAAAAATAAGCTATAGATGAAATAATGTATATTGGGCTCTCTAGTTTTGCGTGGCAACCAGTCTAACAGAAGAAAATCTTTGAATAACCAAACAATTGAAAAGATAGCGGGAAGCCATTTTATTTCATTTTATTTTCTATTAAAACATCTGTATTCGAAAATCTGAAAAATCAAAAACACTTCTGCTTCCAAGATTTTTGGATAAAGGATTCTCAACGTGCACTATAAATTATCAATACTTAATGTGTGTTGTTTTTAGTTGAAACATAAAACATTAAAAGGTAGAATAAATTTGTTACTTGCATTAATCACACAAAAACTGGCATAAATGACAAGTTTATTAACAAACAAACAAAAATGTAAAAGGAAAAAAAAATCACAAAACAATATAATAAATGTATACAATAGACATGCACTTCTTAAACTTTTTTTTCATTCATGACCCTATTTTCCATCCCAAGATTTTTCACAACCCTAGGCATTAACTATACTGAAAATACATATGTTGTCACTGCCCTAGTCACAATGGCACCACATGTGTGTTTTATTACCGCAGTGCTTTCGTGGCACAAACACCCATTATATAATATTTAAGATTAACCTGAGATATATTACAGCTTCCTGGAAGCTCTTTTTTTCTCAGATATATTTTACAGTGTAACCCGGATATAAGAGAGTTATTGAAACCGGAGAAGAAGTCTCTTATTTCCGGGTTTCTCTTATATCCGGGTTTGGTCTAATTTATATACATTAACGCAGGCTCTAATTTGGGACCAGAAATAATCTCTCTTATACCCGGGTTTCTCTTATATCCGGGTCTCTTATATCCGGTTTACACTGTACTTCATTTTACATGGGCTTCAGATATGACAGGCTGAGTAATCTTGGCAAGAGCTGGGTAAATATATTTGTCATCCATTTGAAGAAATGTAAATATGCCATTTGCAATAAAATTTTCGTATGATAGTTCATTTGCATTTAATTTTATTGGTTCAAAGAATGCCAGGCAGAATGGTTGGCCCTCAAGCATATTCAACTTATCAAATCTGGCCCTCTTTGAAAAAAAAATGATCAACCCTGCTCTAGTCTATTGTCTCAGAGCATTAACCAAATGTTCTTATTGCCTTACTGGTGCTACAGCGGCTGATTTACTCTTAAAAATGACTGCCTTTGCCATCGCGTCTCTTTTTTTACTGATTTTGCTGAAATCTTACAATGTAGCTTGGCTTTCTCCACTGTCGTTCCTCTTTAACTGCTTTAATATTCTTATCAATATAGAGAGTTACTGAATGATGTCGTTGTCTAATCGTAAGGGGAGAATTGATTGACTACAGGTCATTAAAGCCAGAAAATATTTATAGGTTGTAAGATTTTTTTTATTTATTTTGGCGATAATAATGATTTAGTGACACAAGTCTTATTAATTAGCCCATAGCTGGGGGACAAGAAGTGGATTAATCCATTTCCCATGGGTATATGTGCGAATGCCAAGAACTAAGCAACGTGTTAAGAAACATTACGTGATTGATCAACTCATTTTTCACGGCTTATCAACCCTTTACAGGCTATATAAAGCTAGAAAATATTTAAGATTGTAACACTTTTTTGTACGATAATGATTTAGTAATAAAAGTCTAACTAATTAACCCATAGTTAGAGGAAGAAGGATCCATACCTTCCCAATGGTATTAGGGCGTATAACGAACTCAACTGGAATTGGAAATTGGCTCTCCGATTAAAAATCCCGTGCCATTATCAATTGAACCACCTGCACATCCAAACTTACAGCACTAGGTATTCATCCAGCTAGGTACTGAGCAGACTCGACGTTCATTGATGTCGGGGATCATACGGGAATTAGTGTTTCAACTTGATGTGTTCATAACCCTTGCAAGAGGCGGGGGTAGGAAGTGCAGTTTATGAGGTTATATAGAATTCAAAATAGGTTAGCCCCAGATTAAAGCGATTAAAATTGTAGCGATCGAGAAACCATCCACTCGAGAGTCTGTTCCACAAAGTAGCGGTCTTTGGGAATGAAGCTATCTGTGAGGAACCTTCTCCTTACCAATAGAATACGAACAGAATGGCGGTCTCAGATATCAAGATAAACGTCATCCGGCAGCAAAACCTCTGATCGGGAGTTTTGAAGATTCTGGAACGAGCTTTTAATCGCTGTTGTTACCAGGTCCACCCTGACTTCGTACGATCTGTTAGGGTCTTCTCTATAGTGAACCCCCCCCAAATAAAAAACAGTATGAAAGTATAAAATTACATTTCTATGGTAAAAATATCATCAATACATTTTTATATTAAAAAAAATACCAGCAATACGTTTTTATAGTGAAAAGACCAACAATACATATTATTTAAAGTTGAAAGCTTACTACATTCAAAATATATTTAGTTAATAGGTAAATTTTGTCGTTAAATTACCCATAGATTTTGATATGCCGCTAAACTAAATTGACTAAGCAATGAACACAACGATGAGTACTTATTCCAGCGTACTACTCATGGTGGATCTTAGCTACGGTCAGTTTGGAACTAAGTAAATTTGCTCTCGGCAATAGCAATAGAGTAGTGATGGAATTACGACGTTTCGTATGTTGGAAAGTGGTTGTAGTGTGAAAAATAATTCACTACCCACAAGAACACGGAGATACTACTGAACTTCTTATAAGGAAACATTTGGCATTCATTAACTGAACTGTGATCGTTACTGTCGGTTGAAATTCATTAAATCTGTCTTTTAAACTGTTTTTCAAGAACATAAGTTTATCACATTTGGTATCTATCTTTCTCGCACTGAGGGTGGGGGTCCTTCTTAACCTTTTGTTTGAGCTACTGTGCAATGTCAGCATCTTGATTGTGTCATTATTCTCTCTTGGTGTAGCATGTGCTAGCCATTTTAGTTGTTGCTACTCTTGGAAGACCTACAATGATATTATTTTTTTTTATCTGCACAGTTATTTTGATTCTGTAATGTCAGTCGACGAGATTCGATTTCATTTTTAACCCACGATTTGAGAAAGCGGTTTTATACAGTCAAAAGTTTAGATATTCATTAATGGATTTGTGACACACATGTTATGCACATGAAAGTGTCGTTCTGACGAAACTATTTAAGAACATCTTGTGTCTTTAGGTTAACGTTTTGGTTTTGTAGTAGCATGCTGTTTGGTGCAAAACTACCCTATAACAGCCTATTCTCTATTCAATTATTTTATCTGCTTTACTAATGTTGTAACCTAGTAACCTAGTTATTGAATGAGGAATAACCGAAACGGAGGTTCGAAATGGAAATGGTAATCTTTATAACATCAACAAAATACAATACTCGCCAGCGGCGTGAAGTAGGTAAACCACTTCTAGTGGTGGACTACTAAGACATCATTATTACACCCACTTACAATAGTGTCCAATGTATTTATGAGGATTGGGACATACCCATTAGTGTTCATAGGTACGGTATATAACAACTAAGTTTTCTATAATAGATCCATACACCTATTAATGTAAGTGTTTACTATTTACTAATACAAGACTCTGAATATTTATGATAAATTAAGGGTAAGCGTCATCACTGCTTTCATTCCACACTCAGATTTATATTTGCTTTATCTTGAGTTTCATTTCTTGGAATAGTTGGTATAGGAGTTTCATTCTTATCCCAACTATGTATACCTATGTCATCAGCATAGCCCAGTCCCCCCCCCCTTGAGATATCTGAAAATTAGAAGATTCGTTTGGGATATGATTTAGAATGCTTGAGAGATAAGTGCCAGAATCTTCACATTTATTTTTTAGTATATGCGCAGAGCATAATCTAGAAAAAGATTAAATTGACCGAGACTCTCATTTCCAGTTCGTACTCCTGGTTAGATTTGAAATGTTTCCGTATTAGGGTCGTCGTCAGAAATGAATGATTTTGTGGACTGATAAAGTTCCTCCATCAGATCGATGCATTCAGTGAATTCACAGCTTGGACGGTGACATCTAATGAATGAGATGAGAAAGTCTATATGAATGTGTTCATATACTTTTGTTAAGCCGACAAAGCACGTATGAAAATTTCTATTGGAGAGGTATACAATTTTCCTGGACCTGTTTGATGGCATATATATATATATATATATATATATATATATATATATATACCACTTTTCAGAAGGAAAGTCAAATTGAGCCGTGGGAAGTAGTTTACTTTCATAAAAATGAGAGCCTAATTAAAATAATCCATATATATATTTTCGCCACAGTGGATCCAATTGAGATACCACGGTATGTGAGAGAGTCTTCAGGAACACCTTTTTGATTTCATAGTGTATTAAAGCGTGATAAACCCCAATTTCTGGTTCCAACTGTTTTTCATAAAATTGAGAAACTTATTATTGATCTTGGTAAAAATTAGTATTCGGCATCACTGCTTTCATAACAGTTCCAGATGACAGTTTCGTTTTTTATTTTGGAAACGTTTGAGTTGAACGAAGGAATTTAGCTGATGGAAATAACGATGGAGTAGCTACGCCACTGCAACACATTTACGAGCCAAGAAAATGCTCAGCGCGATCCAAAATAAAAAAAATATAGAGTAATATATCATCGATAATTCATTTGAAATGAAAGCAATTTAAAAACTCAGAAACAGATTACTCGAGATTTGTCGATTTTACAACACTTTAAGTTGCTTGTAGAAAAAGTTTGAAAAAATCTCCCATTGTATACATTGACCAATTACACCGTGTTGTGCGACGAATTTATATACTTAATGCATGGTATCACCACACACACACACACACAGACGCATATATATATATATATATATATATATATAGGGTGTTTCGTTAGGACGGACTATATATAAGGGTGTTTCATTAAGACGGATCAAAGTCATCAGTAAATAAATCAGTATTATTGTTGAGAATTTCTTTCTTTCTCTATTGGATCATGCTATTTAAGTCATGGCAATTATTTGTGAAAAATAATATCGTCCAAATGTCCGCCAAATCTGAAAGAAAATGAAAAAAATCATTAGACGCTTAAACTTAATTCACATTTAAAATCGGTCCATGTTAATGGAACACACTTTATATATAACCACGACCTCCAGACGACTTCTGAATTTCCAACAACTCTTCTAAACCGTGTCAGTTCATCTTGGGTTATAAGGAGTTTTGTTGGTCTTCCGCTTAACAGAGCCCCACAATAATAATCAAGGGTTGCAGTCTGGGTAGTTAGGTGGCCAGATGTGCTCTTAGAAATTGTCTGACAGCCATGACTGCGTTTTTCTGCTTATGGGCCATGGTGCAGAGTCCTGCTGCTAGACAGAGGGCCTTCTCCTTAGCGCCACCCTCTCGACCCAGAGCGGCACTATCTCTTCAAGGCACTTGATTTAGACCCTCACCAACAACTGCAGTACCCGAGTAATCACCATTAGACTCATCCAACTCTTTCCTAGTCCTCTGCACTCTCCTCCGATTGACATCTAAAACTCTGAAATGTTCATACTGGAGCTTCCAGTGCGAATGCCAAGCAGTACAGTATGCTGTTCCCAAATTTCTGGCGAAGCGAATTGCGTCATGGGGCTCCTTTTCATAAAGATGGTGCCCAACTGACTACTATACTGTGCAGTTGATAAAATCGAAAACACACAAGGTGCATGCACGAAATTAAATGTCCTCAATTTACACATCACACCATATATATATATATATATATATATATATATATATATATATATATGTAATATTTAAAATAATAAACACACTAAACCTTTCTGCTACCAAGGTTTCCGCCAATAAATGGCTTCTTATTTTCCACTGAATCATATAGATATATGATGTATATTTATTTTTTTAATAATCCTTTCTAGTTCTCTAATCTAAAGCAAAAGTCACCAACCAACACTGCGCAGCCGTCTCCAAAGCACCCCTACAGACAAGTACTTGGCAGACACGGCGTTGGTAACTGCAATGACAACGGGCGCTGGCTGCTGGAGCTTTGTATTGAGTAGCAGCTTGACATCATCCACACCATATTCCTGTAAAGGGACAGTCTTAAAACAACATAGATGCTTCCTCGGTCCAAACATTTGCACCTCATAGGCTATGTTCTTGTACACCAGGGAGACCTCAAAGACGTCCTTCACACCAAAGTGATGCCCAATGCAGAATGTCACATCGACCATCGCCTAGTGCGCTACAAACTTAGCCTGTACTTTAAACCCAAACCAGTGAAGGGTGAATGAAAAGTTCAATCTGATCAAGCTTCAGTCACCTGAAGTGAAAGCTGACTTTCAGGCTGACCTACAGCCCAAGCTTGAAAACAGCGAATGACCAGTAGAACCCTCGCCTGAAACATTCTGAGATCAGCTGAAGACTGCTATCCTTCAGAAATCTGATGTTCTGGGGTTTACCATCAGGAAGAACAAAGACTGATTCGATGAGAACAACCTAGAGATTCAGGAACTACTGGAGAATAAATCAGCCCACCAGGCCCATCTAGCTCAGCTGTCATGTTTTGCGAGAACTGCTTTCCGTTTCATTTGCAGCAACCTCCAGCGCAAGGTTCGAGAGATTCAAAATAAATGAGCGGTGCACCATCCATGCAGAGAGAACTCAGCGATGCGCAGACCTAGGTGACTACAGAGGCTTCTACGAAGCTCTCAAGTGAATGTATGGCCCGACTCATCGGGTCCAGAGGCCCTTGCGCAGTGCAGATAGACGGGTGCTTTCCACAGACAAGGCCTCCATCCTGAATCCTTGGTCTGAGTACCACCAGGCCCTCTTCAGGGTTGACCGAGTTGTCCAGGACACGGCAGTTCTCCGCATGCCCAGCCACCAGTCAGGGCAGAATTGGATGGACTACCCTCTGTGGAAGAAAATACCAAAGCCATAAAGCAATTGAGGAGTGGTAAGGCATCGGGAGTCGACGGGATTCCACCAGAGATTTGGAAGGATGGAGGACCAGAATTACACAGAAAACTTCACGAACTCCTTGTTGGAAGCAGGGCAAACTTCTTAGTGACCTCCGCGATGAAGTCATCGTCACATTGTACAAAAACAACGAAGAAAAGTCAGATTGCACCAACTACCAGGGGATCACACTTATCTCCATTGCAGGAAAAATCCTTGCCCGTGATCTCCTGTACAGATTGATACTCTCCGTTGATGGAGACCAACTACCAGAAACTCAGTGTGACTTCAGAGCCAACAGAAGCCCCACAGACATGATGTTCGTACTCAGGCACCTCCAAGAGAAATGCCGTGAGCAGAACAAAGGACTGCACGTAAGGTTTGTGGACCTGAACAAAGCGTTTGATACAGTGAGCAGAAAGTTACTGAAGTTGGCTGTCCACGTGAGCATAAAAAGATTGAAGTGGCTGTCCACGTCGACTGTAGGCACGCTGATTGCCGACTATGCCGATGCTGGACAGGCAATTCCAGCCGCATCGACTGCAATTAAAGGTCTGGTCTGGTATAGCTGCTGAGGCTTCCTGGTCCTTCCTCCGGTGGCGTTTCTCCTTCAGGTTGGCCCTGAAAGATTCGTAAAAGGTGGAAACGGCCGGATGTATGGTGCGGTGCCAGGCTTGTCGGTCAGCTGTAAGTGTCGACCACTGGCGATGTTCAATGTGGTAAGTACTGAGGGAATTCTTGAAAGAGTCTTTATAACGTTTCTTTGGTGCCCCTCTGTCACGGTGGCAAGTGGAGAGTGGAGAGTACGCCGTACAGGGCTATCTTGGGCAGGCGATCATTCCCTAATCTGGAGACGTGACATGCTCAGCGTAGCTGTGACTTCAGCAACATTGCTTCAGTGCTGGTGATTTTCGCCTGCCCACCAAAGTTCCTCAGCATGGTCATCCAACTGCACAAAGACCAGCGCGGCCAAGTCAGGTTAAACAACGACCTATCCGGAACCTTCCCCATAGTCAACGGCGTGAAACTGGGTTGTGTCTTGGCACCAACACTGTTTACCATCTTTTTCATCATGATGCTTAAACAGGCTACAGAAGACCTCGACAATGACGATGCTGTGTACATTCGCTACCGCCTTGACAGCAATCTATTTAACTTTAGGTAACTGCAGGTCCACACAAAAACACTTTAGCAGCTGTTCCGACAGCTCCTCTTCGCCGACGACGCAGCCCTAGTCGCCCACACCGAAAGAGCCCTACAGCGCCTAACATCTTGCTTTGCCTCGACGTCAGCTTGAAGAAGACAGAAGGGCTCCACCAGCCTGAACCCCGAAAAGAGTACCGCCCTCCCCATATCACAATCGGCAGGACTGACCTGAAAACAGTTCACCAGTACACTTACATGGGGTGTACCATTGCATCGGATGCTAAGATCGACAGTGAAGTAGATATCAGACTGGCCAAGGCAAACTGCGCTTTTGGCAGAATCTACAAGTCTGAAACAGCAAGCTTCTGAAGAAGGGCACTAAGATCAGCGTCAATGGAACCGTCGTACTCACCACCGTGCTGTACGTAACCTTCCGCCAACACCTACGACTCCTTGAGCGCTTCCATTAGCGCGGTCTCCGTACCATCCCCAACATTCACTGGAGTGACTACGTCACCAGTATTAAGGTCCTCGAACAGGCAGAAATCACCAGTATTGAAGCCATGTTGCTACGCTGTGCAGAGCACATCTCCAGAATGGGGGACCATGGCCTGCCCAAGTAGCCCTGTACGGCGTACTCTCCTTTTGCCACCGTGACAAAGGGGCAGCAAAGAAGCGTTATAAGGACAACTTAAAGAAGTCCCTCGGTATCTACCACATTGACCATCGCCAGTGGTCGACACTTACTGCTGACCATCAAGCCTGACGCTGCACCGTCCACCAGGCCGCATTCCTCTTTGAGCTCTCTTGCAGGGCCAACCTGAAGGAGAAACACCGCGGGAGGAATTGCCATGAAGCCTATATACCAGACTAGACCAGATCTTTAATTGACGTCGCTGCGGCCGGCCTTGCATGTCACGTATCGGCATAGTCGGCCATCAACGTGCCTACAGTAGACGTGGACAGCCCACTTCATAAAACTTCGTTCGCGAAGCCAGGCCAAAAATCCATTCTAGTTCTCTAATCTATAGCAAAAGTCACCAACCAACACACAACAAAATTTATTACCAGTGTAGTAACAACGTGTTGAAGTGCATATAACTAACATTTAATCCGATTTTGCAATTCTAAAAATTTCCAACTATTTCTCTTATATTGGGGCGCTTGTTTTGCAAAAAAAAAAAAAATCCTTGGTGAAGACGGATAAATTTAAAATTTTGAAATAACTATAACAAAGCACGTTCACGCATGTTTTTTTAAAAAGTTCCCATCACAACGCAATGCAGATTTTACCACAGTTACAATAAGTTTGTCTTTGTGATTTACCCCTGAGGATGATCTTGAAAGAGATCGAAAGTACTTGGGTAGGAAAAACATATGGCGCCTTCCTTGATGAATTTTATCTTAACATCAAGAAAGGATCAGTATAAAAATAAATAGGCATAGTATGTCTATATTATTCAATGAAACATATTTGAATGAAGATATGCTGTATGCATATATATATATATGTGTGTGTGTGTGTGTATGTGTGTGTGTGTGTGTTAGCTTTATTACTTAAACGTTATATTTGACTAGAAGATTCGTTGATTTATAAGACAGTATATTTATCTATTTTCGTCTACCGGCCTGAATATTTCGGAAATCTTCATGGAGAAAAAATGTGGTCTTTCGCAGGATCCTAACCTGCATTCACCTTAATCTGTCGTACTTTGGACCTCTCGGCGACGGTGTGCGTCAATTGTTCCAGCACATCCAGCGCATTTTTTTTACTCAAACGTTACTTTATGCAGATACCATTAAATAAAGTTTGAGTAATAAAACACACACACACATATATATATATATTAGGTTGGTGCAAAAATAATGACGTAACAATGTCGTTTTTGACGTATTTCTTAACGTCAAAAAACGACATTATCACGTCATTATTTTTGCACCAACCTAATATATATATATATATATATATATATATATATATATATATATATATATATATATATATATATATATATATATGTATATATATATATATATATTGTAATCGGACAGCAGATCATTATTCAGACATATATTGTTAATTAATAACAGACACCGAATAGTTTTGTCTTTATTTTCTCCTGAAACGAAGCCTAGAACCGTTCATGATCAAGCATAATAGACATTCGTTGTTTGCTATATTTAAAAATATGTTTGAATATATATATATAGCTGGCCACTCGTATTTGTGTTTATTCAACATCAACAGAGCCCACCTTCGGTTTATACTGAAACTATGCTGAGCACGATGACTTGTGACTTTGTGCTAGAACAGCTATCGACGGTTTCCGTCTACCCAATTTCACTCCCATGGCTTGGGTCAACCCATGGTATGATTTTTCGGACACTTTCCAAAGTTGTCGCACGCTGGGATCTGCCCCTTAATTCCGCTTGAATTCTTTTGTCTTTCATTGAAGTTTTTTTTTTCCTCTTCTCTTCTTTGAAATCTCTAGAATTCTTCCATAATACCAAATTCTTCTAACAAAATCTGACACTGTCTCACTTCATGATTTATTTCTCTCTAAAATGTTTCGACATCTACTGCCTTTTGAATTTCATGCCAGTCGCCCTTCCATTAGGGCTGAGATCCGCACTTGTCTCTGGGATAATTCCTCCTGGCTACAGCTAATTATTATGATTATTTTTTTCGTTTTGTTTTGTTTTGTTTCAAGAAGTCGCCTTCACGACAAATCGACTCTGCTGATATTCGAACCCGGGTCATATTGTCAGAATGCGAGCATTCTAACCACTCTACCATGTAATATAACTTATTCAATAGCAAAGTATCAAATGTTGAAAAAGTTGTTTATTTCCTATCCTCAGTATTAAAATAATAATAAATATGCGCCAATTTTGACAAACTGCTTTAAAATTCACACTAATATGACAGCTGTCGCGTAAATTAATTTTTGAATGAGGTTGAAAATAAACGAATTTTATTGCAAACGCAAAATAAAGTATTGTTCATCGTAATATAACAATTTTTTCGGCTTTGCTGTGATTTTATTGTTTCGACGACGGTTAATAGATAAATAATGCCTGCAATCCTATGAAACAAGTTTTAGACCAGACAGAATAATTAAACCGGTATCAAAATGCACAAAATACATTCATTTTCAAAATCCTAAGACTGTCAATTGATAAGTAATAAGTCCAATGTTATAAAAGAAATTTACGTGTATCAAAATAAAGTAAATTTATTATTGTCACAATTACGGTGCTTAATTGATAAGTTTCCAATTCCATAGCGATTTAGTTACTTGTATTCTAGAAAGAATCATGTAAGAAATCTTGACCAACCATGATTCTATTTCTATCGGTGCCAGACCCGTCTGTAACTTACGATTTGCAGATTATATTGATCTTATAACAGGTAGTAACAGTGAGCTCCGGGATTTGACCAACAAATTTTTTGAAAGAGCAGGAGCATATGGAATGGAAGTCAGCTCCGAGAAATCTAAAGTAATGTTGAATAGCGCAAACAGTAACGCCTGTGTCAACATTACCATGAATAATAATTCACTTGAGGAAGGGTCCAGTTTTAAATACTTAGGTGCCATCTTGTCCAAAGATGGTACCTGCAACTCGAAAATCCGCACCGAATTGCTGCAGCGAAATTAACAAGAGGAGCAAAATCAGGTTTCAAATAAAGTACAGACTGTACAAATCGTTAGTAATCTCCATTCTCCTGTATGGATGTGAAACGTGGATGCTGTTGGCAGATACAGAGATAAGGATCCAAGCGTTTGAGAACAAATGCATGAGAAAACTCCTTGGCATTTTCTATTGGGAACAAAAAAAAACCCAATGAGTTTGTGCGGAAAAAGGGTTGAAAGTTTTGTGGTGCACCTTTTCTCGCCACTGTCAAACGGAGAAAAATGGCGTGGTTTGGACACATTACAAGGCACAACAGCCTGTGCAAGGCCATCGTGCAAGGCACCTTTGAAGGTGGGCCTAGGAGGGTGCACCAACGCAAAAACTGGTTGGACAATGTCAAAAAATGAACAGGTATGATTTCACCAAAATTGCTGTTGGCTACCGTTAATAGACCGTTGTGGAAAAGAGTTAGTGTGGCTTCTGTATTCGGATCCACTCTTCGATTACAAAACTCAAGGGGATGATGATGATAATGATGATGATGGCTTGTAGCAAGTTTTCAATTCTATAATTCATAGATAGAACAATGATACTGGTTTCAAAATAAATTTAGTTCACTTGAAAATTAAAAGTTTATATTTATAGGAAGCTGGGTGCCTCGACGTAGTGTAATGGTTAGCAAGCTAGATCGATTGCCACTGAGTAGTGAGTTCGATCCTCACTAGGTTCTCCACCAATTCGGTCTTGTGCCACATCTAAGCTACGCTTATAAAATCAACATAGGCTACCTTGAGGGGTGTAATAGTTAGCAAGCTTGTCTCGCTAAAAATCACGACTGAATTAGTGAGTTCGATTCTCGCCTTGTGCCACATCTAAGCTACGCTTGAAAAATCACTATATTTACAGGAGGTCTATATTTTGTTGTAATGTTTCTGTTACTTAAATGATTTCAGTTACTTTTAGATTAAGTCCAACTGCAGATTATTACTTTATTTTCTCAAACGACTGCTAAATACAGCTTTTGCTGTCTCAGTATTTACCCAAGACCTCTCACAAGGCGGTGTTTGTCAAAAGGCTGGTTATTTTATGTGGGTTTATTTTATGTGAGGCAATTCCGAGCCCGTTGGCTCAAGCAAAAATTTCCCGGAGAGCCCGTGGACACGGGGTCGGGTATATGGCTACCTCCCCAGACGAGACTCTGCCCTTCGGCATAACCTCGTCTGCGTTCCTCTCTTCATGGAGGTAGAGAGGTCGACAAGCAGAGTATTAGCAAACACAGAGATTTTGCTGTCCCCGTAATTACCCAAAACCTCCCCACAAGGCGGGATTTGACACAAGGCTGTTTTTTTATATATATTGGGGCGATTCTGTGCCCATAACGCCAGGCAAAAATTGACTCTAGACCCCATATACACGGGGTCTGGTAGCTGTCTACCTCGCCCAGACGAGACTCTGCCTTTCGCATAGCTTCGTCTCGGTTCCTCTCTGCTCGGAGAAGTCGACAAGCAGAGTATTAGCAAACACAGATGTTTTGGTGTCGCCGTCCCGCGTTCATTTCTCGAATTTATACACTAACGGCGAGTCTACGTCGTCCTTCGGAGTATAACTTATTCACCATTAAATTCAACCAGTATTTCATCAATTATTCGTTGGTCTCAAGAAAGCTGTTGCTCTTTAGGCAAGTTCAAGAGATTTTCAACACTAACCTTTATTATGACTCCAATATTTTCTGTGAATCTCAGAGCAGATTCTTCTTTTAACCACCTGAAAATTCCATCTATTAGATAAAATTAATTAAATATTTGCACAAGTGTTCGCTTCTTCACTAATAAATCAACCATCAAAGTCTACAAAAAGCTGAAAATATTTCTAGTTTCTCTCCAGTCTCCGAAGGAGTGACACTGTCGCACATGCACACGTATTCAGTTCAGGAATTAGATGCGAACCGCCAAGTCAACAGCGAATTTCCAAAATGGTTCAACCCAACGACAATGTACGCACAATTATTGAAGTAAGCGGTAAATCCTGGGTTTGACAGAAATACCTACCACATTTTTCTTTGATAAAAAAACCAAGGTAACTGCTATTCAAATAATTATTTCACTGTTGTTAAAACAAAGGACTACAGTTTTATTCATTTTGTTTTAAAGATGACAATCCAAAGAGTATCTTATATTCACCATACACAACTGGAGACAATTTGTAAAGTTTCCCATCACCCGTAATTTCGAGCGATTCGAAGTTTTCCAGGTGGCTTTTTTTAAGCGCTGAATTTGTGGACTTAGAATTTTCAACTAATAGCAGTATCGGTTTCTCATCCGGAACAGAATCATTTCGACGTAACATGAAATGAGCACGAAAACCTCTCTGTCGCAATTAGTCTTTGAAAAAATTTTTTTCAAAAGCAAGCGCATGGTACCCACTGGTCCAAGCCATGATGGTAACTGATATTATCTACAACGGAATAGTAAGGCATTAGTTAGATGAAGACACCATTGTCACTTGACTGAGTTCATTATTACTACAGAAACGACAATTTAAAATATGGGAGGTATTTCTGCCGCGTCCTTTCTATCGATGAAATCAAACTATTCAAAACAACTCATTCATTTCAGCCTTCTCCGTCCTCAGGATTCTGTGTAACGTAAAAATCATTCCTTAGTTTTCTAAGATGATCAAGAATGCTCTTCAATTGCCTCACTTCTTCCAGGCAAAGAAAATATATATCTAGAGAATATACGGCTCTCGTGATCAACAATTTGAACAACGAAAGTATCAGAGAGCCGAGTTCGAATTCCAGTCGAATCCATTACATTCACTTACGTGCTAATATCCTTGGGAAAGATATGAATCCTCTTCTTCTCCCACCAGCTATGGGTAAATAGCAGGACAGACCGTGTTCTATAACCTTGGATGGCACCCGCAGCAAGAAATGGCAACCTACTGCGGGCAAAAATATCCTTCTCGCTAGTCATGTATTGAACAATACTTAATCGCCTAAGCGTGTATCATGCATGGCACATAACTGACTGATTTGTCTATGGAAATCTATGGATGCAAAGAAATCTGTGGAAGTTATTGTGTCTATGGAAAACAGACGAGTCTCTAGAAACTAATGGATCTCTGGGAATCTAATGAATCTATGGAAATATGATGGATCTATGGAAATCTATTGATCTTCAGAATCAATGGAGATTCATTTATTCTCCTGAGTCTATGGAAAGTAATTAGTCTAATGAACTCTATGGAAGCATCAATAACTATGGAAAATATATGAAAACATATGGCTCTCCATTAAAATCTATGGGAACATATCGATCACTATGGAAAATGTATGGAAACATATGGCCGCCCATGAAAATCTATGGAAACTTATCGATCACTATGGAAAATCTATGGAAACATATACCCCACCCCCATGAAAATCTATTGGTACATATCGATCATTATGGAAAATCTATGGAAACATATGGCCGCCCATGAAAATCTATAGAAACATATCGATCACTATGGAAAATCTATGGAAACATATGGCTCCTCGTGAAAATCTATGGGAATATATCGATCACTATGGAAAGTCTATGGAAACATATGCTCCCCAAACCCTGAAAATCTATGGAAACATATGGATCACTATGGAAACCTATGGCTGTATGGAAACTAATGAATCCATGGAAAACTAATATATCTAGGGAAATCTATGGGAATGTATGGCTCTCTATAGAAGGTCATATGTCTACGTAACTATGGAAATCTATGGGTCTATGCAAACTAATGGATGTATTGAAATTATGGATATATATATATATATATATATATATATATATATATATATATATATATATATATATATATATGTGGATCCCTATGGAAAACTATGTGTTTTCGGAAGTAATGAATATGGAAATTTATGCGTCCATTGAAATCAATGGATCTATGGAAAATCTATAGATTACTATGGATATCTATGGCTCTATAGAAACTAATATACATGGAAATTTATACGTATATAAACTGGATCTATATAAATCTATGGAAGCTAATGTATCTATGAAATTCTATGGAAATATATGATTCTGTGGAATAAATAGATCTATGGAAATATGCGGAAATACACAGATCTATACGTATCTATGGAAATATCTAGATCTACAATTACGTTTTGATAGGAATATATGTAGATGATTTCTACATATCCACATATTTATGGCTATATAGAATTCATCTACAACGAAGGACATGCATTTGCTTGCCGAAATAATATTTTTTTTAAGATTTAGATGACCATAATCTCTGCTCCTAATAAAAAAAAACGTAAAAAGGAAAATAAGGCGAGGCAAACAATTTCATTTTGTTGTTGGTCAACCAGGGACGCAACCAAATGAATAAAAACAACAAAAACAAACCTTTCGAAGTAATCAACAATTATCTTAATATCCGCCTAATTGTGTATCTAAGTTTACAATAATATTTCCTGTTGATCGAAACACGTTTATTAATCACACAATGTGCAGTCGTTCGCCGTGAGATTTTCGCTACGATAGAGTAATGAATAGCGGCTCGGATTGAGGATATCGGTAGAGACTAGTTCGAATTCCAGTCGAATCCATTATTCACTTACGTGCTAATACCCTTAGGAAAGATATGAAGCCTCTTCTTCTTCCACCCCCACCTATGGGTAAATAGCTGGACAGACTGAGTTCTATAGCCTTGGATGGCAACTGATCTACCGCAGAAAGAAATAGCAACCTACTGCGGGAAGAAACTGTACCAAATAACAGAAACCACATCACTTTAGGACTTTCAACAGCAACAACTACAATGAATAGCATATGCAACACGAAGTAAAATAATGACATGATACACTACTTCAAATAAAATGTTAGTAAGGAAGTCTCCATGAATATTGGACGGGGCAATAACAGTAAACTTGACATTTTCCCCAAACAAATTGTTTAAGAGAAAAGTCTTTTGTATAGGAGACATGGCGGACTGAGGAATCGGAGAGCTAAGTTCGAATTCCAGTCGAATCCATTACATTCACTTACTTGCTAATACCCTCGGGAAAGGTATGAACCCTCCCCCTTTCCCCCCACCTATGGGTAAATAGCTGGACAGGCCGGGTTCTATAGCCTTGGATGGCAACTGGTTTACGGCAACTGGTCTTGTTATCGTAGTTTTTTTTTTTTTTTTTTTTTTTACAGAAAACGTTTATCCTTTCTTAGTATTTGTCAATGAGGAATGTTTTTGAAAGACTAGAAAATTAAAAAAAAAAAAACAAGTCTAGAAGAAATCCCATTCACATATATATTTAAGCCAACATGGGTTTGGTGTTTTTGAACGCTGGCAATCAATTTATTTACAGTCAATGGAATGACTTATTCGATTTCCCAGACACTCATAAACAAAGCGTCGTGTTCTTTATTAAATTGTTGACTAAAAGAATGCTGACCTGCTATGCAATATCTAATCTCCTATACAGCATTGAATGCAGGTTAATCTTTTCACTGAAGAAGAAGAAGATACTTGAAACGATAAATGGGCCAAATCTAGGCTTACAATTGTTTAACTATTTGTTTCACGTTTTAGATCTGACTTCATGGAACTATTCTTTCAGCAAGATGGAGCAGCTCCCCATTATACTTTGGTAGTAAGGGAATACCTTAACCAAACCTTTCACAGCGTTGGTTCGGAAGAAGGGACAACATCGAATAGCCACCACGTTCACCTGACCTAACACCAATGGATCTCTTTTTTGAGGGGGTGGAGATAGTAAAGAACAAGGTTTATAAGAAACATCTCTACACAGTGGACGAATTAAAAGCGTACATCTCAAGCTGGAAATAGCGGGAAGATTTAAGTCAAACATATCGTCAATGGCAAGCTAGACACTAAGACTAATGTTTCAGAAGGATGGAAACTCTGGAAACAGATGTAGAATAATTGTAGTATCGTAACTAAACTGCGCGAAAAAAAATGATATGAAACGCCACTCTTCGGTACCTAATAAACAGCGGTCACGTTTCGCGTTGTCTTTCTCAAAGCTAAGTCTGTCCTGTTTTCCATGGCTTAATGTAACAGATACAGGTCGGGATTTGCTTTGTGTTGTGCGTCATAGAGTTGTGGAGATGTTCCAAGAACGTTGCCATATTGAATAAAGATATTTTAAACTAGTTACCTCCAAGAGATCGCTAAAAACAAAGAGCATAGCATGATGAAAAAGACGCCAAACTTGACGAAAACAAAATTTTATCGTCTAAATATTTCTGTTATTATTAAGAGGAAAGATCAAAGTATTTTGGGGTATTTTTTTACATTTTTTAATCGTTCCTAGCACATCCGAAATTTTCGTTAAAAATCTTGTCATTTTTTGAGTCTGCAGAATTGACAGATGGCAACCATTTTTTTCCATTTTATAAAAAAATGAAAATCTCAGTTTGAAATTCTTTTAAATATCAATTATCATTTTGTCAAAACTTATTTTAAGAAAATCAGAAATTATAATATTTATTAAAAATATTTTGAAACATGCTTAACTTAGCTTCTGGGCAGAAAAGATGTAATTTGAAAATAAAACAAAGCAGGTCATAAACTTTCGCGTCGCTTGACAGGTGATGAATGATATATTTGACGGATTCCGTGAGGATAATTTGTTCTATGGAAGGAGAAAAGTGAAATTATTTACATTTAAGTGAACAAATTATTTACCTCGTTATTTTTAAGGAAAATTTTTAGCACTCTATTTTTAAAAAATTTTTTTTGTACTTAGCTTTCACCTTTGCGTTTACGATGCTTTATGGAAAATATATTCTAAAGAAATTAAAATAAGACTGTTAAGAGTTAGATTAAACTTCATAAGAAAGGTACCTAATTAATTTATAGGTACCTTTCTTATGAAATTTTATCAAAAGTGTACATAAAATATTATAATTTCATGTACATTTACTACATTTTACTGTGTTATTTGTATTTCCATTCATTTTATTATTAATTTTGATATTTTATTTATGGAAAAATGTATTATATAAAAATAAGATTATATAAATTTCATAAGATGATACTGATACTTGTAGGTACCCTTCTCAGTTGAAATTGAAAAATGAAATAAACTTCTCCACACATGTTTCGCAAAAGTAAAGGCCTTAACAGCAGTGAACAATGCTTAACTCAAATAAAGCAACTTAATTGTATTCTGGTTGGTCTTCCGTACTTTATAATTACAGTCTGATTATAAACACAAAATTACATTTCTTAATTACTGCGGGTTTTCTGATTAGTCAAAACGATACAATTTACAATGTGGTAAAAAAAAGGATCTATCTCGTAAGGATATTTGCGAAACTGAATGCGGCTTTTAACTAATTTTATAATATTTTAACAACTTAAATGTAAAAATCTATTAGAATTAAAACATAACGAAAAATAATTTTCATCGAAAAATAATTTTGCTTTCAGAAAATATTGTCCATATTCATAAAAGCAACTAAAAGCAAATAAAAGTTTTTGAAATTAAATAATATCTTTGTTTTATTGAGTTTTGTATGTTACAATTCAGAGCTGATTCTCAGGTAGGGAATCCAATTAAAAACAAAAAAAAAACATGATTTGCATTCCTCAAAACATTGTGTTTTTAAGTATTGTAATTACAAAGTGGACTCAATCGAAGTTCTAGAGTTTTCATAAAATTAGTTATGGGGGTAATAAATATAAAAAAATATTTCTGCCATGACTTTAATAAAAAGAAAACATATTTATAATAATTTCGATCATCTGTGAATAGTTTCTGAAAGTTTCATTAACATCAGACAATTATTTTTATTTTTGCAAGATTTTCCAAATTAATGTCTGTTATACAAAAAAAATAAATAAAAACGTGCTAAAAATTGTCTGTTATTTTACTAGTTCCGGTGATACAAAGAGAAACAATGACTTTTAAATGAAAATTCAGATTGTCCTAAAAAGAAGGCAATTTTTTTTAAATAATTAAAATAAACTTTGATCTTTCCTCTTAATAATAACATAAACATTTAGACGATAAAATTTTGTTTTCATCAAGTTTGGCGTGTTTTTCATCATGCTATTCTCTTTTTTTAGCGATTTCGTGGAGGTACCTATTTTAAACACTTAAACTGGGATAAAAAGCTAAATGTAAATAAATTGTTAAACAAATGTACATAAACAGTTTCGAATAAATACGATTGTAACAAATATAAATGTAATAAAATGTTTTTGTTTTTTTTTTTAATGTAAAGTTCGTACCTTCTAAGTGTAAGCCTACTTTTGGCCCACGCTGTACAATGGACAGAATATGTATAGAATGTAAAGAATAGAATAACTACGAGTGAAAGAAAAGGAAACTGATGCTAAAGTGATTTAGCGAAAACGACAGCTGAAATTTGTTGGATAGATAATGAGTAAAGAGGGATTGGAGAATTTAGCATCCACAGAATATAATGAAGGCAACCGAAGCATGGGGAAAGCGAGTAAACTGTTGCCACCATATCTAGGCTGGAGATAAGAAACCCTCACTTCCCTGCATTGATAGAATTCAAGAGCGTTTATGTGCTTGATGAATTATTTTCCACTCGGCAACACCTTTCCTTCAGACGAAACACTGCTATCCTCTCACTATGCTACCGGGTTTTTTTTATGGTATTTAGTTTCTTAGCTGCACCATTTTGGGCATGGTTCGCCATGTCGTCTATATTTTCATCAGAGCTTGATCGAAGAAAATAAAATACTGTGCACAATATATAAAAGTAATTGGGGGGGGCGGTGAATATACGAAATATACTCATATCAATAATATATGGTCATACATATACTGATGCCATAAACTGATCAAACTAAAACCTGAAACCATTCAGTTTATTTATTCAGGCTGTCTCGAGTTAATCATTTTTAAATTAATAATCTTCTTAATCGTTTCACCTAAGACAAGGCGATAATGCCACTAGGTATTTACTCTGTCTGCCCACTATGACGAGTTGGGACACAAGGTTTTTTTTTTAAAGTGGGGCTCCGCAGGCTCCGCAGGCTCCGCAGGCCCCGCAGGCCCCGCAAACGTCGGTTGCGCTGGTCTAGGTGCTAGCACCGATCCCTCTCTCTGTCGCAGTCTCGGGCAGCTGTTCCCCAGGGCTGGACACCTCTCAGTATAATTTTCCTCAGTTGCCACTCTGTCTTTTGACGGAGTAGCCCCTGGGGGCACTCTGCCTAAAGACAGAGATGCAACTGAGAGAATAGATGTGTTCCAAACCCCTCAAGAGAGGGGTTTACACACTAGGGATTATCCAAGCGTAGCTTAGATGTGGCTCAAGGCCGAAATAAGGGATACCAAGTGAGGATCGAACTCACTACTCAGTCATAATTGTTTTAGCGAAACAAGCTTGCTAACCATTACACCAAGTCGAGGTGCCCAAGGTGATAATGCCACTAAGATGCAAGGCATTACTGGGAATAAAAATAAGTCGAGAATAATTTAGTGAGGAGAAAAGAAATAAAAGAACAGGTTTCAAGAAGACAGAAGATAGCGATTGACGTTGCATTTTTTTTTAATTTATTTTAGGGGGTAGGGAAATCGGAAGAGAGTTTATCAGGTGAGAAGAGCCATAGAAGAAACTATTAGAAGAGAACTACCGATTTCAACAGTAAAATGACGAGATCTAGTAGCAATATCTGTCTATATTTCTGAGATAAGGTTTTATGTACACTATTTACATTATTCGGACTATTGTTCTCATCTTTGTCGCCATATTTATCACAACGTTTCGGCCTTTGTACTTTCCGGTCTTCTTCAGGTGGTTGGAATGTCGAACTGAACCCTTTATTTCGATCGCTGGGGTAGATTGTTCTAGTTCCACGTGCCATGTCTAATGGATGTCATTTATCAGTTCTCTCCTGTTAATTCCCCTCTTCAAGTTCTCCACTGCCTTAACCGGGTATTGAACTCACAACTCTTTGGGCCCTGTCACTGGATCTAACCAACGCCTTTGTTTACTATGCCATGTGTCCTTAAGTAGCTAATCTAGTAGTGTATTGTGTACACTATTTACATTATTCGGACTATTGTCCTCATCTTTGTTGCCATATTTATCAAAACGTTTCGGTCGTCGTACGCCTCGGCCTTCTTCAGGTGTTTGGACTCTCGAACTGAACCCTTTATTTCGCTCGGTGTGGTAAACTGTTCTAGTTCCACGTGCCATGTCTAATGGATGTCAGTTAATTCCCATCTCCAAGTTCTCCACTGCCTTAACCAGGTATTGAACTCATAACTCTTTGGGTCCTGTCACTGGATCTAACCAACGTCTTTATCCATTGTGCCATGTGCCCTTAAGTAGCAAATCTAGTAGTACGCTTAAATTCATGCGGCCAAGGTACCAAGGAGAGCTCATTAGAACAACTGCCATTAAAATATTTATAGAAATGAAGGTGGAAAAGTAACTGAAGTCAAGATCCCATGTCAGGACCGATAACATGACAAACCCTAATTATGAGTTATATAGAGGGAGCAGCAGACCAAATCAAGCCGGAATATTCAATGGGCAGACGAATGGTAATTTATGAACGTGCCAGATAAATTCAGAAAAGAAAAACTGTCTGGCACAACACAGTGAACCAACTTTTCTAGCAACAGACCTAGCGGTTGGTTCAATATAACCATTCTTCTTCAGGTCAGTAGAAAACGTGAGACCAAGGAAGTTAGCATCAGCTATGCTGACGAAAGTCAAAAATCGTTCTCTTTGATCGTTAAACTATAGCAGTTTCATTTTTGCATGCATCTTAAGAACTTTCAGATCAAAGTCTGAATGTGATTTATACACCAAAGAAAACATATTCACGGAGGCTCGATGCCAATATCCAACGTGATATTCAGAGATCGCAGACCCGGATATACCAAAACGCATATACGTTTTCAATTCAGTTTTGCCGTTGAATGCTGTCACAAGTTCTCTTCGCTAGTAGGTGGGTGATATTAACTGTGTAGTTCACCTCATGGTTTGGTTTAGTTTGTTTTATGGCATATCAACCTCAATTGGTTATTTAATGCCGACAAGATTTTTATTGTTGGTAATATTTCTTTTTTCTTAAAAAATGTATTGCTGGTAATAATTTTTTTTTACAAAGTATTTCTGGTAATAAAACCCATTTTTTACACCTTCATAGTGTTTTGGGGGTCAACTACTTGCCCATAGCTGGGACCCCAACAAGTACTACCACACCGTGTCAGGGTGAACCTGGAAACACCAGCAACTAAGAGGTGGTTCCACGCTCCTCAAAACCTCCCGATCAGCGACTTTGCTGTTGGACGTAGTTTATCGTCTTACCCAGGACGCGCGTGTAGTTTATCGTCACACCCAAGACGCGGGTGTAATTTATCGACATACCCAGGACAGGTAGTCCACCTCACATTGACACTTAAATTGTTTGAAAACATATACAGGCCATCATTCTAAATTGATTTTTAAACTGGCTAAGAAGAGAACACGGTACGTGAATTTCTGGGGTTTTTTTTTCTTTTCTTTTTCTGTTCTTTTTCTTTCCTCGTCTTCTATTCGGCTTCTTCTCTATTCTTCCTCGTCTTTTTTCTTTTCTCGCTTTCTTATTTTATTTCTGTGTTTTCTTTTCCTTCTTTTTTTTTTTTTCGTTACCTACATGTTTAACTTTCATACTGCAAAATAGCATTTCCCAACACTGGTAAAGATTTATTATATCAACCTCTCTAGTTTACAGTAATCTTAAACAAACAGAACATTTCTCCACACTTTTAGTCTGTGTTCACAGTATTTTATTCTCCTAGATCGCGCTCACGAGAGAGAAGAACAAAAACCTTCCAATTCGTTAATTTTTTTTCCGATTTATCAGTTATAGTACCTGGATTTTTTTTGTCTGTTTTATGGCATTAATTAAATTTAACTTCACAAAAAACTAAAAAATACTTAAAACGCCTCCTCAGTCAATTACATTGATTTCGACGAGTTTACCCAGACTGACAAATGATATCATTCAATGACCAATTTAATCGTATTCTTTCATTCTTTTTTATGTGTCCTGTCCTTTCAGGACGTAGGCGACCATGGCTCTCCATCTCCCTCTATACCTTGCAGCTCTCAATAAGTTCCTTCCCTCTGCCACCCACCTCCAGATCACGTTCTGTCATCCACTTGCTTAAAGCTGCCAGGTATGTCACGCGCTGCTTTCCCTTGCCTCTCTTTCCCTCTATTTAACCCGTGCGTATCAGATTCTCCAAACCTACCTTCCTCATTATGTGTCCCAGGAACGTCAGCTGCATCCTCCTGATGTTAAGTATAAGCCTCCTCCTTGTTTTCATCCTCACTAAGACATCATCGTTGCTCACACACTCGGTCGATGATATCTTTAACATCCTTCTGTAGAACCACATCTGTCACCTTGAGTCTCTTCTTTATCTTTGAGGAAATCATCCAACATTCGCTGCCGTAGCAATACGAATTATCTTCATTCAACTCTACAACTTAGTTTAGTTTGACATTAACTCCAAGTGTGGGAGATTATGTAAAGAGAAAACCTCACTAAATTAGTGATGTCTCGCTAACCGCTGAGTGATATATTTCTTTTCCCAATTTAAAGCCACAGGCTCAGAACACTCAGGAGACCATAATAACAGTCCTGATTGATTTGGGTTTTTTTTATGGATTATCAACCCTTTGTGGATTATTTAAAACCCAAAGCATATTTTGAAATTTAAGAATATTTTTTGTGAGTGAATATTACATTAAATTATTTTTGGCGAATAACGATGATTTTTTCCCCGATACAAATCTTACTCTTTAATCTATGGGATATTTGCGCGTAATTAAATATGACGCTGATAGATGTGCGCGCGGTGTAATGGAATGCGGCTCGAAATGAGGATTTCCGAGTTCGAATACCAGCTGCCTTTGTTATTACATTCACTTACGCGTGAATACCCCTAGGAAAGATTTTAATCCATCTTATTCTCCAGCTAAGGGTTAAATAACAAGATAAACTAGGTTCTATAGCCTTAGAGGTTAACCATTCAAGAGAAGGTGACTTGATAAGCTCATCAATCTTCCAGCAAGTCTGGCATACCCATGGGAATGCATTGATTCAATTAAGAGCACAGTGACTGAAATTCTTCAGTCGTGTGAGTTGCCCAATCTGCCGCAAACCCATCGGGAATTCGAACTCGGCTCTCCGAATTCTCATTCCGAGCCGTTCTCCTTAGCACCACCTGCACATCCCATAACAATCATACAGACTCGATAATCATTGTGCTGTGAGAAATCGATTTATTTTAAAATGCTGAATCTTGAAACATTTGCAGCTGACCTATCGCCATAGTTTATAAATATGTTACAATATTTTCAAATGCGTAAATTTATTCCTGGCCCCCTGTTACAGATAATTAATTGTCAGGATTTATTTAATGCGCTATATATTATCTTTCAGCACGAAATTCCGGGCAGATACGTTAGTTATTTAGACACCAGTTTACAGCCAGTTCTAGGATCAATTTGCAACTCAATATGCGATTCTCAGAGGTAAATTAATGTGGTGGGCGTCAAGGAAGATCATTATGCGTCCTGCTTTCAAAACAAAGAAAAGACAAAAAGAAGAAATAAACGTTTTTTTTTTGTTTTGTTTTGTTTGTTTTTTTAGTGATGGTTTCAAAGCTTGTAGATTTATGATTTTTTTTATACAAAGAGGAATTCTTTATATTGGCTGCAGATCATTTTTCTCTCTATTTTTCTTGATTAATATCCTTACTTTTTTTTTTAATTATTTTTGTTATCTTCCTGTTGTTTTTCACTTTCATTTTCTTTTCTTTTTTTCCTCGTCTCTTTTTCTTCTTTTTTTTACCTGTCTTCTGCATTTTTTCTAGCAACAGAAAAAGATAAAAAATAAAAAGGATAAAGAAGAAAAATAAATGAAAAAAAGAAAGAGGTTACTCATTCGCTGTTTTGTTTTTCTTCCACTTTCACCTCCTGATTTCTCCTTCTTTCTCTCTTTTTCTTCCTTTTTTTCATTTTCTTTTTATCTGTTTTTCCTTTTTTTTTCTTTTCTCTTCTTCTTGTCTTTTCTTCATTGCTCTTCTTTTCTTTATCTTCCAATCGTTTTCTCCTTACCGTCGTTCTTCTTTTCTACTTCTTCCACTTCTTTTCTTTCTGTTGTTATTTTCGCTTTCTTCCAGGTCTTTTCTCTTTTTTTTTCCTTCTTTTATTTCTTGTTATTGTTAAAAAAAAAAACAAACAACAGAAGCAATAAAACGAAGATGGAGAAAACGAGAAGCATACTTATCTTCCTTCTTTTTTCTTCTTTTTTAATTTCTCCTTCTTCCTCGTTAAGCCTCTACTTTTCTTCTTTTTTAATTTCTCCTTCTTCCTCGTTAAGCCTCTACTTTTCTTCTTTTTTAATTTCTCCTTCTTCCTCGTTAAGCCTCTACTTTTCTTCTTTTTTAATTTCTCCTTCTTCCTCGTTAAGCCTCTACTTTTCTTCTTTTTTAATTTCTCCTTCTTCCTCGTTAAGCCTCTACTTTTCTTCTTTTTTAATTTCTCCTTCTTCCTCGTTAAGCCTCTACTTTTCTTCTTTTTTAATTTCTCCTTCTTCCTCGTTAAGCCTCTACTTTTCTTCTTTTTTAATTTCTCCTTCTTCCTCGTTAAGCCTCTACTTTTCTTCTTTTTTAATTTCTCCTTCTTCCTCGTTAAGCCTCTACTTTTCTTCTTTTTTAATTTCTCCTTCTTCCTCGTTAAGCCTCTACTTTTCTTCTTTTTTAATTTCTCCTTCTTCCTCGTTAAGCCTCTACTTTTCTTCTTTTTTAATTTCTCCTTCTTCCTCGTTAAGCCTCTACTTTTCTTCTTTTTTAATTTCTCCTTCTTCCTCGTTAAGCCTCTACTTTTCTTCTTTTTTAATTTCTCCTTCTTCCTCGTTAAGCCTCTACTTTTCTTCTTTTTGATACTTCTTCGATTTTTTTTACCTTCGCCTTCATTTCCAATTCTTTCCCTTCTCATTTTTTTTCGTTCTTTCTGCATTTCTTTTCTCTTTCGTCCTCTTTCCATTTTCCATTTCTTTCTGTTCTTTTCTTCTCCTTTTCTTTTCTCGTTCTTCCTCTCCTTGTTTCCTTGTCCTCTTCTTATTTCACTTTTCTCTATTTTCTTTTTATTTCCCTTCTTGCGTTCTATTTTTCTCTCCGCTCTTTTTTGTTTTCATTTTATTTCCTTTTCCTTCATCCTCTATGACTTACTCAAAACTTTTTTTATTTCTTTCCTCCACTTTTTGGTTTATTTGTAACGACACTTTTTTCTTCTTTCATTTTCTTCTTTTTTCCTCTTCTTTTATTTTAATGTTATTTTTCGACTCTTTTCCTTTTTCTATCTCTTTTTGACTTTCCTTTATTTCTTTTTCTTTTTTTCCTCTTCTTTTATTGTATTCTCATTTCCCGACTCTTTCCCTTTTTCTTTCTTTCTCTTTTTGACTTATTACGTACGACTTTCCTTTATTTCTTTTTTCTTTTTTTCCTCTTCTTTTATTGTATTCTCATTTTCAAACTCTTTTCCTTTTTCTTTCTTTCTCTTTTTGACTTATTACGTACGACTTTCCTTTATTTCTTTTTTTCTTTTTTTCCTCTTCTTTTATTGTATTCTCATTTCCCGACTCTTTCCCTTTTTCTTTCTTTCTCTTTTTGACTTATTACGTACGACTTTCCTTTATTTCTTTTTTCTTTTTTTCCTCTTCTTTTATTGTATTCTCATTTTCCGACTCTTTTCCTTTTTCTTTCTTTCTCTTTTTGACTTATTACGTACGACTTTCCTTTATTTCTTTTTTCTTTTTTTCCTCTTCTTTTCTTGTATTCTCATTTCCCGACTCTTTTCCTTTTTCTTTCTTTCTCTTTTTGACTTATTACGTACGACTTTCCTTTATTTCCTTTTTCTTTTTTTCCTCTTCTTTTATTGTATTCTCATTTTCCGACTCTTTTCCTTTTTCTTTCTTTCTCTTTTTGACTTATTACGTACGACTTTCCTTTATTTCTTTTTTCTTTTTTTCCTCTTCTTTTACTGTATTCTCATTTCCCGACTCTTTTCCTTTTTCTTTCTTTCTCTTTTTGACTTATTACGTACGACTTTCCTTTATTTCTTTTTTCTTTTTTTCCTCTTCTTTTATTGTATTCTCATTTCCCGACTCTTTTCCTTTTTCTTTCTTTCTCTTTTTGACTTATTACGTACGACTTTCCTTTATTTCTTTTTTCTTTTTTTCCTCTTCTTTTATTGTATTCTCATTTCCCGACTCTTTTCCTTTTTCTTTCTTTCTCTTTTTGACTTATTACGTACGACTTTCCTTTATTTCTTTTTTCTTTTTTTCCTCTTCTTTTATTGTATTCTCATTTCCCGACTCTTTTCCTTTTTCTTTCTTTCTCTTTTTGACTTATTACGTACGACTTTCCTTTATTTCCTTTTTCTTTTTTTCCTCTTCTTTTATTGTATTCTCATTTTCCGACTCTTTTCCTTTTTCTTTCTTTCTCTTTTTGACTTATTACGTACGACTTTCCTTTATTTCTTTTTTCTTTTTTTCCTCTTCTTTTATTGTATTCTCATTTCCCGACTCTTTTCCTTTTTCTTTCTTTCTCTTTTTGACTTATTACGTACGACTTTCCTTTATTTCCTTTTTCTTTTTTTCCTCTTCTTTTATTGTATTCTCATTTTCCGACTCTTTTCCTTTTTCTTTCTTTCTCCTTTTGACTTATTACGTACGACTTTCCTTTATTTCTTTTTTCTTTTTTTCCTCTTCTTTTATTGTATTCTCATTTTCCGTCTCTTTTTTCTTTCTTCTTATTTTCACTTATTTCGTACGTCTTTTTTATTCTTTCATTTCCACTTTTTTTTCTCTTCTTTTATTGTATTCATATTTTTCCATCTTTTTTTCTTTCTTTCTCTTATTAACTTACTTTGTATGTCCTGTTTTTTTTTTGTTTTTTTTTCTTCTTTCACTTATTTCTGGGTTTTTTTTCCTCTTCTATTATTGTATTTTTACTTATTCGCTCACTTTCTTTTTATCTTTCATTCTTTTTTTGCTTTATATCGTATACCTTCTCCTTCTTTCAATTATGTATTTTCTTTTCCGTTTCCAATTTCTTTCCTTGTCCAACTCCTTAGTCTTTTTCCTTCTGTTTCTTTTTTTTCTTTTCTTTCTTTCTTTCTTTTCTTTCCTTTGCCTTCATCTTCAAGTCTATCTCCCCTTTCTGTTCTTTTCTTACACCTTTGCCTTTATTGAGGGATGTAGTAACGGTTTCCCGTTGGTTAAATTGGCGTAGAACCTTCCTGAAAAACCATTTGCATCTTCACTTAGAAAAAGAAGAAACAAGACAACTGGAAAACCTAGGTAAATAATATCATCCTCAATTCAACTCGCGAAAATCAGTGTCCGAAGGGATCGATATCCCAATGGCGAAAAAATACTTAGAAAGAGATTGTATTCATCTGAAAAAACATGAGACCCCCCAACAAAACTTGATTTTAAAAAATGGGATAGATAGATAGATAGATAGATAGATAGATAGATAGATATATTAGGTTGGTGTAAAAATCATGACGTAATAATGTCGTTTTTTGACGTTTACAAATACGTCAAAAAAACGACATTATTACGTCATTATTTTTGCACCAACCTAATAAATTGAGTGAAAGAGAACGAGAAGGATTTCTCAAACTCGAACTGATTAACTTCCGAAAGAAAAGAGTAAAAGAACTTCAACTCCAATATCAGAATAATAAGACGATGTTTATCCAAACCTGTGAACATAAATAATTTATAGGCAATTAACCTGAAAACCTGCGGACCTTTATTCAGACTTTTTGAAAAATATTTTCATGTACGGAAATAGAACCTTAAGATTTTTATATACCTCTTTAGAGAGTGAAAAATTGTATCTTCATTAACTTTGAAATCAATATATATATATATATATATATATATATATATATATATATATATATATATATATATATTTCTAAAGTGGAATAAAATCCTGTCGGATTAATAAATAGAAATTCCATTACCACTTTAGAAATATATATATATATATATATATATATTTCTAATACCACTTTAGAAATATATATATATATATTTCTAATACCACTTTAGAAATATATATATATAAATTTATATATATATTTCTAAAGTGGAATAAAATCCTGTCGGATTAATAAATAGAAATTCCATTACCACTTTAGAAATATATATATATATATATATATATATTTCTAATACCACTTTAGAAATATATATATATATATTTCTAATACCACTTTAGAAATATATATATATATATATATATATATATTTCTAAAGTGGAATAAAATCCTGTCGGATTAATAAATAGAAATTCCATTACCACTTTAGAAATATATATATATATATATATATATATTTCTAATACCACTTTAGAAATATATATATATATATTTCTAATACCACTTTAGAAATATATATATATATATATATATATATATTTCTAAAGTGGTAATGGAATTTCTCTTTATTAATCCGACAGGATTTTATTTCTTAAACGTTATTTTTAGTGGTTACTCATTAATAAATAAACGGAGCGTCTACTCAAACATGGATATCCTCTAATAATTATGATTAAGTAATGCGTGCGTATGTTCACGCGCTTGTGTGTATATGTATGTACATGTATATACAATGAAAGGTATGCTATATTTAGGAGAGAAAAGTCATGAATATCAAGGATAGGGTGTATATAAACAGTGTGAGTAGAAACATGGGAAAATTTTTCATCCTTCAATTCAGTCGTCAGGCTAAACTATTGTGTTTAAGTATGAAACAGGCGGTCTTCACCCATTGTTAATACCTAAAGCTACACTATATATATATATATATATATATATATATATATATATATATATATATATATATATATATATATATATATATGGAATAATAAGTAATTGTATTTTTATCCGACAGTTCTTCCAACTGCACCAATTGTTATTTTGTAGATAAACATATTTGATAAGATGAAAAACAGGAAAACAGGACATCTGCTTAAACATTGGTATCTACAAATTGTTTGGTGTAATATATATATATATATATATTGCGTATATTTTGGCAACATGTTTTCATTGAGATATTTTTCCTTAAATAATTTAGACAAGTTTCATTTTCTTATTTTCAGTTGGATTCTTTGAATATTGTCCGTGAATATGAAAGTATATAATGGAAAATAAGTAGACAAAACTTGCCTAAATTATTAATTTAAACATGTCTCCATCTCTTTTCTCATTCTACCGCTCTCCTCTCTCTCTCTCTCTCTATATATATATATATATATATATTTATATATATATATATATACTTTAAATGTTGACGACGTTTATTAACATGTAAGTCCCCACAATATATATTTTATATTTATAATATATATATATATATATATATATATATATATATATATATATATATATATATATATGTGTGTGTGTGTGTCTGTGTGTGTGTGTGTGTGTGTGTGATCCACAGACTGCTTCGCTGTATCACAGCTCGTCCAAATGTCTCGAGCCAGGATCGGAAATCAACCGATTTGGCATCAGTCGGAGATTGTGCCTTGAGCTATCAGCTCCCAGAAGAGAGGAAGGTGAAATTTTACGTATGACTCAAAGTGCTCAATTCATGGAAGAACTTTTGCATCAGCTGTAGCAATCACTTATAATTTGGTATTACGTCTGTGCTTATTTCTGCAGGAAGATTCCGGTAAAAGTATTAATATAAAAAAAATCCACTTCCCTTCACCATATAGTGTAGCTGGCCACTTGTATTCGAAGATACCCGTCTACTATGGCAGCTAGCCAATCCCTATTGCAGACGCTTGCTCAGACACATTTATGTTTATTCAACACGTACAGAGCTGACCCGTGGTTTATACTGCAACTGAGCAGACCTTAGTTACAGTTTCTGGCATAGAACGTGTTATCTAGCGTGATCAACAATTTGAACAAGACCAACACGATGACTTGTGAGTTTGTGCTAGCACAGCTATCGACGACTCCCAAAGTTTCCGACTACCCAGTTTAACTCACAAGGCTCGGGTCAACACATGGTATTGTTTTCAGATACTTTCCAAAGGTGCTGCACGCTGGGATCGACCCATTCAAATCCGAAGACATCAAGACGTCTCCTTCCTGAAAAACCGACCACGATGAAATTCGAAACCGGATCTCAAAGTCAGAACGTTCAAATCACTCGGTCACATGCCCATATATTTAAATTAAATGTCATCCAGTTGGTAGGTTCAATAAAAATGTTAATGACATGTCCGTTCAGAAAGCAGGTAATCATGGCTGCTATTACAGTGAAAACATAGCCGCTCCCCTAGCAGTATGCACAAAGAAAAAACAAAGAGCAGTGATCCGATTTCTCTGGTTGGAACCTGTATCAGGAGCTGTAATTCATCGGAGGCTTTTAACAACATACGACGACAGTGCATTAACGCATAGAGATGCATGTGAGTGAATCGAGAAATTTAAAAGTGGCCGGACAAGCGTGACGCATGAGGAAGGAGCAGGATGCCCGACAACCTCCACCACTGACGATAAGGTTCAGCAAGCTCGTGAGATGATAATGGTGAACAAGCGAGTTATCATTGGGGAGGGGGAGGTAGCATGTTCTCTGCAGCTAAAGATATGGTGAAAGTGCGGGTAAATTTTTACTTATCCTCGTATACTATTTCCTCGTATATATATATATATATATATAATCGGATGAACACAACAATTTTGTCTTAGATAAAAAAAAAAGACCCTGAAGATGACATTGTGTTAGTTGAAAGTACTCGGAATAAAATGAATATGCACCAACATGGTAACTTTCTTTCTTCCTTTAATAAGGATAATAAGAAACTTCTCCTTATATATATATATATATATATATATATATATATATATATATATATATATATATATAGAGAGAGAGAGAGAGAGAGAGAGAGAGAGATGTGTGTGTGTGTGTGTGTGTGTGTGTGTGTGTGTGTAAATATGGCCGTTCCGCTAGCAGTGTGCTCCAACAAAAAGCAATGATCCGAATCTGCAGAGGGCATTTTACGTCAGCGATCATAGCTCGCTGGTTCGCATATTACCATCTCTCGAGCTTGCTGAATCCTCTCGTCAGTGGCAGGCGTCCTGTTCCTTCTTCGTGCGTCACGCATGTTCTGCAACTTTTAATCTTCTCGAACCACTCATGGTAATCATTACCATATAGGGTTGCCTATGGACGTGAGGATTGTATATAATAAAAATATGTAGGATAGGTAAGGGTTGATCCTAAACTTGATGACGTTGTGATTGTAGTATTCGGCAAAGCATCCTCTCGGTTGCCTTTTCTGTGAAGAAGTGACTGTTGAAAAGCTGCTCTCAGAATGGAGCTTCTTTTTCTATTACAAGTGGGACAGAAAGAGAATGAGAATAGCTCTCCCCCTGTGTACATGGCATGCCTTGTGTGGTGAAACCATGAAATGTGGCACATCATAACAGTTTCCATGGGAAATAGTTGCGATACTAGCGATAGGCTTGGCTCGTTTCGTCTGTCGAGAACGTATCGTTGGTTGTAAAATAATTCATCGCCTACACGGTCTCTTTTGTTCATCAAATTAGTCTTTAAAATAAGAGAAGACAATAAATAAAGATAATCGCGTTGTCATGTTCCGTGCTTGAGATTATGTGATATATATATATATATATATATATATATATATATATATATATATATATATATATATATATATATTCCTTTATTATAATTTTATCATATAAACAAAACCATCTTACTCACTACTAAGTTGCAACTTGGTTTCAGTGCATTTCAACTGAACTTCCACCGGTGATAATCGAACCATTTTCGATTCTCAACCGTCGAAGTGCAGTTGAAATGCATTGAAACCAAGTTGCATCATTGTAGTGAGTAAAATGGTTTTGTCTATATGATAAAATTATAATAAAGGAATAATTATCGCTCTACTATCGGTATCGAGCCCTCTTTTGGATTAATACTGTGAACGTTGGAATTTATATATTACTTTCGCTCTCATCGCATCGGATATATATATATATATCTATATATATATATATGTAAGCAAATATAAATGGATATAAATCCGACAGAATGGAGAAAAATATTTGGAAAAAAAAAAAATATATATATATATATATATATGTGTGTGTGTGTGAAAATATATAGAAAATAGGAAAGAACTGGTTAGGTAAATAATCAAAAGTTCTTTAGTATTTTTGTTATTATTTTTAAAAAATGATGCTCGATACAAAAGTAGAGCATAAATATAATTATTTATTTAAAAGTATGATTCCAACACGCGTGTTGGAATCATATTTTTAAATAAATAATTATATATATATATATATATATATATATATATATATATATATATATAACAAAATTTTAATAGTACATTAACCTAAAATCATTCGATGAATGTTATGATTCTTGTTTATAAAAATTATAAGCTGTATAAGGTCTTTCATTAATACGCAAGTACTTTCGACTGTACATTCAGTCATCTTCAGGCATGGAAATTTTTTTGTTTTTGTTAAAATTCAGGTAGCATCCGAGACAAAAAAATATAATGCGAATCGAAATATTTTTTTAAATGTGTTATTGCGTATTAAAGAAATACCTTATACAGCTTATAATTATAAAAACAATGATCATAACATTCATCGAGTGATTTGTAGGTTAATGCATCTTTAAAATTTTGTTGGTGAAGGGATTTCGACATTTTATATCATTAACTTTACTAATCTACTTTTTGTATGAATGATTCATTGTAATATAAACTGAACCGCACCATATATATATATATATATATATATATATATATATATATATATATATATATATATATATATATATATATATACCGCTTAATCTCATGCTCGGAACATGACAACGCGATTTATCTCCCTTGTCTTCTCTCATGACAAATTTTATGTGAACAATAAATATAAGAAAACCGAAAACTCTGGCATCAAAGCCTGAACTGTCAGGGAAGTGACAAGAACTACCTTAATGGCCTCTGGGAGTTTTTCTGACACTTTGCAAGAATTTTTGCGACGATCGGTAGGCTAAAATCATTCCACTGTTGACAGGTAAGCTAAAAGAAAAGAGAAGAAATTCGGGAAATGATAATTTTATTCGCTATTTGATTGGCGCGAAGATGATTATTAGAGTCGATAGACGTTGTTACTGTATTTTTTTCGAATTTTTTTTTTTTTTTTTTTTTTGTCATTAGAGTTTTGGCGCGTCCAACATTATTATTGTTTGAGATATGATAGATGATTAAGTTCTTCCTTCATTTCCGGCTTTGTCAGATGTTTGATGTTTTGGTTGCATGATGCCACTAACACAGAATTACCGCCCGATGCGTTTGAAAGAGAAAAAAAAAATTTATTCTGTATATTTAGATTTAGATATGAGTTAAATAAATGAAACCCATTACTGTATTATTAACTAGTAATAACTTCTTCTATGTGCCGAATTTCCTCAGGACGTTGGTGTTCATGTCTCTCCACTATTTCCTGTCTTTTGTAGCTCTTAATATTTTTTCGCTTTTTGCACCCCCCCCCCCAAAAAAAAAACATCCATTCACTGAATCTGGCGAGTTAGATTATGTGGTGTGTTTTACTATCGCCCTAGCCTGCTCAGGAAGCATATAATTTTCCAACCATTCTTTCCTGATTATGTCCCCTAGAAATTCCAACTGCCTCTTTCTGATTTTAAGTATGTCTTCTTTTTGTTTCCATTTTCTTTAAAACTTCGTTGTTCACGTGTTTGGTTCATGGCATTATCAGTATAATTTCAACTGAGTAGTGTGTTCGATTTTGACTATATGCTTCGCATTTTCTGTCTTGTGCCAAATCTAAGCAAAGCTTAAAAAATCATCATATCTGATATAAATTGCAGGGCGTTTTTTTTTTTTTTTTTATACAGGACAATTTCCTTAGAAACTCAGAAAAGCGTACTAAACTGTTATGCAATATCGGTCCTGCTTAAATGGCAATAAATGCTGAACAACCACCGTACAGATGAAGAAGTGACTTGAAGGAAGAGAAATGTGGCTATACAGAAGGATGCTGAGAATACCACGGGATGAGCAATGATGAAGAAGTATTGGAGAAAATAGAAGCAAAATAGCACAATTATGTTAAACGTTAGAAAGAGACAGTTGAAATTTCTAGGAAAGAAGGTTTGGTAAATATGACACTGACAGAACATATTAAAGTCAAAATATTACCGCATGTGTCTGTCTGTGTGTGTAAGAGCGAGAGAGAAAGAGACAGATAAATTGACAGACATACAGACAGAGAAACCAAAAGTAAGTTTACATTTTATTATAATACAATAAATTCAAACATTTAAAAATTCAAAACATTTTTTACATTCATACAATAGTGAATTATACAATAATATAGCTCTCATCTCTGTAAAGCATGAATCACGTATCTACCCAGCTATGGTTTAAATAGCAGGGTAGACTCAATTCTTTCGCTGTCGATGATAACCAGTTTAGGTGACGGACTACTTTGAATTCAAACCGTGGCGACAGAACATTTTTTAACCACTACACACTTCGAAGCGCCCCAATTTACATAAGATATGTCTATATTTTAATTTCCACTAATAACATTCCGAAAGATATGATATATCTGAATTATTTTTACCGGGGATAATAATGACTATTGGACCGAATTCAAATCTCTTGAAAAAGGCATGAACCAAACACTTCTCCCCTAGTTCTGGCTAATTAGATTGGGCTATGTTGTCATGGTAAGTCGACCCTTCTAGAAGATGGACATCTCTGAATACAAAACTGTGGAAAAGGCAACGGGAATCTATTCCACTACATCTTCCAAGGAGTTATGGCAATTCCCTGGTATTAAAGATGAAAATGAAGCTGTGTAGAGTAGTGCACACGTACGTCTGCAAGGGAAATGGCATTATTTAAAACAAAAATAACATTCTAAATATGACTAGCATTACTGCTGGTCTATTGAAATCCGGAGACAAGCCCGTGGATTTCATTTCTGTCAGCATAACACGAAGACGGTATATGCGATATGGTCCTGGTGACAATGACGTCATTGTTCCTGCCAACCAAAACTATTAACACACGCATAGAAACGAAGAACGGCTGTCAAACAATGTTGGAAATTTTGCCAATCGAAACTAGCACATGGCCACATTTGTAGAGTAAGTAGCGAAGAACAAACTGTACAGCAAAT
>OZ010580.1:74002076-74059576 GCA_963932145.1 Acanthosepion lycidas | reverse complement strand
TATTTGTATCGATAGTTTTTGGCTAATCAAATGCATTCATGTCTCGTTATCAGCTACTCTTCGCTTGCATCTCTGTTACGTGATTGAAACGTTTCTTTGCCGATATTTTTGGCTCTATATTTAAACGATGATTCATAATATCAAATACGTTTTGATCTGCTAAGATCTATATGAATCAGGCTTATTTATTAGCTTAGGAATTGTAGAGAAATCAACTTCTTCCTCTAAGTACCGTGTCTCTTCAGTACGATTACGATCATGTCTTTCCTATCCTTTGTAGCTGTTAATAAACTGTTTTTTTTTTGTTTTTTTTTATTATCGCCATCCATTGATTTAAGTTCCACCGGGTTGCTCGAACGTTGCTTTCCTCTGTCTCTCTTACCTTCAATCTATCCTGTGAGTATCAAATTTTCCAAACCCTCTTTCTTCATTATGTAACCTCGACATTTCAACTGTCTCTCCCCGATTTTAAGTGTCCTTTTTGTTTCCATTGTCTCTATACTTTTGGAAAAAAATCTGATAGAAGAAGTGATTTTCTGTTTGAATTTAGGAGTTTCTTCCCGCCAATCTTTATTCTCTTTCTCTTACATGTCCTTTTCACTCAAATTTATTTTTCTTTCATTGTATATTTCTCTCTCTCTCTCTTTCTTTCTCTCCCTCTTTTCAATGACATAGATTTTCCTTTTATTTTTTATTTTCTTCGTTCCAAACTTTCAACCTTTTTATCCAACATTTCAGAAAGCCATTTCGCGGCGACGAAGTTACAAAATGATTTAGGCTTAAGGCTACATAACGTTAAAACCCCGTTTCCGTTACCATCACCAAAGTTAAGCGACGTCGAGTCTGATCAGTACGTAGATATGTGACCTCTGTAAGCTTGGATGTGCAACAATTGGAATGGATAATCGCTCGGATATTTTAATCAAAGAACCAAGTTCCAATTCTAGTCGAGTTCGTTATATCCACATACGTGCAAATACTCTTCGAAAAGGTATGAATCCACGTCTTCTTACGCCCAGCTATGGACTAATTAGTAAAACTTATATTCCTAAATCATTATTACCTAGAAAAACAAAATTCTTACAAGCTAAAAATATATTGTCTTCAAATAGCCTACAACCTGTTGATAGGCCGTAGATATAAAACGGAAAAAACTGTCAGAAGAAGCGATTTTCTGCTTGAGTTTAGCTTTTTCTTTCCGACTTTCCTTACTCTCTTTCTGTTATACTCACACAACGTTACTCCTTTAGAGATCTTTCTTTCTTTACCTCAAGTTTCATCTATCGTTCAATGTTTCCTTCTTTCTATTTTTCATTCAAACGTCTCTCCTTATTTATAGTTCATTATTATTTTTTAAAATTTTCTTTATTTGTCACTAGTCCTTTCTTAACACTCTCTAGATTTTCTTTTTTTACGTGTCCTTTTCCTGCCTCACATATTCGGATCATGGTATTCTCAACATCCTTCTGTAGAGCCAGATTTCTGTTGCTTCAAGTCTCTGCTTCATCTGTAAGGAGATTGTTCATCCTTTACTATCTTATAGGAGGACTGATATTGCATTAAATTTCAGTACACTGTTCTTTTTTTCTAACAATATCTTTCTGTTTTGTTTTTTAATACTTTCCTAGCTTCTGGAAGGCATCTTTCGCTATCTTCAGTTTTCAGTGTCACACTTTTCGTCCTTTTTTCTGATATATGTAAATTTTTGTACTTTGATTTTGATATCTCCAGTGTGTTGGTTGGTTGATTTTGTTTAGTGGCATATAAGCCTTTATGGGTGTTTTTAATGCTGAAATCTAAATATTGTGTACGTAATTTTTATGCTTTTAACCATTTTTTTTTTTTTATATAATGGAATATGCGTACACCTGTGTTGGAGACGAGGATGAGATCCAACTGATATGTCCTGGAAAGGGATATATTTGAACGAAGTAGCTAAGTGGTTCTGGCTACTATAACCAAGTAGAATATGGTAGAAGTAATCGACTGGTACGCGTCGTAGTCGCAGGTAAGAAGTGTAGATCAATGGCGTAGTCCAATGGGCGTCGTTATAGACTTAGCTCTCAGACTAAGGCTCTTGACTCTCCTAGACGTCCGTCGGTATTTATGACGGACACCAGCCAATCATATTCCAGGGAACACAGGTCTACGCATATTCCATTATATCATTTTTATATAATTTTATACTTTCAGGATAAAAGTAAGTTTGCAGATCATAAAATATATTGTCGATAATTTTACTATAAATATGTATTTTATAATTTTTTTTTCTGTTGCATTGTTTGTCATTTTGTTATGGATTTGTGGTCATTTTATTATAAAAAATATGTTTGTTTTTTGTTTTAGAGGAGGGTTCTAGATTTTCCCATAGCTGGGACCGCAACAGATGCTACCACACCGGATCAGGGTGAACCTGGGAATAACAGCGGTTCAGAAGTTGTTCTACGCCCCTCAAAACCTCCAATCTCCCGATCAGATATCTTGCTACAAGATGTAGTTTATCGTCATACCCAGAACAACTCCAATTTGTAATTTACATGTTTGGCTGTTCCTTTTACTGACAACTATATATTCCGTCCTTACTTGCTCTCCTTCACTACCTTCTCTAGGAGTTCGTGTAGGTTCCTTTCTATGTTTTTTTAGTGAGTCCAAAAATCAAGTTCATTAGCTTATTTGGTAGGTTATTCGCTGCTTTCCTCCATGGCTTTTGCCTCCAATTTCTCTTGTCCCTTTCTGATGTTAAGTATATTTTCTTTCTGTTGTACACCGTACCTATGGTCACTAATGGGTATGCCGCAATCCTCATAAATACGTTGGACACTATTGTAAGTGGTGGTAATATGCTGTCTAAGTAGTCCACCACTAGCAGTGGTTTACCTACTTCACGCCGCTGGCGGGCTATTGTATCTTGTTGATGTTATAAAGATTACCATTTCATTTCCAACCTCCGTTTTGATTATCCCTCATTTGGTAACCTTTTTTTTGGTTACAATAGATAGATAGATAGATAGATAGATAGATCTGAAGAGAAAACTAGATACAGATATATAGTGTTATATACCGTACCTATGAACGCTAATGGATATTTCCTAGTCCTCATAAATACGTTGGACACTATTGTAAATGGAGGAAATATGCTAAGTAGTCCACCACTAGCAGTGGTTTACCTACTTCACGCCTCTGGCGAGTATTGTATTTAGTTGATGATATAAAGATTACTATTTCATTTCCAACCTCCGTTTTGGCTATCCCACATTCAGTAGCCCTTCCTAGGTTTCATACATACATAATCATAAGTAATCATAATACCTCATCTCAGAGATATAGACAGCCATTGTATCACTAGAAGCTAGTCCCTGCATCTAACCAACGTTTTCATTCACTGGGCCATATGTCCTTGTGAATATGGCAATAAAGATAAGAGTGAAAGTTCGAATAATGTAAATAATATAAGTAATCACAATACCTCATCTCAGAGATATATAGACAAAAAGTGAGATGTGTTGTAAAACGGAAATTGAAGTCTGCAGTTATTGACTTTTCCTTTTCAATTCTGACGATATCTAGCAATCAATGAGATCCATATTTTTGCTCGGAGGATATTCCTATTTCTAAATTCAGTTACCTCTTTTATTCTTAAGTTATTTGTACAACAGTTTGATAATTACCGTATTAGCCGGCCTATTGGACGCACTAAGATTTTGGGATGTAATACTGAGGGAAAAATGCTAACATCGCAACAAAAAAATCAAAATTATAACCTTAACTTTATGCGACATTCTCCCTATCCATAAAGAAACACATTATTAACACAAATTATGCTACTGCTACTTTTTTAAATAGAGGTGAGGCTAGGTTTAATTACCAGGAAAAATGACAGCAATATTCTAAACATGGGCGAATGGTAGTCTTATAGATATGCAAGATATGTTCCGAAGAGTAAAATTGTTTCGCATGACACAGTAGCTGGCCTAACAATGAATTCGATATAGTTTTTCCATTTCCTGTCAGCTGTGTACGTTAGCTCGAGAAGGCGTAACATGTCATTTTCCTGGAGGTTATCATCAGCTATGCCGATGGAAGGCAGAGAGGAGTCTCTCAGATGATTAATGGAGAAAATGTTTAGTTTAATTTTGAACTTAATCATTTAATAAGCTCCTTGTAAGTTCCACGGGTATAAAATATCATTGGCAATTTGCTCATTCAATATTTGATCTTAACAACTTTAACAAAATATTGCAATAACAATCATAAATATGAATGTTGGTCTTTATTTAAAGAGGTAAGAGGGTAAAAATAAAAAGATTTGAAATTAACAGGTTTTTTTTCCATTTCACTGAAGCATACGTTAACTACCTTTCTTTCTTTCTTTCTTTCTTTCTTTCTTTCTTTTTCGTAAATTCATTCATTCTTTATTTGTTTCGTTCATTCATTCTTGCTTTTTTTCTCTCACTGAAAGCAAACTCCGTCTCTAATATATCTTTTCTGTATTTTCTCGCGATGAAAACAGAATAGTACATTACGTGCTTTCTAACTAAAGACCAAGCAGAATTATAATATAATTAGAGTATCCGTGAAAATTTTTACGGCTTTCCTTTTTAAATTTTGTTTTCTTTCTTTCTTTCTTTCTTTCTTTCTTTCTTTGAAATCAAACGGCGTCTCTGATGTGCCTTTTCCGTCTTTCCTCGCGATCAAACGCGAACAGTTCATTATTTATGCAATATTTTCAGGAGTTGCTTTCTTTCTTTTACTGAAATCCAACAGCGTCGCTGATATGTCTTTTCCGTCCTTCCTCACGATCAAAAGTAAACTGTCCATTATTTATGTGTTATTTTTATTCGTCTCTTTCTTTCTTTCACTAAAATCAAACAGCGTCGATGATATGTATTTTCAGTCTTCCCTCGCAATCAAAACGGAATAGACCTTTATTTAAACTAGTACTGAGATGGCGTAAAGTACGTGTTAAGTAAGGAAATAATGGCGGGAAAAGTAGAATTATTATAATAATATATTTTAATGGATACACATGTTTAAGTAAACGCTGTGCTTTTTTATTTTTGTAAAGTATGAATTATATAATCTTAAAAAAAGAAATGCCCTCTGACAGGGTTTGAACCAGTTTCCTCTTATTTTAGGGGAAACAATCGTCTGATCCGATGTGCTTTTGACTGTTCGGTGAAAGTGAACTTTACACCTCAGCATGAATGAAGAAAAGAACGAATCTTGATAAACAATAAATAAATAAATCTAATTTATTTCGTTTATTTTCTCGGCTTATTCTGAGCTTGCGGATATATGAATAGTATTTTTGTTATTGCAGTTTCTACGATATCGAAACATTGATTACAGCCACTTCTTATTTAACGACTTACCTATTTAACGATCCCCTGACTTGCGACTATCTATAAAATGATATAATATACGAAGCCAAAAGTAAAACTAACAGTCAGTATTCCCACTAAGACGAGTTGTGACACAAGGTCTTTTTAAGGTGGGGACCCGAGCGCGTACACCCGTACCAGGAACAAAAATTGGCCGCAGCCCCCGAAACCGTCGGTTGCGCTGTTGTCGGTGCGAGCACCGATCCCTCTCTTTGGTGCAATGAGAAAGCGCAGCCTCTGTCAGCTGTTCCTCGGGGCTGGGCACCTCTTAGTATAGTTTTCCTCAGTTGCGACTCTGTCCTTTGACGGAGTCGCAACTGAGTGCTCTGCGTCCAAAGACAGAGACGCAACTGAGAGATGATAAATAATGTATTACAAACCATCCCAAAGACCGGTTTACACACTAGGTATTTACTTTATCTCCCCACTAAGACGAGCTGTGACACAAGGTCTTTTTGAAGGTGGGGAACCGATCGCGTACACCCGGGCCAGGAACAAAAATTGCCCGCAGCCACCACAAACGTGACCTGAAATGGCGGCAAGATACAGCTTGAAACTTAGCGACCAGTTGGTTATACCGAAACATGGTCACTAAAGTGAAAAGTGGTTAATATATTTCCGTGACTTTCTGACGACACCAGTAAACTCGTAATAATAATAACAATAATAATAATAATAATAATAATAATCTGGAATTACTCGAATTCATTTCTTCTGCCCATTGACTTAAACATCCATAACACTGCAAAGGTTTCCAAAGCCAAGGCTGTAATTTGAATGTCAACAATGCAATCATTGAGATTGCAAAAGAGAAAATAAAAATATTGAGGAAACGAAATAATAATAATAATAATAATAATAATAATAATAATAATAATAATAATAAAGAAATCGAAATAGAAAAAATGTGGAAATTGAAAAAAAAAGAACATTACCAGTCATAGTACATGCGATTGGAATAATAAAAAAAGGAATACAACACATTGAAAAAATCGCTGAAAATCCCAGCTTAAGAAAAGTACAGCTTACACATTAAGAAGAACTTTCTCCATGTAACGATAGTGATGTTATGGGAGTAAGTAAAGCAATTCATGAAATGTAGGCATAACAACACACTACTACCTGACTTCCGTTTCCCCGGACACTTGTTATGTAATGTAATCGTAGCAGAAATTGAATAATAATAATAATAATAATAATAATAATAATAATAATAATAAAATTGTGTCAACCCGAAATACACATTCTACGATAAATATCCAGAAACGATTGACCCTCTTGTATCAGGCTGCACAGTGTTAGCACTAACTCGGCATGATAGAGTGAGCCAATATCTGCACTGGAAAATAGGAAACCTTTACGGGAAAGAAATTCCAAGAAACTGATATGAAGATCACCAAAACCCGGTTACAGAGATAGGACCTATTACAATTTTATGCGACTTTACAATATACAGAGACAGAACAATCAAAGCTAATCACCCAGACATCTCGATCAAAGACCACAAAAACAGAATGTGCTTTCTTATTGACATGACAGTGCCTGCAGATTATAATGTATCTTTGAAGATCTTCAAAAATATTTCAAAATACAAGAATCTTGAAGTGGAAATCTCCAAAATGAAGCCGTTGGTTTGTTTGGAAAAGGCCCCGATAGACTTACTGAAGCTCATGACTTAAAAAAATAAAAATAAATATACTCAAGTACAAATCACACATAACAAAGGAGCTTTATCTGTCTGAAATGCGGTTGAGCTTGGTTTGTTTTTTGTATTTTTTATTTTTACAAAAATAATCAGTGTAAAACGTCATGGAGCCATTTCTGAACTTAGGACTCTGGTTGGGACCCGCAAGGAAATGTGTATACAATAGAAACCAAAGGAAAAAAAATAATAAGACAGATTTAATGGCCGCAGCTATGATGTTCGACACAACACCATCGCATCAACAGAACTTGCAGCCGATTTTATCTGGAGCGACTGTAATTTCGACGAATATCTTTCTGAAAAATATCCAGGATCCAATGACCAGGATCCATTCTGAAAAATATCCAGGATCCAATGACCTTTCAACACTTAAAACGCATGAATATTATTATATATGTAAACTACTAACGTCCCACACGAGGATGGACAAAATTACAGAATTCCTTAGGATTTATATTAAACGGCTTAATTGCTTTTATTAGGTTGGTGCAAAAATAATGACGTAATAATGTCGTTTTTTGACGTGTTTTTAACGTCAAAAAACGACATTATTACGTCATTATTTTTGCACCAACCTAATAATAACTAATCAACTAAAAGAAAACTTCAAGATGAGCACTATTATAAAAACTCTTTATTTATTTGTTAAATTATTTATGGGAAAGGAATGCAAAACATCGGCTAATTGCCAATCAATTCGAACTTTATAAAATGGTAAGAAACAGAAAAATCGTTAGAAAAAAACAAAAGACTACTGGATTGTTACGTAATATCAGTCCCCCTGGAATTTTTTAAACAAGTTTATTACCTTTTGATACAGAGAAACATAATGTAGAATGGAAACTAGGGAAAAGAACGTTTATCCCTGAATGACTAGCTGTTTTCACCAAAGGCTGCTGCTGCTTCTGCTTCTCCCGCTACTCCTCTTAATGCAGGAGTATTTTTAAAACATGGAGTATTTTTATGTCTTTCGTCCGACGGGCGAGTCGAAACATGTAGGGAAATATTTTCCTTAGCATCATTTACATTGCCGAGGAGTGAAGGTAGTTATAGTAATAGCGGTGTCAAACGAATAACCGTCCTTTTTGACACACGGTTTTTTTTTGGGGGGGGGGTTGTAGGCCCGAAGGTTAAACATAATAGTAAAAAGACCATTAAACACTGAACAGATTTTCTTATTCCGTATAAAAAATAGCTATATTCAAAATAAAAGACACTCTTATTCAAAGTAATGAAACTTACTATTTACTATAATAAATATCAAAATACAAAGTGACGAGGACATTAATAAATCGGAAAACACTTTTTGATTCATATTGCAAACTAATCTTACCCATTTGTGATGGAAGAAGATAAAAAAAAAGAATAATTATGATACTGTAGTGAAGTATCGCTGAGGGAAAACAAGCCTAGGGTTGCATGCATTTTCTGCGACAGTCCGGAACAAGAATCAATTGCTTCGAGGATGCGGGTGGCGGGTGACGCTCCACGTGAAAAGAGAGAAAGATTAAAGTGCCTTGTTTTTTGAAAGCATTTTCCCTCTGTCAGTTGGCTGGTTCTTTGTCCATCAGTAATAAGTTTCATGTAATACGCGAATTGGCTTGTTCTTTGACTACTCAGTAGCGGTCCGAGACAATAAAAATCGCAAAAGACGAGCGTTGAAGAGAATTATTGGTGACAGTTGCGCTGTTGGTACGTTGCCCAGAGTTCTGAAGTACAGGGAGATTTTTTTTTCTTCTACAAATAGATATGTTTCAATACTGGAGCTTTAATCAAAAAGCTTTCGTAAAATTCTGTTCTGTGAGAATAAAAACCATCGGCATTCATGGAAAAATCATACAAAATCCGAGTAAGTTTGTTCTTTAATTCCTCTGAATGATATGAAGTTTCAGGACCAGCAGGACAGTTTTGCTTCCAAAGAACTAAAATCCTATTCTATTAATCCAATAGAATAGGCTTTCAGTTCTTTGGAAGCAAAACTGTCCTGGACTATAAGCACTGAACTATTAGGTGGTAAATATTTAACATACGCCCCTATTAGTTGTAACTGTATTTAACTCGATTCTTCAGTAGTGGAATTTCAAATCGTCACATTGTTTTAATTTCTTTTATTTTGAACTAGCAGCATGGCCCGGCGTTGCCCGTACTTGATTCAAAAATCGTACGACTCATACAGCAATCGCTATCACTTGACTTAAAATATTTTCGCCCTTCCTTTCTGTTGTGGTAGGATCCACCTAATTTGCATAGTGGAGTACCGACAATATAAATATGGTTGGTACCGGGAAGAGAGGGTAGGAATCGAGAGATTGAACCAGAGACTCTGCCCGACTGCGACTCAGTCAACACACATTCCAGGAACGGTCTTCCCAGGAATATACAAAAGACTATATGTAAATATTGTGTACACTTTCTTGTTTCAATACATTTTGTTCTAAGTACATTTTGTGTTGCATTATTATTCCATGCATTAGTCAAGTTTCAACACTTTCCTTAAAAGGAGTGCCCTTTGCCGTGCTGATGTTGCTACATCTCTTACTTCTTACCTATCTCACACTGCGAATTTTTTCTAAGCTCTATACTAAACATTAAATCTGTTACGAAAAAAGAACTAAACAAAATGAACACAAAACGATCAGCTTTAAAAAAGGACTCGTAACTGGAAAAACTGAATGAAAAAAGAATGTTAGCAACAAATACTTTTTCACACCAAACCCAGTTCTGCGGAATCAGAATCAACGTTGAGTTTAAGCAAGCGAATGAGCCAATTAGAGTAAAGTGCCATGCAGATTTAAATTTTTCCCATTTGTGACGAATGCAGCTATCGATTTTTTTTGCATGCTAGCATGCTAGTTAACATTCGCGTCAGTCAGCTGTTGGCTCTCACGCTGGCCACTAGAATCTTCCTGCCTATTTGTGGCAGCCAGCTATAGGCTCTCACTCTGGCCAGTAGAAAATGGCCGTAAACTACATGAAAACTGCCGTAGAAGCATAAAAATTCGATTATTTCCACTATCGATGGGAGTTGGGAAATACAAAGTCGGTCTTGGCCTTTCCGCTAACCTGGAGCATTTGCATGTAAATTTTTATGCAAATCCGTCGAAAATTGCGGCCGTGCATTCGTTACACACACACACACACACATCCTGCCTTTTATAGATAGAGATGAAGAAATTTGTTCAGTTTAAATAAAAAAATATTTTTTTATTTGACGAAAAGTACCTTTAATTTGAATATAAATTATCCTTAATTTGAATAAATTATATCTAATTTGAATAGAGATACCTTTAATTTGTATAAAAGCTTCTATAATTTGAATAAACCTATCTTTAATTTCAGTATATTTATCATTAATTTAAATAGAGATATCTTTAATTTAAGTAAATGCATCTTTAATTTGAATAAAAGTACCACTAATTTGGATAGAGGAATCTTTAACCCTTAAGTGCCGATACTGACTCCCCTGGGACCCAAAACAGATGAATTGTAAACTATTTGTATCACAATATACACGGTTTTTGGTTATTTTTCGGGTATTCCTCAAAATTTATCTATCTTTATTTTTCCCTAGTAGGCTTCTAAATGAACATTTCATTCATAAATTGGCTTGTTATAGTTAAGGAAAGTTTTACAAATAGATGCCAACTTGTTGAAGGCCAAGTAAAATGCAAGACGATACTCCTAAGCAAAACTATTTTTGATATGAAATTTAAAAGGATCCTCGAATAAAAGAATAGTAATGAAGGACAGTTAATTAATGAAATAATTTTTTAAATCAATATGAAAATTATTTAAACCTAAAAAGTAATATTGCCTAGAAGTAGATAATATATAACACAGATATTGAGCTTTTCATCGTGTAAATTGCTATAAAGTAGAGCTGGGTTTTTTTAATCTCAGAATTGGTGGGAGAACTGAGCTTCAATTTCGCATTCATTCATGCAGAAGTTACCAAAACGTATTACGAAATTGATATTGAACACATGTCATTATTTCCACACCGGTTATGGGTCCCCTGAGAGCCGGCTTGAGTGCTTAAGTTATTTTCCATCTGTGCGTTACATTTTTCTATGTGCATATTACCTATAGTAAGGATCTTAGTTTCCTATAGAGTGAGGATACCGTTTTATTTTATTTTTTTTTACCGAAAGCTAATTTTGACACCATTGTCACTGACTTCACTAATTTCTTTTTGATATTCTGCAAAGGAAGCAGCTAATTTTTCTCTGAAGATGCTTGAAGATGAATCTTCCGACGGTTGGGATAATTCTATTCAATCAGATGATGATTATGAGCTTGATGATATTAAAGATGTTGCTGAGATGTCAGATGACAATGATGACATTTTGGATGGTGTAAATTTAGATCAGTACTGTGATTCAGTTCCTGGAAGTGCCTATTCAACTCCGTCTAGAAGAAAGTTGTCTAGTGTTCCACATGATTCTTCAAAAACTCGGAGTGAAACTGTTTCTAGTGGTAATCAAAGACTCACGTCAACAGTGAAAAGAAAGCAAGAAGCTTTGGATCTTTTTTTGACCTCGCACAGTGGAAGAACTACAAGCATATCTTAGTCTTTTGTATGTTGCCGGAATGTCGAAAGAGAATTAGGAAAACATCAGGGAGATGTGCGAAGATGCACCTCTTTCGAAGCCAGTTTTTGCCGCGACAGTGTCAAGGAAACGGTTTGAAGTAATTACTCAGTGCATTCGCTTAGATAACGTAGATATTCGGCAGGAGAAGAGAGAATGTGATAAGTTTGCTCAATACAATCTTAACCTGTTCATGTCTAAGGTTAATCACTATCTTACCCACGTATCCCCATAAACTGTGCCTCTTACTCGCCAATCCTCTACACCGTGTTGTTCTTGAATCTTACTTTGAGTGAACGTTAGTAAAAGAAAATAGCATGTACAACACTACGTGGAGAGCTTAAACAAATGGGATTTGTTCATTTCACGGTGCAAAAAAGAACAATAATCCTTCAGAGCTTTTGTGCTTCAGAGGGAAATGACCATTCAGACAATATCTACCTTCAAAGCCAGATAAATATGTCATGGTAGTTTTTCTTCCAGTGGATCGTAGCACTGGATATATCTGTGATTGAATACCATATACAGGCAAAGGGACTGATGGAATAATTATACTTTGGATGCCACATCCAAAGTAGTTAAGCCATCTTATGGAAGTGGAAGAAACATCACCACAGGCTTTATAGATTTTGGCTTTGTTTATTATGAAAGAGACTGTTTCATGCATACTAAATTCATTCTTCATTCTTCATTTTTAAATTCTTTAGATCAGTTAGAATCTTTTTTAACTTTGCAGTTACCATACAGCTCATTAAGTGTCGGGGCGCACTCAATCCTGAAATGTGACTATCACGTAACTATCTCTAAAATTTGTTTATTGATAGAAGGGTGCCCGGGACATTCGACCCACATAGGTTGTAAGGCAAAACTACTAACTACATTTCCTCTTCTACATCATTTCCAATAGCACATCACAAATTTCGTATCGGATCCCTAAGGATTCATTTCGGGCGCTAATGGAGGGCTAAAACCTTGGGCATCTTAGGGTTAGATTTAATTCAAAACTTTGGTCCGATAAATCCAAGAAAACAGAAGGGTAAACTCTTTCAGTGATGACAGAAATGCAACAGGAATGTCTGTGCTTCACATTCAACCAAAGAGGTGACATTTGTTTGCGGCCAACCAAAATACTGGAGAATGTAATTGCGAACATTATGAAGAGTTATCTCCAAGAACTCATTCATTTCTGGTATCCGGTGTCTGTGTTCGATATCATCATTATGTTCATGTTTGAAAAAAACTTTCTCATACATATTAAATTCGTTCTTTGTTTTTAATTTCTTTTGATCAGTCAGAATCTTTTTAACTTTGCAGTTGCCATATAGCTTATTAAGGCTGAGGGCGCACTCAACCTTGAAATGGGATAATCATATGACAATCTCGAAGTTTGATCATTGATAGTAGAATTTAACTCACCTGGGTAGTAAGGCAAAACTACTAACCACAGAAGGTATCTCTTTACACTATTACCCTCTTCTACATCATTTCCAATAGCACATCATAAACTTCGTATCAGCTAAGAACTCATCTCGAGTACTAATGTTCGGCTAAAACTTTGGGTATCTTAGGGTTAATTTGAAAAAGTATCTTTAATTAGAAAAAGGCTATTTAATTTAAATACAATTATCTTAAATTTGAATAGAGTATCTTTAATTTTAAAAGAGGATTGTTTAATTTAAATAAAATTATTTTTAATTTGAATAAAAGTTTGTTTTTTTATTAGAATTATCTTTGATTTAAAAAACAAAGTATCTTTAACAAAAAATAACCACAATTTGAATAAAAAATATTTTCAATTTGAATACTACATCTTTAATTTGAACAAAGGCATTTTTAATTTGAATAAAATTATCTTTAATTTCAATAAAACTTTTAAAAAATTATCTTAAATTTGAATAGAGGAATCTTTAATTTGAATAAAAGGTATCTGCGTTTGTGAATAACTGTCAAGGAAAAAAAAATAATATTTTAACATTAAAATGAAAATGGGAAGTCTTATTTATTATAAAATGGAACGGGACAACATATTTAAACGATATTTTAAAAATATAGCAGAAAGAAGCCATTTAAATTAATATAATAAATTTACGAGCAATAATAGATGTTTACATTGTGGTTAATTGAATGAATGGCAGCGATGCACAAGATACTTGCATAATCAAACAGTCGTTCTTTGACTTTAATCAAGAGCTTTTGTAACTAGCTCATGATAGAATAAATGATCAGATCCTTACATCATTTCTCTTAGGGATATTTTAAAAATCAATACTCAAAATGTTCGCGTTTTTAAAGGATATCCCGTCTCGAAAATCTTGCGCAAAATAAAATAGTTCCAATTTCTTAGGATATAGCTGGTCGCTAGTAACCAAATATCCACACACGCACGCATAGACTATGAAAAAAAATCGAGAAGTATAAACAATCAATTGCCGATGCCTCTTGACGCATGGGCGGAGTGATTCCTGCAGGTTTCGTCTACGAAACTCTGGAGTCGGGATTCTCACGGTAAAATCAATCATGAAAGTGAGAAACCTTTTACTTGTATTAAATCTCTGTCTCCGTCTGTCTGTCTCTGTCTCGCGCTATATATATATATATATATATATATATATATATATATATATATATATATGTAAAATGTGTATATATATATATATATATATATATGTATGTATGTAAAATGTGTGTGTCTATATATATATATATATATATATATATATATGAAAAGTGTGTATATATAAATATAAATATATATATATATATATATATATATATATATATATATATATATATATATATATAATTATTTATATATTATATCCGCGGTACTTATTACAAAGCGCTCAATATCAGAGATAGAGCTAACGATCGCAAAAGCGTGAAACCCAGGGTCACAAACTCACATCAATCCAACCAAATATATATATATATATGCAATTTTTATAAATATTATTTATATATTATATATGCGCGGTACTCATTGGAAAGCACTCACTATCAGTGATAGAGCTAAGATATTTAGTTGCGTTGATGCGAGTTTGTGAACAAAATAGACGAACGGTTGGCACTGCGACTTACAAAAGATGTCCACTACACAATCCAATATTGAATACAGCGACCAATTGCGTGCGTATGTACGCAACGACATATGGATACGTATACCATAAACGTGTTTATGGTTGTGAGAGCTGCAATACGTGAACGTGCGTGTATGTATGTCTGCGTACGTATCGGTAGCGTTCTTACGTTCTTTTTCCTCCCACTACTACGAAAACATCGATATACGCAACCATATATAAATCCAAAATTTCAAAATTAATGAGTTTGTCTGACGATCGCAAATAGCGTGAAACCCAGGGTCACAAACTCGCATCAATCCACCTATATATATATATATATATATATATATATATATATATATATATATAAGTGAACGTTGAAATCAACACTCAGACGCGACTGGCTGTTTCATGCTAGACGCAATTGTCGGCCTGACTATTGAGTCTAGCATGAAACAACCTGTTGACTTCAATGTCCCCTATTATATTTATACTTACATACGCTCCTTCTCTGATATTGAGCACGTTATCCCATAAATATAGCACACCATAAAACTATCTATCTATCTATATATATATATGTATATATATATATATATATATATATATATATATATATATATATATATATATATATATATTATAAACGCCAAACTTTTCACTGCCTGAAGATACATTTATTAGTGGAAACCACGGTGATAGAAAAGGTTGTTTGTATATTTTAAATATTAAATAGCTCTACACATTCGATTTTTTTTAATTATTTGTAAAATAACCGTTTTCCAGACAAAATAGACCATGTCAGTATGAAATAGTCTTATATATATATATATATATATATATATATATATATATATATATATATATCTACAAAATTTATTGATTTATTTTATCCGACATTTTTTATTTGAAACGTTATTTTAAATGGGTACCCGTATTTGAGTAGACTTTTTTTTTTAAAACGGTGTCTGTTACGTTTACCGATGTTCGCACTCGAGAATTTAATATATTCTTATTGATTCTGTTTTTAGGGCTTATCAACACTTTGTGATAACATTTTTACTAATTAACCCTAGCTGGGGGGCAGAAGATGTGCATTCATGCCTTTCCCAAAGTTATTTGCGGGTAAGTGCATATGACGAACCCAACAAAAACTGGAACTCGGCTTTCGGATTAATAATTCCGAGCCTTTATCCATTTCGACACATACACCAACGGTCCCAAACTAGGTACTGACCAGGCTTGACGTTGCTTTAACCGGTGATTGTACGGGAACTAGTGTTTCAACGTGATGTGGCCGTAAGCCTAAAAGAAAATGAATTCATAAAAGAGCAACTAGAAACTTGCTGGGCTCTGACAGTCTTCCTGTCCGAGCATCAAACGAGGGACTCAAGTTTGTACCTTGATTGAGGACCTTTTTTCTTTATTACATGTTTTCGAGACCGCAGGCCGGTAGACGTAATATACACAGTTTAAAAAGAATGGAGCGTCTACACAAAGACGGATATCCAGTAAAAATAGCTTTTGAAGTAATATATAGCAGGTAACGATTGGATAACGTGTGTCCTTCTACAGTTTCTGGAAAACTGATGGCTACTGTGCAATTGTTTATAGACACACATGGCTGCTTTGCGTAACCAATTCCCAAGAGGATGCTTTCCCGACCATTACAATCTTAATCTGCTCATGTCTAGGGTTAACAGCTATCTTACCCACATATGCCCATAAACTGTGCCTCTTACTCTCCAATCCTCTACCCCGCGTTGCTCTTGAAACTTACTTTGGGTGAACGTTACTAAAAGAAAATAGCATGTACAGCACTATGTGGAGAGCCTTAAACAAATGATTAATCTAAATTGAAGACTACCTATGCCAGATAAGTTTCGAGAAGTCTAATGGAAAAACACTGGTGTTATTGTTAATTATAGATAGATAATATAAAGCCTTGACTTCTGCCATGTTTTCCTGGTGTTTCCAATCCGTTCTCCATCTAAGTAGTGATCAAGATCAAGTTGCTTAACTTCGATGTCCAACATCGTAGGCAGCTACAAAAGAAAAATATTAACCTGGAAACTAGCGTCGTATTTTTAAATGGCCTTATCAGATGTACACTCTCATTTGAATGTCAAGCAGGGCCCTAACTCCTTTAGAGAAGACAAAACTGTCAACTGGAAACAATAGTTTTTCTCAGATCAATGATTAAAAATGATTTCAATGAGATGAATCCTTTAGGAATGAAGAATGTCCTTCATGTAACCATACACACTGGCGCTACATAATCAGGATGGGCTTTACAAAACTACAAAAAGCATATCACTTTAACACGTCCAACAGCAGCAGCATCAAAATAGGTAGCGCTAATAACTTGAGAAACTAATATAATAAAAATATTAACTTTCAACACAACCAAAAACAAAACGTTTCCAAAGAAATTCCTAAACAATACTAGAAATAGCGACTGCAATCAACAATCAAAGTCTACAGGGTGTGATTGGTGAATTGTCGCCATTTTAATTTCGCGCATGCGCTTTGTTTGTTCTTGATTTTGTCAACTGCACAGTTCGGGTTAGTTCAGCACCATCTATGAGAAAAAAAGAGCTTCATGACGCAATTCACTCTGCCAGAAATTTAGAAACGGCATGCTGTACTGCTTGCCATTCGCGCCGGAAACTCCAATACGATTATTTCAGAGTGTTTAGATTTCAATCCGAGGACAGTGCAGAGGACTCAGAAAGCTGGATGAGTCTAATGGTGATTGCGAAGGTACAACTGCTCGGTAAAAAAAGAACTCTCGAAATTGTTTATGAAAGTACCCCAGACTCAACGCGGAGACCGACATCAAGTATCATAAGGAGTTAGTGCTTCCCTGGGTCAAGGGGATGGGTGATGGAAGACCCTATGTCTAGGACCATACCACACAAGCAGGAGAACTCAGTCATGGCTGTCAGACAATTTCTGCAACCATATCAACCCTTACATCTGGCTGCTTAACTGCAACGCATTTGATTATTATTTTGGGGGCGCAGTTGAGCGAGAGACCAACAAAACTTCTTGTAACACCAAAGATGAACTGAAGACAAGGATTATGGAAGCATTTCTCCAACTTAAACAAGGAGATTGTCCAAAACAGTTGCGGGATATTCCGAAGTCTTCTGGAGGCTGTGGTTGAAGTCAATGGTGATTGTATTGAATAAATTTAATCTTTTTTATTTCAAGATATGCATAATTTGCATAATTTTGATAAATATATATGCTAACATGAGATGCCAGTGTTATATTCCTTTTTGCGTAATCTAGACGACAATTCATCCATCGCACCCTGTTATTTCCTGAAAAAAACTGTATTAAGAAAAAAGGATTATAATTCTCAACCGACAATAACACTTTCTGGTGAATGGATGTCAAACTTTTCCCTGTAAGAAAATGGTTTATTTCATATTAATCTATTTTTCATAAATTCTGATATCAATTCCCTGTTGGAGCTATGAACTACTTATCAGTTATCAAATGCAGGAATACCAAATATTAATATATATTTCTTTATTTCTAATATATTATTTCTTTTCATTGCCAGTGGCACAATTATTTTGTCCTAAAATAGTAGTTGTGTCGTGTGACATTTCAAGTTGGCATTTCTGTTTGGACTCTATTTGGACTGGCTTACAAACTGAAAAAATATTCCTAGCCCAGTCAGAACTTCCCTCGGGGTTAAAAAGTAGTATTTTATCTAGTACAGTATATGCGTGGGACTCCATGACTAAGTTGTGTGCCACATTTCTTTCGAGTTAGCATAAAGGTAAAAATCTACTACTGAAAAATATTTTCTTTTTATAATTCTTAGGAGGATCTTCATTTTTTTTTTAATTTACTTGAAGTGAACTTCTGTTCGTTAAAATATTTGATTATGTAACATGCTCTCCATTACATCTGTGCCAATTTATATTTCTATTCAAAACTTTCCATAAACTGAGCAAATACGAAGATAATAAAACATAATATACCGAAAATTTCTCTTTAGCTGATATTCGAAATTTATTTTTTTTTTCTTTGGATAAGAAGGCATAACATACCGAAGATTTTTTTTCAGAAGTACACAAATTTAATTATTGCCATAAAAACAGTCATTTTCCATCCAATGAGTAGAAAACATTAAAAGAAAGAAAAGTAAGGTATAGTCACCTCAATCAGTAATTCGGAAAATAAAAACAGGAAAAAGAGGAAAACGAAGAGAAACAAAAAATGCTTACCATTCACTATTCATCTCTTTCTATCATTCCGTCAGAGTTCAATCCAGAAAAATAAAACATATGATATACCTATATATATATATATATATATGTGTGTGTGTGTGTGAGAGAGAGAGAGAGAGAGTGTGTGTCTGTGTGTGTGTGTGTGTGCGTTCGTATGTGTGTGTGTGTGTGTGTGTGTGTGTCTTATAAGCTGTTTGCGTTAAGACAGAAAAATCATTTTTTCTGTTTAATATGACGAGAATATTTTTTTCGTCTTCAAAATTAACGCCAGTAAACAATAATACGCCAATTATGACATTTTTTTTAAATCCTTACTGATATGATAAATATTACAATAAAAGTGATTTGCGTTTCTATTATCGAAGAATAAAATCCAATTTTCTTATCATTGTGCTTGTTCCTTCCTTAGTTAGTTACTTAGTCTGTCCGTTAAAATCTTCAATACTGATTCGCCGGCGATTTTCAAAGAAACACCCTCACCGAATCCATCTCAATCTTGCCGTCAACAAATGCCGGACATTTTCAAAGAAACAGACTCACCCTCACCCAATCCATAGCAATTAGATGAACGGCAATGGAAGATGTGTATAACAACCATTTTTATCAATATTTTCTTCGTGTATTGTATATATATATATATATATATATATATATTATGTTAGGTACCTCCACGAGATCGATAAAAAAAGAGTATAGCATGATGAAAAAGACGCCAAAGTACGAAAACAAAATTTTATCGTCTAAATGTTTGTTATTTTTAAGAGGAAAGATCAAAGTATTTTGGGGGTAAAGTCAGCAAAATTGACCATTTTTTTCCATTTTATAAGAAAACTGAAAATGTCTCTTTGAAATTTTTTTAAATATCGATTATCATTTTTTCAAAATTTATTTTAAGAAAATCAGAAATTATAATGTTTATTTAAAATATTTTGAACCAAGATTAACTTAGCTTTTGCACCGAAAAGATGTAATTTGAAAATAAAACAAAGCAAGTCATAAACTTTCGCGTCACTTGATAGGTGATGAATGACATATTGACGGATTCCGTGAGGATAATTTGTTCTACGGAAGGAGAAAAGTGAAATAATTTACATTTAAGTGAACAAATTATTTACCTCGTTATTTTTAAGGAAAACTTTCAGCGCTCTAATTTTTTTTTTGTACTTAGTTTTCACCTTTACGTTTACGATGCTTTATGGAAAATATATTCTAAAGAAATTAAAATAAGACTGTTAAGAGTGACATTAAATTTCATATTTCATAAGAAAGGTATCTAATTAATTTATAGGTACCTTTCTTATGAAATTTTATCAGAAGTGTACATAAAATACTATAATTTTATGTACATTTATTACATTTTATTGTGTTATTTGTATTTCCATTCATTTTATTATTAATTTTGATATTTCATTTATAGAAAAATGTCATAACTGAGATTAATATAAAAATAAGATCATATAAATTTCATAAGATGATACTGATACTTGTAGGTACCCTTTTCAGTTGAAATTGAAAAATCAAATTAACTTCTCCATACGTGTTTCGCAAAAGTAAAAGCCTTAACAGCGGAGAACAATGCTTAACTCAAATAACGCAAATTAATTGTATTCTGGTTGGTCTTCCGTACTTTATAATTACAGCCCGATTATAAACACAAAATCACATTTTTTAATTACTGCGGATCTTCTGATTAGTCAAAATGATACAATTTACAACGCGCTAAAAAAAGATCTATCTCATAAGGAGACTTAGGAAACCTGATGCGGTTTTTTACTAATTGTATAATATTTTAACAATTCTTGAAAAAAATTACTTTATCTTTCTTATCAAATTTCTATTTGAAATTCTTATTTTTTAATTTACAAGTCATTTTGGAATATCCTTTCAGATTATTTTTATATTTAACTTTTACTTATATAGCGAAGAAAACGCGACATACCTCGTCAAACCAAGCGACAGCGTGTCGCGTGTATTCTACGACAGAAAAGTGTCGAAAAAGAAAATTACTTACCAAACAGAAGGGCACATATTCCGCATAACATGCTGAAAATGGAATAATTGAATTAAAGAAAAAACAAGTCCGTCGCAGGAGTCGCTATAAAAGTATTTTGATATGCAAATTACGGAACATCCTATCCCAGCTGTCGACGAATGAAAAAAATAGGTTCTGTCGATAAAAGTAGTTGGGGTTCTCGATTCGAGAGCGCAAAATTCGGGCAGTAAAGCTCGTAACATATGTACTAAAGGTTGGAGTGTTGGTTTTTGAGCGAGTTGTACAAGCTTTTGGAAATTGAACTGTTAAGTTTTTGATTTTATTTTCTAAAACGTTTTTGAATTCTTCAGTTTTTAGTTTATTTGTGTATTTTTGATTCTTTTCGTTTTTGTTTATTTCCCTTTTTTTTTCTTTTTTTTTTTTTTTTTTTTTTTTTGCCCTCCCCTCTGTTTTTGTTTGCATTACTTTGTTTTGTATTTATTTGAATTATCTTTTGTTGTCCACGTTTTTCTTACATTTTATTTTCCGTATTATTTTCTGTTTATCCTTTTTTGGAAAGACTGAAAAAAATTTAAGTCAAAATAAATACAGTTTTATTCGTTTGGTCGCGGTCGAAATGGCCGACGACACAAACGTAAACATGACTCCACCAGTGGAAGTACTGCCGGTGCAAACCCAAAGTTTGTCACCTGCGAAAACACAGGCCTGGTCCGAAAGTGGACCGAGGAAAAAAGACTCTGCGCTTTACGAAGAACAACGGGTGAAATACGTAGAGTATGTAAAAGGGAATGACTTTGTAACAATCCCGGGGGCCTTGAACGCTATCAAGGTAAAAGTTATATCCCTGCTGACAACAGATGTCAAGACCCATAGACTCATTGGAGTCAACAGAGACAATGTGGAGGATGCGTTGAAGACCCTCAAGATTGCCCCCAAGATGTTGGCCCGCAGAATTAATGCCATGTGGGACATTCTGCTTGGTTCAGAGCAAGAAGCAAAGCAGCTGGCCGGAAATATCTTGTCCACAGCAAACTTGCGTCTCCAAACGGTGTATATGGGGACAAGAAAAACCAAAATAACAGTTCACGGCGTTCCTGTCGACATTCCCCAGGACAGAATGGGAGCGTTTTTTGCAAAGTTTGGCCAAGTGGAGGAGGTGAGTGCGGTCATAAGCAAGTCGGGGATAGCAACGGGAGACATGGTGCTCCAAGTGGTCCTCGACAGAGACAACTTTCGGGACATCCCAAACTTGCCGGGATAAGAGAATGCTAGTGGTGGTGGAGGGTAGGAGGCCATGTTGTTGGGCGTGTGGTGCGGTCGGGCATGGCGAAGGAGTGCCCCGGGAAAAAGGACCAGCAGCCAACAAAGGAGACGCCAGCAGCAGCAGCAGCGGCAGAGGTGGCACCAACGAAAGATAAGGCCATCCCGGGAGCCTGGACTGAGGTGAAGAAAGGTGGGAAAAGTGGCAACTCTACCCTCTCCCCCAGTGCGACAGAAGGGGCAACAACAACAGAAGCCCCAGCAACAGCAACTAGAGAAGCCCCACCAGCAGCAACAACAGAAGCCACAGCAGCAACAACCCCCTCAGCAACAACAACAGAATCACCAGCAGCCGAAACAGCAACAAAAACAGGAGCAGCAGAAACAACAGCAAAAGGAGCAGCAGAAACAACAACAAAACCTGCAGCAGGAGCAACAGCAATACCTCCACAAACAGAAGCAGGTGGAGAAAGAAACATCAATGGAGGTGGACAGAATGCCTCCACCGCGAGCAGCGTCCCTGAAAAGAAGCAGAGAAGAAGATCCAGAGGAAATAGAACCAAGACTTTCTGGTCGTAGCAGGGCGGAGCGAAGCATGGACAGAACCAGGTGGCACTCCTTCCCTGCTTCGCCAACAAGATCTTCCAGCTCCCCCAAAGTTAGGAGCGTCCCTTCTTCCCCTTCCCGTGCTCCATCCCCCTCTTTCCCCATTACACCCCTAAGTTCACCTGATACTTCCCCGCACACGTCTACTTCTTCCCCTCCCCATCGTGCAAGGGAGAAGAAAAAAAAAAGAAATATTTCCCGGGTCCCGATGTGATTTGTAAAGTGGATAAGGAGGAGGCCAAAAAAGGCCTGTCTAAGCAAAAAAGGGAACTTCTGGGGCGCCTGTTTAAACTTGAGGAGGTAGATGGGAAGTCGGTGGAAGACCCACGAAACTTCCCTAACGCCCCGGGAGTCATCACCGTCATAAGAGACACTGGGGCATACTTGAAATTGTGGAGCCATATAAATGAGGCTCAAGTAGCCTACCCTAAAATAAGGTTGTGTGAAGAAAATAATGAAGACTTGAAAAAAATGAGGAATTTTTGCTCTGGGAGGGTTTCTGTTCTGCTCCATCCCTCTTTGTATAGATCTATTAAACTAATTTACCCCACGGATGTTGGTGGTATTGTCCTGGGTGGTCGTATGACGACCGAGTTGGGTACAGGGAACCTGGGACATTCCGTCGGTGTCCTTACAGCTGCGGATTTCCACCCCGTATGTGAATAGGTTAATTCTGTTTTTTCTATTTTACAGGAATTAGAAGATGTCAATTAAAATAGCTACGCTGAATGCAAGGGGCTTGACGGATCGGGGTAAGGCTGCCCGCCTGCTTCGGGACCTCTTGTCCTTTGGTGTGGATGTTGCCGCGATCGAAGAGACCCACTTTGTTTGTAGTTCCGTTGCATGTGTGCTGGAGGATGACTTTGTCGTCTATTCAGCATATGGGGACCGGTTTGCCAGAGGAGTTTCTTTACTTGTCAGACGTACTCTTGATGCGAAGGTGGACCTTGTGCATACCGATGCCGAGGGCCGGTTGATCGTGGCCGATATTGCCGTGAAAAGTGGTTCGTTTCGAGTCGTTGCGGTTTATGCGCCCAATGACCGGGAGGAGCGGGTCTCGTTTTTTCGGCGGTTGGGGCCGTTCCTGGTGGATTCAACGCGCCTAGTTTTAATGGGGGATTGGAATGCCATCCTGAACCCCAAGTTAGACAGGGGGCTGGGTGCTAGTGGGAGAAGGGGCGATCGTAGCCTGGTTGATCTGATCGACGATTATGGTCTCGTCGATAGATACCGGGTCGATCACCCCGGGGGGAAAATGTGGTCGTGGGCTCTTAATTGGCCTTTTGAAGAGGTAGTTAGCTACCTTGACAGAATGTTAGTTAGAAGAGCCGACATAGATCTACTAGATTGTCCCACGTTCCACTGGCTAGGTTATTCGGATCACAAACTCGTTTGTGCCCGGGTGGCGTTAGAACATAGGCCTAGAATGGCTGGTTACAGGAAGTTCAATCTGTCCTTATTGGACAAGCGGGACTTACAGGAGCAGCTAACTAGACTAGTGTTAGTGGGGGCGGTAATCGGGAATAGGTGGTGGGAGCGACTTAAGTGTAGCATTAGGTCTTTCACCACTGATTTCGGCAAGCGGCTCGCTCTAGATAGAGCTGGAAAGGTGAAGACGCTTAAGGCTAGTTTTTCCCGGGCGGTGGCTGGGGGGATCCCCCAGAGATAGCCTTAGCTAAGGAGGCCCTGGATCGTTCGAATAGCGAGCGCTACATGGGCCAAGTAATTAGACATAAGTTAAGCAATATGTCTTCCGAAGCGGTGAATATGGGCGCAGATCTGCGCAGAAAAGAGGTCCGTCGAGGTGGCGATCGCTACATTCGTGAAGTCAAATCCCCGGAGGGGCGTACTCTTCGGGCCACTGACGACATGTGCGAGGCGTTTCGGCGGCATTTCGAGTGCCGGTTTACCAAGGAGCCTGGTCTCCATGAGGAGGAGTTTCGCAGCTATTTGGCTGACTTTCCTCGGGTTTCGCCGACTGAAGCGGCTAGCTGCGAGGGAGAGATCACGGAGGGTGAAGTCTACGCGGTATTGAAGAAGGTCGGCAGAGGCAAGTCGCCCGGTCTGGATGGTTTGCCCTATGAATTGTACTTGAGGCTGTCGCACATCTTTGTTCCGATTTTGACTGCAGTGTTCAACAACTGGTTTCGGTCGGGGTCCATCCCCAGCCGGATCAACAGGGGCGTGATCACTCTGTTGAAAAAGGGCAAGGATGGTGGGGGAAACTAGATGTTTACAGGCCCATAACTCTGCTAAACACAGAGTTAAAGATTTTGGCCAAGATCCTGCAGGAGCGTTTGCAGTCAGTTGCCGAGTCTCTGTTGGGTCCTGAGCAGACTTGTTCTGTGAGGGGCCGAACAATTCAGAGCAACCTGCATCTGATCCGCACGATCATAGAGGGTGTAAAAGACGACGAAGAATCCGCGCTGATCAATTTGGATCAGTCCAAGGCATTTGATAGGGTCGACCATCGCTACCTTGCTACTGTCCTGCAGGTTGCTGGATTCGCACCCAATTTCTGCCGCTGGATTAGCCTCCTGTATCGCTCCCCCAGTGCTGTGGTACAGGTGAACGGAAGGTTGTCGGACGCTTTTGTACTGTCTAGGTCGGTTCGTCAGGGTTGTCCGCTGTCGCCTCTCCTTTATGCTTTGGCGTTGGAGCCTCTCCTTCGCCGGCTGAGGGATGAGGCGTGCAGTCTGGCCCTACGTGGAATCGCCGTTCCTGGAGGGTCTCGAGCCAGGGTTTCCGCGTACGCCGATGACGTATCTGCTTTCGTGTCGTCCCGCAGCGACATTGAGGCGGTGCAGAAGGCGCTTGATCGGTACGAGAAGGTGACAGGGGCCAAGATAAACCGCGACAAGTCGTCCGGCTTGCGGTTAGGTGCCTGGAAGGGGGTCGATCTTCAGGGCCGCTTCGGTTGGACGGACGGTCCTGTCCGCATTCTTGGAGTGTTGTTTGGACCCGACATCCAGCTGGAGAAGAATTGGTCTGAAGTACGAGCAAAGGTCGATTCTGACTTGGGATAGACGGGGGTTGTCCGTGAAGGGCAGGGCGGAGGTGTGTGTTACATACATTTTCCCCCTGATTCATTATCGATTGTCCGTAATTCCTCTCTGTAAGACCCACAGGCAGGTGCTCGATTGATCGCTATCCTCCATTTTATGGAGGGGACGCAGGAATCGGGTCGACAAACGAGTCTGCACTAAGCGTCTGTGTCAAGGGGGGCTGGGAATGCAGCACCTGATGAGTCACATCCGCGCATTGACTGGAGGAGATCCGATGCTGGAGGGGATTGTTAGATACGCGTTCCCTGGCCTTACCATCAGACCCCCCATCTCGCGGGTTGAGCGCCGTCGTAAACCCCGGGATCAATCGGTTTTCCTTCGCGAGTGTCGGTCGGCCTTGAGGGCCGTTCCTCGGTCCAGTGACCTTTCACGGCCTAGGAAGGTCTTCTATCGTGGATTAGTGGAGGGGCCCGCGAAGGATCCCCTACGAGATACCCTCGGCTTGTCGGAGGAGGAGTATCGCTCCTACTGGTCTTGGGCGCCAGCGGCGGATTACCTCAGTAACCCTGAGTTTTCGCTTAGCTGGCGATTGACTCGAAATCGTCTGCCTCTCAACGACAAGGCTTTCATATGGGGCTTGGAGGATTTGCCAGACTGTGAACGGTGTGGCATTGGCTTAGAGGAAATGGCTTCGCACGCCTTCTACCATTGCCCCCGGGTCCGCCCCTTATGGGACCATGTCGGCGAGCTGACGGCTCGTCTCGCTCCCGAACAGCTTGTGTCCATTGATCGCGCATACGAGTGTGACAATGTGCCGCCCCCGTATTCCGGGGTGAAACGGATGGTGCTTCTGACGCTGCTGGCCACGGCTCGAATGGTGATTTGGACGACGCGAAAGGCAACCGTCTTTCTTATCAGGATCTAATCCGATTCTTTGAGCATCAGCTCAAGATGAAGATTAGATCGGATAGAAAACGATTGCATTCGACAGTCTTTAGCGAAAGGTGGGTAAAAGAGGCGAGCTTGGTTCGTGTGAACGGGGCTAGCCTTGATTTTCTCTTCTAGGTCAACCTATGGCACATCGGGGTGGCTTCCTGTGGAACCCTCCCCTTGGTTAGGTTAGACAAGCTTCAGTGTACCTAGTTAATGTGAGTAAGTGTTGTTCCTGGCCTGTATCCCAGCTGCTCTTTGGTTATGATTCAAGTCGAGATTCCCAACCTCCCCAGTTTGTTTGGCCCCCATTTTTCATCTCGACTGGGTCAGCTTTATATTTTCCCATTCCCGTATAATATTTTATCCCTTCTTCCCCACTCCCTTTGCGAGAGAGCTTCTTGATTCTGTCCCCTGGGCCGAATACAGCGGCCTCTCTGTTTTAAGGGTTGAACGGTCCCTACTAACATCAATTACGTTTAGTTTGTATTTTGTGTTAATTTTAGTTTATTATTATTGGGTTCATCTCCCTCCCCTTTCATTGCTCATTATTGTTTATTATCATACAAATTTGTATGGCATGGGGTGCGTTTTATAGGTTCCCCTTGAGAGGATGTGGTATTATGGTGGATGGAGGATTGAATGGTGATGGATGAGTTCTTGTGGTGAACGGGTAAATTGTAATGTATGAATGGGTCGTGAATCTGATTAGCTAGGTATAAGTTAGTTAGTGTTGACCAGCCTTTACCCCCCCCCTTTTTTTCGGCCTTGTGCCACAATTTTGTACGTAAGTATGAAATAAATAATGCGCAAAATTCGGGCATTTTGGGCTTCGGCGTTTGTTAGAGAGTGAGTTATTTTTCTGACTGGTTACACGCATTGTGATTTGAGATAGTACCGGCGAATCGAGTTTTCAGCATTTCTTTCTGTCCCCGACATTCGAGTCTGGACTTACAGTGATTTTTCTTTGTGTTGTGGAAGTAACCTGCGACAAATACTTCTTCTGCTTTCAGAACGCTTACAACTTCATAAAAAGATTTTTAGTTTTTATTTTACTTTTCCCTTTTTTTTTTTTTTTTTTTTTTTTTTTTTGTTAGAGTTGTTTTGAAACAAAAACGTTTGAAAGATAAACCTGAATTCATTTTTATATCTAATGTTTAATTTAATTATTTTTAGACTTTATTTCATTCGCATTTGAAATTAGTAACTTTCAGGACATATTCGGGAAAGAATTAAATTATTTTTGCATTCTTTGTTTTTCAGAAAATTTTAGTAAACATATATATATATATATATATATATATATATATATGTTATTTTTTACATATGTTACAACCACCTTACTTAATTTCATGAAATTCCGAAAAATTAAATTGGCCATAGAAATATTTTCTTCATGGCGGCCTCTATAATGTCATTATGGTTAAAAGGTCACGTGTTTTAAGGATTGTTTTCCGCTTACTGGGAAAACCCACTAAACTTTTTGGGACTGCAATTCTTTCATTTCATTTCATTGTGTTTCAACAGGCTTTGAATATTTGTTCATCAGTGAAAACCATTAAATATATCTCCAAGTACGTGTACAAGGGTCAATATATATGTATATATATATATATATATATATATATATATATATATATATATATATATATATAATAGAACAGTTAAACAGGTAAATTTGCTCTAAATATTCTTACATTTTGAACTTATTTTTCCTATATTTCTGTCCGTGTAGGATATATAAATAAAACTTACTTTCCGATATATATATATATATATATATATATTGTTATATTTCTTCTAGCCGTAAATAATCATCGATCTATACAGATTCTTTTTCGTTATTAGCTGTCAGCTGCGATAACTTTCTGGGTAAGATAGAGAAGAGGCTTCCCCGTTGTCTTCTCCAGAATTTTGAATCAACAATACTCCTCCTAGATTTGCTATATAGCACAGTCTTTTCTGCTATTTAACCGAGGGCTGGCTATTATGGCTGCCCACACTTTATATTTGGATGGCCACCAGCAAGTAATGATTGAATAAAATGTATCCCTCTCCAATTTCAGGAAAACTGGTGGTAACTGATATTGTTTAGTCACGCATGGAACCAACCCACAAGCGGATGATTCCCGGATCGCTACAATATTAACACTTATCTCCCCCACATATCCCCCATAAACAGAGCATTTTACACTCTAACCCTGTACCCCGAGTGGATCTTGGGTTTTATACAGGGTGAACAGTAAAAAAAAAAATGGTGACATTCACTTTGTATTTCGTTAGTAAAAAGTGATTTTCCCAGGAACGACAACTCTGATGATCAGACCCTCGGCGCTTTATTGACCACTCCAATCTTGAAGAGATTACGATTATAGAGGCCAGAAAAGTGTTGGGTGAACTGTTATCTTTCCCACGTATCCTCATAAACTACACTTCTTACCTATTACTTGTATCGCTCATAGAACAACCCTAATAATAATTAATGAGTTGATAGATTCGCCAGTCATCCGTTTCACAATCCTCCCTGATTTTTAATAGAGGGATATAGGTTTATCCCTTGTTTCCTGTTTAGGATAGGGTTTCTGGTTCTTTCTAAGTTCTACTTCAACTAAATACTTCTGACGTCTCGGCCTAAACTCTTACTATTTCCTTCCATAATATGAGTAGATAGGTTCGCCTATCGTCGAGTTCACATCTTTTGAACCGAAGTAGAGGTTTACCCCTTCTTTCCTGTTTAAAATTTGTTTCCCGCTTTCTTGTACGATCTACTTCAACTCTATACTTCTAACGTCTCCGCGTAAACTATGAATTTTACTTATTATTTCTTTCCTTTTTTTCTCCCTCAATAGGAGCAGAAAGGTTCACCTGTTGTGCGGTTCACATCATTTGAAGAGGAGTAGAAGTGTATCCCTTCTTTCGGATTGGATCTACTTCAACTCTATACTTCTAACGTCTACTCCTGAACTCTCAAATTTTATTTATTATTTATTTCCTCCTTCAATAAGATTAGATAGATTCGCCTATTGTCAAGTTCACAGGCCATCCCGGTTTTGTGAACAGGTTTATCCCTTGCTTATTATTTATGATTTGATGTCCGGTTTCTTCTAAAGTCTACTTCAATTTTATACTTCTAACGTCTCCGCGTAAACACTGAAATCTGATTTACTATTTTTTTCTCATTCAATATGAGTATATAGATTCGTCTACCGCCCGCTTCAAATTCCTTCCCTATCTTTTGAATAGAAGTAGAGGTTTTTCCTCTGTTTCCTGTTTAGGATCGGACTTCCGGTTCTTTCTAGAGTCCTTTCCTACTCTTTCGCTTCTATTAGCCCCTCGCATGTTCGTGGCGTTATTGCTCGCTTGGGATGAATTGATTTTTTTTTTTAAATCTACATCTTGAGTGTCTCTTGGGATTTGCATTATGTGAACATAAAAAATTTCGCAAAACTATATAGTCTCTCAACATCAGGCAGTTGTAACCATATGACTAGTTTACATAACTGGAAATTGCTTATGCCGCATAAGAATCAAGAGGTCAAATGGTAATGCTCTCGTAGTATTGTTAATTCTAGAGTCATAGTATAAAGACTTAACCTCTGACATGTTTACCTGATATATCCAAGCGAGCTCACCATCGAAGTACTAGTCAGGATCAACATTGCTTAACTTTGATGATCGAACGAGAACCGGTCCTTTAAAGGAGATTATACCGTATTCTGTATGGCTGTTATACCTCGAAATCGACGGGAAAATGTGAATTTTTTAAATATTGTTCATACATCAACCACTCAAGATAGAAGGTTAGTAAAATAAAAGAGATGTATATTATGACGATATGTATGATGGATAACGGTTGACCCTAGTCTTTAGGAGGTTAAGATTGCAGTGGCCAGGGAAGCATTTTCCCGGGAGTCTGTTCTATCTGTGTGGATCTTCCTCCTTACTAATGGAACAGCAAGTAGAACGAGGATGAACCGAAAAAAGAAGAAGATTCTAGCTCTGAAGTTAAAAACTAGTGAAACGTAGAACTGTAATTCGACAGAACTTCTGTCATAAGAATAGCTATAGAAACGCTAGAGGCCAGCAACGTTTCGTCCGGAGAAAGGGGGTTGTATGGTGGAAAACAATTCATCACCGACAAGGCCGCGAAAACACTTGAAAAATAAACACATAGACACATACATACATATATACATGCATAAATAAAAATAAAAATTAAAAGATACCACAGTATGACAAACCATTTCGGGTCACCATAATATCTGATGCAAACACGGTACTCTCATTTGTAAAGTTTGCAACAAAAATAATCATCATGACTTGCATAATGATTGTGCATGACTGGATGAATGGAGAAGGTTGGATGCTATGGAGCGTTGGCTGAGAACGCATTTCCATTAAACAGTATAATCATAGCACAGACGACGCGATTTTTATGATACTACCTCATATGGCTATAATGGCGCATATATGTACACAATGAAACACATAAACAGGAATATAGTAAGCTCACAAAGAGAGAGATGGCTACATGAAGAATGACCAAATTGGGACTAAGTGTGTAGATTCATTCAGGTAACACAGGCAGATGAATGGAAAAGGAATAGATAGATAATAACTGACTGAGATAAATATATGTGTGTGTGTGTGTGTGTGTGTGTGTGTGTGTGAGTACATGCGTGTGTGTAGAAACAGCGAGAATCGCGTACAATTTATTCGAAAACTTCCGGTGATGAGCGTAAATGTAGATGTCAAAAGATAAATAAATAAATGAAGATAGATAGATAGTGACACCGGCACAATTCAAGATTTTACCTTAAATAGACCTTGTAAAACTTTTAAATTTGACTACACATTTAATTTATTCATAATTAAAGATACCATCGCACCCTATATATATATATATATATATATATATATATATATATATATATATATAGATAGATAGATAGAGTTAATTCAGACATAATTAAAAATAGATATATTTGAATCGATTATTTTATATGGAGAGAGACAGATAAGAACTGACTGAAGTAGATAGATAGATAGATAGATAGATAGATAATTCAGACATAAATATAGATGGATTTGAATAGATCATGATATATATATATATATATATATATATATATATATATATATATATATATATATATATATATATATATATATATATATATATAACTTCCACTCTTTCTCTATTTTTCTATTCCTATCTATTTATCTATCAATCTATTTCAGTCTGTTTATATATATATATATATATATATATATATATATATATAAACAGACTGAAATAGATTGATAGATAAATAGATAGACAAGAATAGTAAAATAGAGAAAAAGTGGAAGTTTTTTTTTATCTTAAATACACCTTGGAAAACTTTTAATTTTAACTCTACATTTAATTCATTCTTAATTTAAATAGATATAAATTGACTGTGCTATATAAAATAGATAGATAGATAATGTCTTCCTTTCACAGTGTCTTTGTGGCCTGATACATGCATGTCTCTGTAAAGACACACTCTACCAAGTATGTAAGCATAATTTGCCTTCATAATTTACTCAATCTGAAATGCTTAATGTTCGGCATAAAGTTCATCTTGTGCCCACACTGCCAATAGCACGATGTTCCCATGGCGACAGGCTTTCGTGATTCATGAGCCTGAATTCACTACCAATTACAAGTGCTTCTTTGCACTGTTCGCTGGTATGCGCATGCGCCCTAGTTTATCTATATTTCTTTCTTGAATTTTCAGCTCCAATTGCCTTTTCCTGTAGTTTACACTTTCGCAAAGATGGACTTTGTTATTTTGAAGAAAGAAAGAAAGAATGAATGAAGAAAGAAAGAAAGAAAGAAAGAAAGAAAGAAAGAAAAGTAGGTAATGAAAAAAACGGAAGAATATATGAAACGAGAGAAAGACCGAGCATAAAAAAAAGAACGAAACAGATAAGCAAAGAAAGAAAGAAAGGTAGGAAAGAAAGAATGAAAGAAAGAAAGAAAGAAAGAAAATCTAAATAAAACAAAATCAAAATACAGAAAAAGAAAGAAGAAAATACAGAAGAAAGCGAAATCAATAGAGAGAAAGAGTAGATCGAAAGAAAATATAAAACAGAAAGAAAAATGAAAAATAAAAAACATAGCTCGGAAACAGAAAAAAAAGGAATGAACGAAGAAAGAAAGAAAGAAAGAAAGAAAGAAAGAAAGAAAGAAAGGGTAAAATGTCAGAAAATATAAAGATATATAATAAAAACAAACTAAAATTAAAAAAATTAAAATGAGAGAAAATGACAAAGTATCGGCATCAAATATAAAACAAACTAAAGAAAGAGAATGTAAATGGGAAGAGAGAAATAAAATAATGAATGATGTAGAGGGAAAATACATACAATAAAGAAAAATAAAATGGAAAGAAAGAAAAAAATGGGTAAAACCTAAAAACAGAACTGCAAGGAAAATAATAAAGAAAAGACAAAAAAAAAAAAAAATGAAAAACTAAAAAAATGTAAAGATAAGAGAAAATAAAGATATGAATAAAACTTACAAAAAGAATGATAAAAAGAAAAAAAAATATTAATTAAAAAATAAAAAGAAAAGCAAAAATATAGAAATATAGATGGAATCAAAACTAAAAACTGAATGGTACGAAATTTACCAAATTAAAATTTTAATTAAAATAAAAAAATGGTGTCCATGTATTAGGTTGGTGCAAAAATAATGGCGTAATAATGTCGTTTTTTGACGTTAAAAAATACGTCAAAAAACGACATTACTACATCATTATTTTTGCACCAACCTAATAGTTAATATCATGTGATCATTATTGTTAAGTAGGTTAGGTTTCTTAATTTGCGTCATAACAGTGGACAGAAGATGTGACACCGAAATCCGAAAGCGGTTTTGGACAGCGAGATATGCCTTCTAAAATTTAATCAAAGAAACAAGAGAATTTAATTCGAATTAAAGCAAAAAGTACTGAACTTTTTTCCTATATGGCAACGAATACTGGATCATCTCCTCACAGATGGAAAAGAGACTTGAAGCAACAGAAAATATGTTTCTACGAAAGAATGCTGTTAATATGGTGAACTGAACATTTGAGCAACGATGAAATTTTGAAAGAAAATGGAAACAAAAAAGACCCTTGTATGTAACATCAGAAAGAGACTGTTGAAATGTCTTTGACACATAATGAGGAAAGAGGACCTGGAAAATTTGACACTCATAGGACATATTGAAGATAAGAGGGTGTAGGGAAAGCAATGCGTAACCTACTTAACGAGATTGTATAGATGGTTTGCAGAACAGGGATTAGGAGAGACAGCAAAAAGAAAAAAATTGTACTGAAAACTTGAAAGGACAGGACGTTGTGGAAAGCCATGATCGCCCACATCCCGTGAGACACGACGCACAGACGAGATTGTCAATGAATTTTAAAAGACATTTTTTTTTTAATGTCTAAAGATCGCAGCTATTCACTATTATTGTCCCTACGTAAAGCCATTTACCATTATCAAGTCCACCTTTAAGCTTTGGATAATAATTTTCATAAATTTAGAGCCTTTTCTGTTTTTCGTAAAAAAAAAAAAAATTCTTCACCCAACTAGGGACATCTAGCCCTATTACGGAATTATGCAGATTTTTTGACAAATGCACGACGGAAAGAAAGTTTATGATTTTAAATAACCAAAATAGCCTAGTGAGGAAAAGATTTTTTTTTTTCCCAATCAAAATTCCTGGTGGAATTGCTTCAGTCAGTTAAGCCGTGCAGTGTAAACAGTTTTCGGAGTAAATTCCGAGACGCTTAATATTCAGCGGTTTCCTCGTATATAGACTGATTTGCAAAAAATAGACACATCCCTAGGGACAACTTGCAAAATTGCGTGATATTCGTAAAATAATCTTGTGCAAATAGAGTAAAAACCAAATTTACAACTTGAAATGGAAAAGGCTGTAGACCATTTGGGAGTTAAAGCAATTTCTAAAATAAACTCTATCTTCCAACGAAACACTTTTGAAATTATTAGACGTAAGGTGTATTTTAGATACAAGGTCTGTTTTAGATACAAGGTCTGTTTTAGATACAAGGTGTATTTTTATACAAGGTGTGTTTTGATATAATGTGTGTGTACTTTCGTGCAAGGTGATATTCTATGCAAAAATATATTATTTTGTGCAATGCGTGTTTTAGATGCAAAGAATACAATTTTGGTGCATGGATCGATAAGGTCAAATTGGCAGCTGATCTTAGTACAATCTGTGGCTTGATAATTTTAATGCCTACAAAACGAAACAACCCTCTTTTAATCGCCTGAGAGACAACCTTTCTACCTTCCATTATCATATCTGATGCTGACCTCCAAGAGATTGACTCACTGCACATTCTCGGACTAAAGTTTTCTGCTAGTATGCAGAGGAAAGAGTATATTGAATTAGTTACTAAGTCCGCAGCCAGGGCAGTTGGAGTACTGTGTTGATCTAAACAATTTTTTTTTGCCAGAATCTATCTTATTTATAAATCTACAATTCGCCCTTACTTTGAATATTGCTGACACATCTGGACTGACCCTCATGCTATATATTTACAGATTCTTGTTAAAATCCAAAGAAGGATCTACAATGTTATTTGTACTTACCTGGCAACTCGGCTTCAGTCATTTTCCCAACGCCATAACATAGCTTCCCTGTAGCTTTTCTATAAATATTTTCCTGGCAATTGTTCTCTATGAACTTTCCTCTATGACAGCTAGACTCTATGAATTTAAGCGCAGTACTAGATTGGTGGTAAGATGTTATCATTTTACAGTTGAAATGGCTAGATATAACCGCAAATTCTATGCCAACAGTTTCTTCTCTCGCACTTCTCGTTTGTGGAACTCTCTTGCTACTCTGTTGCTCTTCAAAATTTCAATCAAATTTCAATCGTTATCTTCTATCTTCTTAATCCTTGTTCTTTGATTGCCTTCTCTCCTTAATATTATATTTTCTCATATTCTTTAACACTCGGTAACTCCTTGCGTCTTAATGGCTTTATTGCTTTGCTTGGCTGTAAATTACTTTTTTTTTAAATGGCGTGTTTTAGATGCATGGTTTGCAAAATATATTTTAGAGGCAAATATATTATTTAGTGCAGCGTATACATTACGTGCATTCTATACAGTTTCGTGCAAGCCGGGAATTAAATGCAAGCCATTTTATTTGGTTGAAGATGAATTTTAGATTCAAGGCGTGCCGTTTGGGGCAAAGCAGATTTTAGATGCACAGAACGCAGTTTTCTGGAATGTGTTAGACGTGAGATAATTCTTATATGCAAAATGGCATATGAACATTTAAAGTGAGATTATATTCTATTTATAACACCTGTAAGTTTTACAAGTTCGTTTTTGAAAAAAATACGACTGGGGAGTATAACAACGAAGGTAATGATCTTCTTCCCATGTGCCGTGACAAATCAGGACGTGAGCTATCCTGCCTCTCCCCAATATCCTATTCCTTGCAGCTCGTCACAACTTTTGGACACTTGCTCCCACTCCCATCTCTCGTTGCGCTAACCATTCACAGAAGCTCGTCAAGAATATAACTCACTGCACCCCCAGCCCTCGTCAAAATATTCTGTGAGTGTCTAATTCTCCAAGCCTCCTTCTCTCATTATATGACCAAGATATTTCTACTGCTTCCTTCTAATTCGGAGAATAAGTCTTTTTGTTTACATTTTCCTTGACACTTTTTCGTTGTGTACGGCTCAGTCCATGCATCATCCTCAGTATCCTTCTGCAGAACTGCATTTCTGTTGTCTACAGTTTTCTCGTCATTTAGGAAAAAATGCGCCGTATTCAGTGCCATACAAGGGGATTGATATTACATAGCAGCTGGGTAGTCGTTTCTTTCTTTTCCTGTTTCTTAGTACTTTGCTTTTCTTATTACTTTGCTTAGTACTTTTCTTAGTACCTTCCTTAGTACTTTTCTTAATACTTTGTTATTTATACTTTTTTATTACTTTTCTTAGTACTTTGCTTTTCTTAACATTTGATTGATATTACATATCATCTGGGTACCCTGTTCTTTCTTTTCCTGTTTCATAGTACTTTGCTTTTATTAGTACCTTACTTAGTACTCTTCGTAGTACTTTACTTTTTTAGTACTTTGCTTAGTATTTTTCGTAGAACTTTGCTCTTTTATTGCTTTGCTTAGTACTTTTCTTAGTACTTTGCTTAGTACTTTTCTTAGTATTTTGCTTTTCTTAGTACTTTTCTTCATACTTTTCTTAGTACTTTGCTTTTCTTAGTACTTTTCTTATTACTTTTCTTCATACTTTTCTTAATACTTTGCTTTTCTTAGTACTTTTCTTCATACTTTTATTAGTACTTTGCTTCTCTTAGTTCTATCCAGGTTATGATTTTGGTGTCGCATTTTCCATCGAATACTCGTAAAACATAATTAACCAATTGGAATGAAACAACACAAACATAAAAATACAAGAATCTTATTCTGCTTTTTTTCCATAACTCTTTCTCTGCTGAAGCTTTAATAAAATTGAAACCTGTTAAATTGATAAGAGTTTTCTATTTGTTCTTTATCTTACCATTCTATTAAATTCTGGTCCATATTTGATTCGGAGTTGATTCCAAACCATATATATATATATATATATATATATATATATATATCCAATGCACACTACTGATGAGTCCCAAATCTAGGACCAACCGACCGTCCAGTGATTTCTGTATTCTGTCGAGGATTTTTCTAGACTCTCTGATTATTTTAAATCCTTATAATAATTATTACTTATGTATATATATATATATAGATATATGTGTGTGTGTGTGTGTGTGTGTGTATTGAGTGGCCCCTCCGTTTATTTGTTATTCAGTACGTTTATTTATAAAACAAAATTTCACTACTTCATTTTAGAAATTGCTTTGTTTACTTTAGAATACGAAAACTGAGCAGATATGCATGTGTCGAGAGTCTTTGAAGAAATTTGCGCTTAAAGGCACTAGTCGGCTTCCTTCGCTCGGAGTGACACCTTGTGTCTAAAGCACATCGGATCAAACAAAAGTTTTATCTGCCACAGTTCGAATCCTGGCGGCGGACGCATCTTTCCTTTAATAAGATTTCTCAAATATTCAGGCCGGTCGAAATTTGGATAAAAATACTGTTTAATTAAAAAACAGACCTTCTACTGGAATATGAGTGTCCATCAAAAATAATATTTAAACAAAAAAAACTATATATATATATATATATATATATATATATATATATATATATATATATATATATATGTGTGTGTGTGTGTGTGTGTGTGTGTGTGTTGCACTTAATTAGTTTCCTAAAATAAATTGTCTATGTTTACGTGAGGATACGAAACAGCAGATCTGAATGTTTCGAGAATTGGCAGAGAATGTGTGTTCAAAGCACTATTCGTTTTTTTTTTTTTGTTTGTTTTTTTTTTATTGTAAGTCCTGCGTGGCAAAGCGACTAAGGTACGCTAGATCTAATAACGGTTCCCCATACGGGATACAGGTTTGAATCCTGTCGGAGGATGCATATTTTTCTGATAAGATTTCTCGAATATTCAGGCCCATAGATTTAGTCGAATAAAAATTAATTAAAAAACAGAATTTCTACTCGAAAGTGGGTATTCATCAAAAATAACATTTAAACAAAATAAATTAAAAATAACGCACACACAAACACATACACATACACATACACACACACACACACACACACACACATATATATATATATATATATATATATATATATATATATATATACGACTGCAGTTCAAGTCTAGCATATTCATTTTTGTTTAGGATCCTTACTGCTTTCTTAATGATTGCATAATGACTGTCTGAGTCATGACAGAAATAAGAGAAAGAACGTTTGGCCAATCTTCACTTTCCAGACTTGACAGAGTTCAAAATCGTCTGGTGGGGGAGACATTTCCCACCATACAACCTCTTGCCCACAAGCGTAACGTTAGATGCTTGTTAGCAACTCTGTCGCTATTCGCATGCCAAATATTAAGTCAGCTGACCAACAGTTCAAGCCTTTACAAGTTCGGACACGAAAGACGATTTCGTCGGAGTCGAATCAGCCTAAAATCGCCCGTGTAAGTAAATAGTTCTACTCAGACAGCTTTTTTCCCCCAATCACCGTTACATTGCACCCGACTCACGCGTGGTTGCTTTCCTGAACACTTTACTCATATAGTTAAGGGTCAGTTGGTATCTATTTTCCTTATCCTGATAATATTCCCCACTTTCTACCTTCTGTTCCATTCATATCACACACTTTATTCATTCAATATAATCCTCTATTTTAACTGATTCTTGGGCCTTGCATCGGTGGATATTTTATTAAAAACGAATAGTACTTAAATGTACTGTACTTCGGGAATGGGTGATTCATTTATTTCTTTCCCTTTTCAACATCAGGTTGTGATTGTCGTGACTTGCGAGGAATATTTAAGATTTCCTAGTTATCTTGTTTTAAAGTTGTAATCAGAAGCTGCGAAATAAGGACTGAGGCTAAGAAAAAGTTTTCTTTTCAACATTCGGTTTAGGCAAGGATTGAATACATTTCCTTTAATCACATGTCAGTGTTTTCTTTTTGTTTTGTTTGTTTTTAGTTTTTCGCTTTTTATTGGTGCGGTTTTTCTCCTTCCATTAATTTTTTTTTTCCTTTCCTGTTTTCTTTCATTTTCACTCGTTGACTTAATTCGTTTCCTTTTTCTTTCTTACTTTTTTCTTTTTATCTAATACTTTTCGACATTGTTTATTCCTTTCTTTCTTTCATTTTTTCTTTCTTTCTTTCATTATTCCTTTCTTTCATTATTCCTTTCTTTCATTCATACTTTCTTTCTTTCTTTCATTCTTTCTTTCATTCATACTTTCTTTCTTTCTTTCTTTCTTTCATTCATTCTTTCTTTCATTCATTGTTTCTTTCTTTCATTCTTTCTTTCATTCTTTCTTTCTTTCTGTCATTCTTTCTTTCTTTCATTCTTTCATTCTTTCTTTCATTCATTGTTTCTTTCTTTCATTCTTTCTTTCTTTAATTCAATCTTTTATTCTTTCATTCTTTCTTTCTTTCATTATTTCTTTCTTTCATTCTTTCATTCTTTCTTTCATTCATTGTTTCTTTCATTCTTTCTTTCTTTAATTCAATCTTTTATTCTTTCATTCTTTCTTTCTTTCATTATTTCTTTCTTTCATTCTTTCATTCTTTCTTTCATTCATTGTTTCTTTCATTCTTTCTTTCTTTAATTCAATCTTTTATTCTTTCATTCTTTCTTTCTTTCATTATTTCTTTCTTTCATTCTTTCATTCTTTCTTTCATTCATTGTTTCTTTCATTCTTTCTTTCTTTAATTCAATCTTTTATTCTTTCATTCTTTCTTTCTTTCATTATTTCTTTCTTTCATTCTTTCATTCTTTCTTTCATTCATTGTTTCTTTCATTCTTTCTTTCTTTAATTCAATCTTTTATTCTTTCATTCTTTCTTTCTTTCATTATTTCTTTCTTTCATTCTTTCATTCTTTCTTTCATTCATTGTTTCTTTCATTCTTTCTTTCTTTAATTCAATCTTTTATTCTTTCATTCTTTCTTTCTTTCTTTCATTATTTCTTTCTTTCATTCTTTCATTCTTTCTTTCATTCATTCTGTCCTACATTTTTCATATAATACCTGTTTTCCTTTCTCATTTTATTGCCTTTAATTTCTTTTCTCTTCCAATGTTTTTTTCTTTTTGATTTTTTTCTTTTTTCCATTCTGCCATTCTTTTGTATTTTTCTTTCGTTCTTAAATTAATAACTGCTATCTTTTTCATAATTTATTGCATTTAATTTCTTTCTTTCTTTACTTCTTTTTCATTTATTCATTCATTGTATTTCTTTCTTCTTCATATGTTTTCTATTTTTTATTTTCTTCACTTAGTGCCTGCTATCTTTTTTATAGTTTATCGCCTTTAATTTTCTTTCTTTCTTTCTTTCTTTCTTTCTTTCTTTCTTTCTTTCTGTTTTTCTTTTTCTTTCTTCCTTTCTTTCATTTTTTTCTTTTTCTTTTTTCATTCTTCACTTAATTCCTGGCATATTTCGCATAATTTCTTTCTTTTTTATTTTACTTTCTTTCTTTCTTCCTTCCATTCTTTTTTTCTTTCTTTTTTTCGGCTAAACGCTATCGCAGCGCGACTGAAAAAACAAAAACAAACCCCAAAGTTGATAAAAGTGAATCACAGGATGCAACTTGCAAAACTGCTAAGCCAAAATGATAAGCGATTTTCGAAAAATCAAAACACATAAATGAAATCCGAATAAGTGAAATATAATTAGTTTCTCGTAAGCGCTGATAATTTACATGCGCGACGAGATTCAAGGAAAGAGGATGCTCAAAAAATCGCTGTGCACGAGCGAAAAAAAAAATAGGCCGGAAAACGCTTACTTATAAGAGAGTTTAAAAAATTATAACCAGCATAAAAAGAAAACATTCTTCGAATTAATGGATATTGCATTAAAAAATAATATCGTGCTAGATTCGCTAATACTTCAGTTCTTTTGTGAAACTTAGAAGACAGTTTTAAAACAAATGAAATACTAAGAACATCAACAAATTTCAAGGCTGTAAAATTTATACGTATTAGCGATGTGAAAGAAAGAAAAAAGAAAAGCATTAAGGCAAGAAAAAAAGAAAGAAAGAAAGAAAGAATGAAAGAAAAATTAAGGCACAGAGAGGAATTAGAAAGAAAAAAGAAAGGAACGCATTAAGGCACAGAAGAGAGGAATTAAAAAGAAAGAAAGAAAGAATTAAAACATATAAATAAGAAATAGAAAGAAAACGAAAGAAAGAAAGCATTAAGGCTCGAAGAGAGGATTTAGAAAGAAAGAAAAAAGAAAAAATGAAAGAAAGAATGAAAGAAAGAATGAAAGAAATAAAGAAAAAGTATTAACACACGTAGAGAAGGATAAGAAAGAAAGAAAGAAAGAAAGAAAGAAAGAAAGAAAGAAAGAACTAAAACATATAAAGAAGAAATAGAAAGAAAAATGAAAGAAAGATTGAAAGAAAGAACCGCATTAAGGTACAAAAGAAAAGAATGAGAGAGGAGAATGAAAAATAAAAGAATTAAGGCACATCGAGAAGAATTAGAAAGAAAAAAGAAAGGAACGCATTAAGGCACAAAAGAGAGGAATTAGAAAGAACGAAAAAAGGGAAGAAAGAAAAAAAGAATGAAAGAAAGAAAGAAAGAAAGAAAGAAAGAAAGAAAGAAAGAAAGAAAGAAAGAAAGAAAAAAAGAAAGAAAGAAAGAAAGAAAAAATCATTAATGCACAAAAGAAAGCAATGATGAAAACAGCAAGGGTGGTGATATTTGTTCAAATAACTTGTAGAATATTGCTAATGATTAATCTCAGAATGTCAAACAGTATGCAAGTCACTGATATGCAACTTAGCATCATTACAAAGGAATAAGTGGAAAGTAATGCTAAAAACAACAATGATGGGGATATTCATTCAAATAACTTATGGAATAATTGCAATACTTCATCTCAGAATTTCAGACAATGTTTAAGTCAATGTTTTGCAAGTCAATCTCAGTACAGACGAATAAACGAAAAATAATGATAAAAACAACAATGAATGAGATAAATATGAAAGTAAAAAACATCGTTTTGAATCACTCAAGGAAGCAACTGGAATTTATCGGCTTGAAAACAATACATACATTCCGATTATATATTCATTTTATTGATTCTTCAAACTTCAGTTGGGACACCCTAATTTCATTCACTGTTTTGGAAATAAGACGAAATGCAATATGGATTTCATTTTTTTAGTTCAACATCAAAGAGTTTCATTCTGCAATGGAAAAAAAAATCAAATATCACAACTTCAAACAGATTACATCTTTTTTTTCCCTTGAACTTTATTTATTTTTACAAAAAAAATATTTTTTTCAACTTCAGTTTGAACATGTACAGAGAATCGACCAACGCGGTGTAACTCTTATTTAAATTGGATTCTTGACGGAAAGGTAACCCTCACCGCCAAAGTTATAACTCCAGTCGATGTAGCCAGAGCTGTTCAACAAAGTAAAAAATCTAGATTATAAAGCCGGACAACAGAGAAGAGTGAAAGTGTTTATTCTTATTAAGAAAGTCACACTGGTATAGACACACAAAAAAAAGAAAAAATAGACAGCTTTAAATCCATAATTGATTCAGGCTCAGAATAGACGTTTTTTAGTTTTTCATTTTTTTTTTTTTTTCCATGGTCAGTTCAGAACGTCACAAGTTAAGACGTAAATAAAGTACTTCGATTTTGCACTGAACTGAAAAATATTTCAACATCCTGTTATATTTTTGATCAAGAATATAACTTTATTTACACTATTAATATTCGGGTCATTGTTCTCATCTTTTTTGTTTTAATCACATTTCGACAGTTGTGCCGTCCGGACTTCCTCAGGTGTATACCGATCTGTGTAGCCTACAAGAAATTCCAAACTGAACCCTTCACTTAATCTACAGGGTTCCCGTTCCACTGCTAGGGATACCGTCAAGTTCTTATTTTAATTAGCACTGTGCATTTATTGTTGCCCGTTTCCGCTGAGTGCAAGTACACACTGCCAACCTAGGGATTGAACAAATCAACTATGTCACTAAATTCATAAAACAACGCGTTTACCCACTAGGCCATTGTCCCATAGTGATAAATGAAATAAGAACTATATGAAATCCCTAGACATGAGCAGTCGAACAAGAACAGTTTAACTCTGTAAATTAAATAAAGGGTTCAGTTCAGAATCCCCAGTAGGTTACTCAGATCCATATACACAACGGCCGAAACGATGTTATAAAAACAACAAAAATGAGAACAATAGTCTGAATATATGTATGTAAATAATACACATAACAAATAATACACACATAATTTCTAGAACATATTGTGCGGAAAGACGGCTTGGAAAGCTTAATACTCACAGGGCGTATTGAGAGAAGGAGGGATAGATAGAAACAGCAAGCAACTAACCTAATTAGGTAAATGGATGTCAAGGCAAGGATAAGGAGGGATAGTAATTTGTTTGGTTTGGTTTGTTTTACGGTATATCAACACCAATTGGTTATTTAATGCCGACAACTTTTTTTTTCCTGGTAATATTTTGTTTTGTCAAAAATCTATTTCTGGTAATATTTTTTTCCTCAAAAATGTATAACTCCGAATATTATTTTCAAAAACATATTGCTGGTAATATTATTTTAAAAAATGTATTGCTGGTAATTTTTTTTTTTTTTTCTAAAATATATTGCTGGTAATAGTTTTTTTCCTCCATTAAAAATTTCAGGTAATAATTTTTTTACAAAGTATTTCTGGTATTAATGCCTATTTTTACACTTTCATAAGCCTTTTTACCTCAGTTTCGGGGTTAACTATTTACCCATAGCTGGGAGATTAACAGGTGCTACCACCCCAGGTCAGGGTGAACCTGGGAACACCAGCAATTAAGAGGTGGTTCCATGTTTCTCAAAACCTCCTGAGCCGAGGCCTTGTTGGACGTAGTTTATCCTCTTACACTGGACGCGGATGTAGTTTATCGCCATACCCAAGACGGGGAGTGATAGTAAAGCGTAAAAACTGAGTATCGAGACAGAAGTAAATGGTTGTCATCAGCATAGATACCAAGCTGAAAGCTGATACCATCAGGAAGATCGTTAATGTAAATTAAAAACAATGTTGTTTTTGCTAAAGCTGTGTAAATATAAAGGCCCAAAAGATGGTAGTAAAAAAAAACACACTTGGTGAATTCTGAATACCGCCAAATGCAATATACCCGTGGCAAAAAAACGGAATAATATATCGGTCAGAAGGCTATCGTTCAGATTCATATCAGAGATTAGATTAATAAAAAATGCTGAAAAATATATTGGCCTAAACGTTGTAAGAACAACAAAAATTAAAATTATTTACATTTTTGGACTGCTGCCTTCATCTTCGCGATGTTTCGACCGTTACACGCTCTGGCCTTCTTTAGGTGATTGGAATTTTCTAACTGAATCCTTTATTTCGTACTCTGTTCTAGTTCCACGTGCCATGTCTCTTCCAGGTGTCTCAGTATCGGTTATCTCCCTTTAACTCAACTCTCCAAGTTTTTGTTCACCTCAGCTGTAGCCAGGTATTGAACTCACAACGCTTTGGGTCAAGTCACTGGATTCAAGCAACTCTTTTAACTAATGGTCTATGTTTCCCTTGTATTAAAATATTTTCCATAAAAACGTAAAAAATAATCCTCTACCTTGAGTGGTTCTTGGGATTTGTATTACGCAAACTTTAATTATAAAAATAATATCAAACTAAGTTACAATTCCGAATAGTGTATGGAATGAAGAATATATTTCATATCAAAACCCGGGGCCATGATCGGAGACAGAAGTTAGAACGATTATCCGACAAATAAAGAGAAATAATGAAAACATTTCATCTAAAGACAACAGAAACTTATAAAACATGAAAAATATGTGAAATAAAAAAGAAAAGGTTACTTTGACGGCCCCGATAAAATAGAGAAATATGCTTTTAATCTTATTTTACCGGTAAATATTTCTAATATTACGAAGGCAGGTAATGTTTAAAAAAAGGACAAAACGCAGTTTTAACACGGAAGTTTATTTATTTTCACAATCAATTGTTAATACAATTAAAATCTTTTCCACCATCAATTTTTAAAACACAAGTTCAAATCATTTACTCATTATCAATTATTAAAAGAAATATAGAAGTTTTTGTATATTTTAAGCACTTCAGGCATACAGTCTCTGCGAATCCCAAACTTGCTTTTGGGCATGGTTCTCTTTCCAATACACCTTCAGGTGGACCCACTGAAGAGAACGATCACAGACCATAGAATCCATGTTGTTCAAGTCCTGCTTACACAGCTCACACAACCATTGTACTGACGATCTGAAATATAATATATTCTTAGTTCTAAAACACTATTTATATTTACCGGTAAAATAACCATGGTTTCCATTTTACCGGGGCCGGCAAAATAGTGTATTCGAATAAAAAAGAAAAACTCCATCTGAAAATTCCCCAAAAAGAAACCTCTTTCGATTAAAATCCAATCAAGGTTTTCGTTTTATCTTGACGTCAACTGATCAAATCTTTAAATAGTTCTGTTTTTAGAAACTGACATTTTGAAAAGGCTTTTACATCTACCGAGGATAGAATTCAAAGCGGGAAAGTAAAAAATATCCATTAAAGAAAAGAAAAGAAAAAAGAAAATTCTACGTAATTGGTACATTAATATTTGGCTGCAACGTTTGTAAGAACAAAGATTCTGATCTGTAGAAATCCGTGATATAATGAAAAGACATTCTTTCAGAACTTCAAAGAACTACTAAAAAAAAACGTTTTAAAAGCAGAAAAGCGAAACACAGTAACCAGAAAACAATGTGTGGTGCAAAAGAAATGACATTATCTTCAAAATCTACGCAATAAATTAAGACCAATAAATATGTCACCTGAATGTTGTGTACAACAGAAATTAAAGTATTTTGTGAAAAAGGTGAAAATGGCGAGAAGAAAAAAAAACTCATCTCAAAATGCAGGGAATTAAATATTATTTTTTGGTAAATCTTCTATGTACTTTGTCCAGGACGTGGGCGATCATCGCTCTATACATCCTCTCATTTGTAGTATTGATTAAGATTTATCTTTTGGTTATCATTTCTAGTGGTTGTTCGGCCAACCATTTAAACAATCTCGTTAAGTAGTTTATTCTTCCGTCCTGTCTATGACGATAAACTACATCCGGTAGCAAGGCTTCTGGTCTAGAGATTTTGAAGCGCATAGTACTACCTCTTAATTGCTGCTGTTCTCAGGTCCACCTGGAGTGGTAGCATCTTTTAGGGTACCACCTGTGCCAAATAGTGAAAGTCCAAATAGAAAACACTATGAAAATATAAAAATACATTCTTGTACTAGAAGTGCAAGCAATGCATTTTGGTAGTAAAGGTATTACCAGCAATAGATTTTTATAAAAAAAATATTACTAGTAATACATTTGTAAGAAAACAAATATTACTGAAATGTATTGGTAAGAAAACCATCCCCAAAGGCAAGTTTGGGATTTGTAGAGACTGCTATACCCGAAGTGCTTAAAATATACAAATACTTCTATATTTCATTTAATAATTAATGATGAGTACATGATTTTAACTGGTGTTTTAACAACTGACGGTGGAAAAGATTTTAAATTGTATTAACAATTGATTGTGAAAATAAATAATGCTCCCAAGAAACTTAAATTTCGGCATTTAATGACCCATAATGAGTTGATGTACCGTTAAAAATAATTTATTCGTTGCTTTACTCTGCCCTTCTTTCCTTCAAGAGGTCATGTGAGTGTCAAATTCTCTAAGCTGTTTTTTCTCATAATGTGTCCTACAAATCTCAACTGTCTTTTTCTGATTCTTACTATATATCCCTTTTGTTTCAATTTTTCTTAAAATTCTGTCATTTCTCACATATTCAGGCCATGGTATTGTCAGCATCTTTCTGCAGAAATACATTTCTATTGCATCAAGTTTTTTCTTCGTTTGTGGGGAGATTGTCAAGAATGCACAGGTATATAGGAGATAAAATATATTTGATAACAGTTCAGAACTCTTTTCTTTATGTCTAGTGAAATATTCGTCATTTTTTTCTTAATATTTTGCTTAGCTTTCGATATTCCAATGCCTCATTTTCTGTCCTTTCTTAAAAGATTTTCAGATATCTAAATGTTTGTATTTGCTTAATCCTGACGTCTCCAATTCGTTGTTCGCATCATGGAATTTTTCCTTTTGCTAACAACCCTGCATTTTGTCTTCTCCCAATTTATGCTTAGTTCTTTCTCATCACTTTCATTTACTACCATCTCTAAGAGTTCCCTTTCTGTGTCAACTGTTGAACACTGTGTCGTCTGCATATATGGTGTTGCTAAGATTGTGGCCGCCAGTAATGAATGGCGGTAGGACTTCTAATTCTCTTAGTATCACCTTACTGCAAAGTTTGAATAAGTTCAGTGAGAGGACACATGCTTGTCTTACACCCCTTTCTACTTTTTTCCTGGTTTTATATCCGTTTGCAGACGGTTTGCTGCCAGTACAAATTCTGGATTATTCAATATTCTTCCTAAATAAATCAAGCTTACTTCGACAATTCAAGCAGCTATTCATGTCGTACTTTAAACACTTTCAAACACTTTTTCATAATATATAAAATTTAAGCATACATCCTTCTGTATTTGTAGCGATCTTTCTGATAACGTTCTGAGCATAAATATTGTATTCTTGTTCCAGTGTCTTTAACGAAGCCAAACTGTTCTTAAACTCTTCCAGCCTAATTCTGAAATGCACTCTACTCATCCGATGATATGTTCCGTTAGGTAGTTCATTAGGCTGTTGATAATTGTACCAGGATATTCTTGGTGTTTATTTACCGGAAACTTTGAAATAAAACGAATTGAATCAAGCGGTATAAACAAATAATATATACTTATTTATTTGATTTAGAGTAGAGTGAGTCCTTTGATATTCGGCGAAGCAAAAGTTCGTCTATAAGTCCGATCTTTGTAGCAGTCGAAAGAAATCCGTTTCGGCTCGTTAGGCATGAGTGTGAGGGTCAGACCTTTGTAGCAGTTGTCATCTTAGATATAGATACGGCTTCAATCTGCTGTCCTCTCTTGGCTCTGAGAAGGGCGGAAAATATCTGAAGCAGATGACCGATTAACTTCTTCGCGTGACATTCATGGCTGGTTTCTACGGCGGTCTCTTCTCTTCCTCTGCCACTCGACGGTCAGTTTATATCCTTTTTGATATGACTCCAAGGCTGCTGGCGCGTAGCTTGGTTTCGGTAAACATCAAATTTTCCTTGTGTTCATTTTTTTGATTGAGCAAAATTATTTTATTCTTTTCTATTAGGTTTGTGCAAAAATAATGACGTAATAATGTCGTTTTTGACGTTAAAAAATAAGTCAAAAAACGACATTATTACGTCATTATTTTTGCACCAACCTAATATTTCAAGTTATGCGTGGAGCCTCTGTTATTTTTGTAGATTTCTAGCAACAAATGGTTAAACACTTAGGGAACTTCCGCTGCTTTGCGGCCACGTTCAGCCTTTTTTTTTTCTCCCTCTTTTTTATTTTTTTAAGCATTTCACCCCAGCAAGGCAGGAGTGACACTGTCACGCAGGTGGAGGGGTTATGGAGTGTGAAAGTGAGAGAAATGCGTGGGTGTAGAGGGAATCGAGGAAAGGAAAAAGGACAGGGATCAAGTCATCAGAAGATGACGATTCACGTTGCATTTAACTTTTTGAAGATTGTAGTTATCAGGGATGCAATTGTGAAGAAGGGTGTTCTAATGTCGGGAGGTACGAGCAAATAAACTGTTGTAGTAGAAGTGGCGGTTATATTTAACTGTTTCAAAAGTAAATAGATAGAACCTAGATGCCAATCACACTTTCTAGTAGTGATAAGGATTTCCTTTCTAAACTTTTATTTGAAGTACTGTGGTACGTTAACTTTTTGATTATGCCATTTCTTTCGCTTCGAGTAACATGTCCTATCCATTTCAGTTGTTGCAACTGTTGATAGTTCGTAAGCGATGAGGTTTCTGCCACCTGGTACAGTTGTTACCTGGGAATCTGTAACTCCGGTCCACAATTTTCAAAGGAGGATGAGCTTTAGCAATCCCCTCGAGATCTACTCGCTCAATGTTTGTTTGTATGTATATATATATATATATATATATATATATATATATATATATATATATATATATATATATATATATATCCCACCCCATAGATAGATAGATAGATAGATAGATAGATAGATAGATAGATAGATAAACCTAGTGAGCCAGACAAACATACCCAGGTTTCACCTACGCAGATCATCAGGGAAAACTGGCTCTTGTTAGTTAGTTGTTTACTCGTGTCGGGGTTTTTTCTTTGGGCTTCAAACCTGTATCTGTGCGATTTTTTTGACAGACTTTCATGTTTCTAGCTTTTTCTTTTTTTAAAACCTTTTTTCCCTCGGGATTGATTTGATTATTTGCAAATCAAAAATTCGAGGTTTTTTGGAAACGAGTATAGTTACCTGTATATATATATATATATATATATATATATATATATATATATATATATATATATATATATATATATATATATATTTCATGTGTTCTTATTTTTCTTTCTTTTCTGGACATAAATTATATAAAATTGTCCAAATTGTATTTGTAAAATAAAACATTCCTGTTACACTAGATACATGCATAAAACAATCCATACATTCACTTAAAAGTAAAAATAAAAGTCATCCTTGATAATGGTTAAATGTATAGCCGTTGGTGCAAAAATAATGTCGTTTTTCTTTTGAAGTTGAACGTCAAAAAACGACATTATTTTTGCACCAACCTAATATATTGATGTGTATACAGATTTACATAACTAAAAAAACAAAAAAACAAATTAAAACATTTACGTGATAAGCCGGAGCATGTATGTGAAAATGAGTGCATTTAAATCAGTCTTTGTCTCTCTTTAGATAATAGCAGATTTTTCACATGTAAGTGATTTTGGTTGAAATTTTAAAAAATCGGTCTTCCTGGAGCGGACGAGTTCCAAATTGTTGCTATTGCATTCTGTCGGTGAGAAAGAAAAAGAAATGGTTTTACATCACTTCCTTTTTTTATAGTGCTTATTATCATGTCACCTAGCTGACGTAAAGTGACGTTCCCAAGCAGACACTGTTGGGTAATCCCACACGGTAGCAGCAAATTCACGAAACAAAGCTTTAATCCATGGGCAGAATTTGTAAAAAAGATATGTGACCAAATTTAACCTCCACATAAAAAAAAAAAAATCATACGTCGTGTTACAAACGAAAAAGATGTGATCTACTGAAAATACCGTTTAAATAGTAATGATGAAAACTTCGTTGCAGAATATCGAAAACATAAAAAGCCTCTTAGCCTAAAGCCAACCCAGAATACACCTTGTTCTTAACGTCAGCTAATCAAATCCTTAAATAGTCCCGTTTTTAGAAGCTGACATTTTGAAAAGGTCTGCAAAGCTTCTAAGCAAACATGGAATGTAGCAGGAAAAAAAAAATTCATGGTATATTTTTACGGAATCCTTTGAAAAAACAAGACATGGTGCATTATTATTTGGCTAGGAAGCCGGAAATATCACTTTGAATATACGAAATGAAAACAGTAACAGCTTTAAGTGTTCTATCTTCAGAGTAGGGTCAGCCGACCCCAGTTAGACATTTTCAATTCTGCCTGAAGGAAGTCTGGCTAACAAGAGGTATCCAACCAAATCGTCGATAATTAGTGAGTATTTCATAGTCACAGCTAGAGTACCTTTATATCTACACTGACGTGCAAGATGTTTTAGACAACTACATGAAAAGTTTCGACACCTTTATTGCATTAAGAATTTAAGATTTTTTAGCAATATGCTTTTATCAATATTGACTGTGAACCTTGTGGATTAGAAAATAAGTTGTTTTCCTAGGTGCTGTGTAACAGAGGTAGCTTGAAGCCGAAAAAGGGGTCACGCAAATCTATCGGGTCAATGAAAGATCTGAGAGGATAAAATCAGGATATTATACTAAGTCCTAAATAGGAATTGTTACATCTTATTAACATGACTGTAAGTCGCCTTGACAAATCATTGTATTTGAACATAGACTTGCTTTTTTAAACACAAACCATAACTGAAATATAGCTGAAGGTTGTGATTTTAAAGAGGAAGATGACTCAACTACAGATAGTCAGGCGGCTAGGAATTCCCAGAAACATTGTTCAACCAATCCAAAATACGTGTGCTACTACTGGAAGTGATTTAAATGCAAACTTTGGTTCGTTGATTTATCTTTACGACTTGTGAACCCTTTGGAGGTTATTTAAATCCAGAAAAAGAAATTTTTGAGATAATAATGCTTTAGAGATTCAAGTTTTTAATTAACACATAACTGGGGACATAAGAGGTGAATTCATACCTAATCAGAATTAGATGAAGAAACAACTAATCCTGTTATAGATATGAAGTGTGGGATAAAATCTATATTACAACCAGTACAAAAATGATCCCTCACTTTGTGTACCAGGGTAGGTTCTATGCATTTATATTCCAAAGAATATGAATAAATCTAAAAGACATGACAGTGTAGCTAATCAGTACTTCATTGACCGATTCACGGTTTATCAACCAATTGTAGGTTATTTAAAGTCAGAAAATATCTTTAGATTTAGATTGTAAGAGATTTATTTAGATAATAATGATCTAGTGACACAAATCTAATCCAGAGGATTCAATCCTTTTTCTCAAGGGGATTTTCGTGTACGTGATTATAACGAATTCAACGGGAATTCGAACTCTGCCCTCCAATTAACAAGTCTGAGCCAATATCCATTACACCAACCGTACAAGCAAGCTTACAGTACCATAGCGGGAGTGGGGATAAACAGACGATTCATTCCATTCTCAAGTGCATTTGCACGTGACTATAACGAATCCAAGAGAATGGGGTCTCGACTCTTCAGTTACACCACCCGCACATGCAAGTTTACAGTACACGGTATTCCCAAGCGGTCACCCATCTAACTACTAACCAGGCTCGACGTTGCTTAACTTCGATGATTGTACGGAGATCGGTGTTTCGATGTGATGCGGCCGTAAGCTTTAAATGTAAAGAAAAATGAAAGACCAAAAAAAGTTGGGCAATAGAGAAATAGTGTGAGATTTTCGGTAGGCAATCCAAAATTAATAGCCAGACAAGTGAGCAGTGAATGCAGTTTTAACAGAGAGGTTTCAGTTGATACAATATAAGAGTATTTCGGGAAAAAAAACATCTTGAACGCATATGTAGGAGCAAAAAAAAACATCATTAACAAAAAGTACATTGTAATAGAAGATTGAAGAATGTTGAGAACTAGCAAAGACTAATTCAATATAGAATTAAATTCCAATGCTAGAGAAGATCTATGAAGACCACTTCTTTTTTTAAATTTAATTTAGTTCATTTAACAGCATATCATCTCCTTATGGATCATTTAATGCCGGAATTTGATTTTTTTCGGAGCTTAGACTATTTTTTTTTTTTTTTTTTTTTTTACTATTAAAATCTTTTGCTGGAATGCTGGATCTTTTTATTCTTCCTGTAAGTGTAAGGTCGTGATCAGGTATTGCCATCCACATGTTCCAATGCTCCTTCATCTTTAAGTCTAAGCTAATAGGAGTTGCCAGGTAGCTAGTTTCGGCCAACTATCGCGAATTTTAAACCTACACTCCTGCGTCTTATATGCCATAAGATGCAGGAGAATTTTAAAAAGATATTTTTAGTAAAAAAAAAAAAAAAGTGCGTCTTACATGCCGTCAAATACGGTAATTGCATTTAATTCTGCGGGGAAATCAAAGCTGATAAACAATAATGGAAATTTAAGTCAAGTCTCCACCTAAGTTATCAGTCGATTTCTATCAATGCATGCCACCTGCCCATATCTGTCGACCATCTCTGCCAGTCTTTTCGTATTTCATATTACTCCCAATCTGTTTTGATCTATCAATATACCCTTGTTAGTGTGTCCATTTATACTGCATTTAAACGAATAAAAGACAGACACGCATATCAGACGCACGGCCATTTTAGCGGGGTATATTCAGCACAAACATTTTTAGTAAATTTAAGTATTACATTTTTAAAAGCAGCTATCGCTATTGCATAAGTAACATTACTGAAGTACTTTACCTAGTGCAAAAAACGCTACTGTATATAAAAAGCAAGGTACCAGTAGAGCAAAGCATGTAACACATCACCTATTTATCATTCTTTTTGAACGCTACGTAAGACGGTCATAATTTGCGGTTTTTGTTTGCGTTTTGCCATTATTGATATTTCTATTTACTTATATTTCTTTCGCGTTTACTGGGCAACTGGCTACTGATGGGACTATATTAAGAATCAGCTGGTCGCTGGCACTTTGTTATAATAATTACTCGTTCAGTATTGTCAATAATAATAATAATAATAATAATAATAATAATAATAATAATAATAATAATGATAAATGTCCCGAAGCTCCATGAAGCATGTCATGGCTCTCAAGGCTTTTTATATTAACTGATGGTAGGTGTTGATATGTTTTTGTGTGAGCTGATATGAGCTGCGGTAAAATGGGGGATAGATATAGAGAGAAAAAAGATAGAATTTGCGATAGATAGATAGATAGATAGATAGATAGATAGATAGATAGATAGATAGATTTTTTTATTACCTCCATTGGTGTGTACTTGTAACGACCAGGTTGATAGATGTATTTTTATTACCTTTATTTTTATTGGTGAGTACTTGTAACGGCACGGTTGATATGTAGACAGAGACAAAAATATTTTTATTACCTCAATTGCCGAGCACCTACTTGTAACGGCCAGTTTGATAGATAGATAGATAGATAGATAGATAGATAGATTTTTTATTAAATATTTTTGGTGAATATTGTAACGGCCATGTTGCTAGAAAACACATAGATAGATAGATAGATTTTTAATTGCCTCCCTTTCGTGTGTGTTTGTAACGGCCACGATGAACGCTAGAGCAGCCATTCAGAGCTACACTTCGACAATTCCAATAAAGAAACTTATTTTCTCTTTGAACAATAAGTTTTTATTGTTTACATTTTGTTACTCCATTATAGAGAAGTTGTGTTTCACTAAGTATTATTAGAAGTAAAAAAAAGTTACAGTTAAAAACAACACTTTAAAAATACACATTCATAATTACAGTGAAAAGCGAAGGAACGCCTTTGGCAGAGAATCCATTAGCTTTCAATGTCGGATTCTGCTTCTTTTAAATTGTCTCCATAATGTACAGTTATTGGACTTTTAAACTAGACACGCAACAAAGATTTAAGGTTTAAAATGTAGCTATAATCAGTCGTTGTCGTCGTTGTTATCGTAAGGGAAAGTGATTGCTATTTTTTCCCAATCGTCCACATTATGAATTCTAATTTCAATTAACAGATTTTGTTACATTTTTGCAGAGTGACAATTCGACGCGCTCTGAATGATGCATACAATTTTTTATCAATTGATTTTTCTTGTGTGTATCCAGGGCTCTTTTTAAGGATGAAGAAACGAGAAATCTTCAGTTCTTTCTTGCGTAATCTCACCACCCACCCATTTAATATGACTGAAGAAAGTTTGGATGCTTTTTCAATTTGTTTTTTTTTTTGTTTGTTTTTTTTGTTTTTTGTTTTTTTCATATTCATTTACAGCACACTTGAAAACACTTAAGTATTTTGATCTTTCCTGGGTGAGTAAAGTTTGAACCTATTAATGGGTTAATATTGGGACTATCTGAAAAAGACTGAGAAAGAAAGAAAGAAAGAAAGAAAAAAAGAAAGAAAGAAAGAAAGAAAAAAAGAAAGAAAGAAAGAAAGAAACTGAGATTGAGAGAAAAACAGAAAAAGAAAATAAAGAAATTGACTGAGACAGACAAAAAGAAAGAAAGAAAGAAAAAGAAAGAGAGATTGAGAGAGAGAAAGAAAGAAACTGAGATTGAGAGAAAGAAAGAAAGAAACTGAGACTGAGAGAAAAAAAGAAAAAGAAAATAATAAAGAAATTGACTGAGATACAGACAAACAGAAAGAAAGAAAGAAAGTCAGATTGAGAGAGAGAAAGAAAGAAAGAAACTGAGATTGAGAGAGAGAGAAAGAAAGAAACTGAGATTGAGAGAGAGAAAAAAAAAGAAAATAAAGAAATTGACTGAGACACAGACAAACAGAAAGAAAGAAAGAAAAGTAAACTGAAATAGATAGATAGATAGATAGATAGATAGATAGATAGATAGATAGATAGATAGATAGACAGACAGACAGGCAGGCAGCCAGACAGTATACCGACTTGATTTGGCCGTAAGCCTTAAAAATGGCTTCAATCGAATGAATCGTTTAGGACGTGAACAAGGAAATTATCGCCCTATAGACTGGCGCTACATAATAACAAAAACGTTACCAAATAACATCACACGAGAAGAGCAAAGGAAAGAGCGATTAAACTGTCTAACGAGTGGGGTTTTTTTTTTTTTTGTTTTTTTTTGTGGTTAAGAGGAATGGAAGCCAGTACAGAGACAAAGAGGGTGGCTACAAGGTGAAAAGTAACTTAGTGATAAAAAAAAAAAAAAATACGGAGAGAGCCGTGAATCGCCCACATTCGGACGCGGAGCAGCGCATAAAAGTGAAATGAATATCTGACGTTTATATTCCTTGCTGTTTGCCAACGGATGTTTGTAAGTTTAAACGCTGAAGCAAAAAGGAAAAACGAAAATGGCGGATATCCTTACAAAGAAAAAAATATTAACTTATCGTTTATTGATTTGCCTGATTGTTATTTTTATTTTCGTAGCGTATCATTATCTTCAGACGTCAAATTAGGCCTGATTAACCATTAGGCAAAATAAGGTATGTTTTAGATCGCAAAAAGAGACTTGGATGCCGCAGAGTTTTTTTTTTCTTCTCTTTTCTGTTCTCTTTTTTCTTTTTCTACAGGTTTTATGCTTGGTCATAGCTCTAACTATATATCCCACAATGCCTAACAAATGCTGTGCAAAAGAAAAGAAAATCCAGGGACTAAATCATATGTTAAAAACTGTGGTGGTGGCTGGTTAAAACAGAGGTTAAATTTTAAAAAGTGTTCATTCTATATTTCTGTTTCTATTCCCATAAAACGTACTTCTTTTTTTTTTCGATTTTTTAAGGTAGCGAAAGTAAACGAGAAAAAAAAAAGAATTAAACATCAACTGCAGTAAGACTTAACGCAAGGCTGTTAGCAAAACGAACAGTTCAACGTGCAAACAAGAAATCAGAGATGCCAAAATCAATGAAGTACAACAATTTAAATATCTGGGAAGCATATTAAGAAAAGACGGAAAATGTGACAAGGAATTCTGAAGGTACATTGGGATAGCAAAATATGCCTTCCAAAAGCGATGCAAAGTATTAGGAAACAGGAAAAAAATCATTAGAAACAAATAAAAGAGTACTTAATTGTTACTTAATAGCAGTCAATGACAGTGAATGCGGGACAATCTCCTCACAGGTGAAGAGGAGACTTGAAGCAACATAAATGTGGTTTAGCTGCTGAGAATACCATGAACTGAAGCAACGATGAAGTTTTAGAGAAAATGGCAACAAAAAGGACACTTATACTTGAAATGAGGAAGAGACAGTTGAAATTTATAAGGTATATAATGAGGAAAGATGACTTGGAAAATGTAATACTCACTGGACAGATTGATGACAAGAGGGGCTAAGAAAGCAACGCATAACCTACCTCGAGAGTAAATAGATTATTATATGTCTCTATTTATCGGGCTTATTTTCATTGTTATTGCTATTAATAACGTTCTTAGTCTTTTCCCTGTTGTATATTTTATTTATATTTTATATATATTTTATATATATTTTTATATTTATATTTTATATTTTTATATTTATTTACATTATATTTATATTTCATTTATATATTTGTATGCCTTTCTCTTAGCGTTGTGAATGAAATAAAGAGGAAATGAATATTTTGTCTTAAATTCCTCTACATTCACGATTTTGAAAATTTCATTAATTTAGCCGTTTTTTTTTTGTTTTTTTTTTTTTTTAACAATTA
>OZ010580.1:73984576-73997076 GCA_963932145.1 Acanthosepion lycidas | reverse complement strand
GGTCATAAAACAGCAGACTCTTCCATCGCAGATAAAATAATTCACAGCCCAAACGACTTCGTGGGTATTCTCATAACGACAAGGTCACATTCTGTCACAAATATTCAAAAGCTGTTTCAAATTCTTTTTTAATGAACGTTCTTCCTAAACTGTTTTAATTTTGGTTAAGTTGTTTTTATTTAGCGATATATCAAGCTCTGTATGTTATTTAAATGTTTGGTACGAAAATTTATTAATTTTTTTTAATTTCTTTTTAGCGATAACAATGTTTTAGTGATACAAATCTTACTAATTAACCCATAGCGGGAGAGAGAAGAGATGGATTCACAACTTTCACGGGGATATTTACGCGTAAGTAAATATAACTGAAATTAGAACTCGGTTCTCCGATTAATAATCCCAAGTCATTATCCTTGCGTCATCCGCAAATCCAAGCTTACAGCAAATGGTATTCGTTGCTTAACTTCTATAATCGTACAGGTACTAATATTTCAACGTAATATGCCCATAAGCCAAATGTTGCTCTTGAGCGAAAAGGATAACATTTTATTACATATTTATGGGCAATATTCGATCGGACAATAAGGTAAGTGCCCATGAGATCTATAAGGGAGATTGTTTTGCGGTTTGAACGTAAAAGAGTTGGATATTCCACAGAAAATAGCAGATCTTATAAGTTCGATGCAAGAAAAGGGAAATTTTACCAAATTTCCTGGGTGGCAAAACAGGGTCAACGATGGATGTTAAGGAATCAAATGCTTCCAAGAGCAACAAAAAAAAAAAAAAACAGGAAATTGTGGAGAGCCATACCGCTCACATTCTGAAAGCACATACAAGAATGAGATAATATTGCCTGAACTGTTTTCAGATTCTCATATGCAGTATTCATTGCTGCGTTTGATTTCATATCAAATCTTTTTGCTTTGCACCAACCTAATATTTAATATTATAGAAGAATGCTTAAAATACCGCGGACCGAACATTTGAGCAAAGACGATGTTTTAATGAAAATAGAAACAAAAAGGACGTCTATGCTTAACATCGGGAAGTGACAGTTGAAATTACTAGGATACATAATCAGGAAAGAGTACTCGGAAAATTTGATCCTCACAGGATAGATTGAAGGCTAGAGGGATATATAACCTTCCTAACTATGAGTAAATTGATGGCGAAACAACGTTTAGGAAAGATAACCAACCTACTTATCGAGGTTGTTTAAATGTATGGCGGAATGTTGGAACAAGTTTAAGAACAGATAACAAAATGACAAAATTTAGTAAGAACTACAGGGTGGAGGAAATTGTGGAGAGCCATGATCAAAAAATGACCTGAAGGGACACGGCACATAGAAGATGAACCACTTTTCCAAAATGGACGGGGGAACAAGATTAAGGAGACATAACAAAAAGACAAAATTTATTAAAAGCTATAATGGACAGGAAATTATGGAGAGCCATGACCGTTAACGACCTGGAGGGACACAGCACATAGAAGAAGAAGTTAAGAAGATTTCTCTGAAATTATTATCGGCGGTCATCACATTTACAACATTGGCTACGAAGATCTAAGGTGTTGATGATGGAATAGTCTGTCCGACTATTTAACCCATAGATGGGGATGAAATGGATTCATACCTTTCCAAAGAATATTTATTCGTAAGTGAATGTAACGTTAGAAAAGAAAGAAGAGTACTGAACTCTTACGCCATATCAGCCTCGTGAAATCTAGATTCTCATATGAATATCAGGTATGGCGCCTATCTTGTTTAGAAACGTCTAAACACTCAGCCGTATACAACAGCTTTCCCATATGGATGATTAAAATGGCTTCGAGCTAATGAACCGTGTAGAAAAGCGTACTTAACTGTTACGTGATATCTGTCCTCTTATACGACAGTGAATGTCGGATAATCTCCTCACAGATGAAGAGGAGATTCAAGACAAAAGAAATGTGGTTCTACAGAAGAAGTCATACATCCATACCTCTCCAGATATGGGTTAAACAATAAGACAGATTTGACTGTCTTGTCTTGATTAAAGAGGGATGGGCTTCGTCCGTCTACCTTACACTTGACCGTACGTATGAACACTAAAGGGTATGTTCCAATACATTGGACACGATTGTAAGTGGGGGTAATATGCTAAGTATGTCATGGGGTGCGTTTTTTAGGTTCCCTGAGAGTGTGTCGTATTATGGTATATGGAGGACTGATTGGTGACGGATGAGTTCCTTTGGTGAATGTGCGAATTGTAATGAGTGAATGGGTCGTAAATCGGATTAGCTAGGTATAGGATAGTCAGCGAAGACCAGCCTCAACCCATTCCCGCCTTTCGACCTTGTGCCATAATTTTATTTTATATAATAAATCTCAATATGCAGTCGAAGTAGTTCACCACTAGCTGTGGTTTACCTACTTCACGCCGCTGGCGAGTATTGTATTTTGTTGATGTTATAAAGATTACATTCCATTTCCAACCTCCTTTTTGGTTGTTCCTCATTCAATAACCCTCTCTAGGTCACAACAGATAGATAGATAGATAGATAGATAGATAGATAGATAGATAGATAGATAGATAGATAGATAGATAGATTTAAAGAGAAAACTAGATAGATAGAATAGAAGAGAAAGTAGATATAGATAGTGTTATATACCTTACCTATGAACATTAATGGGTACGTCCCAGTCCTCATAAATACGTTGAACACTATTGTAAGTGAGGTTAATATGATGTCTTATTAGTCCACCACTAGCAGTGGTTTACCTACTTAACAGCGCTGGCGAGTATTTGTATTTTGTAAAGATTAAATTCCATTTCCAACATCCGTTTTCGTTATTCCTCATTCAGTAAGCCCAGATAGATAGATAGATAGATAGATAGATAGATAGATAGATAGATAGATAGATCAAAAGAGAGAACTAGATAGATAGATTTGAAGAGAACACTAATGGGTATGTCCCAATCCTAATAAATACGCTGGACACTATTGTAAGTGGGGGTAATATGATGTCTTAGTAGTCCACCACTAGCTGTGGTTTACCTACTTCACGCCGCTGACGAGTATTGTATTTTGTTGATGTTATAAAGATTACATTCCATTTCCTAACTCTGTTTCAGTTATTTCTCATTCAGTAAGACTCTCAACACATAGTCTTCTGCTACGGGTGTAGTACATGCGCTTCTCCAATGACCCTAAAGGGTTTTGGAACATCATGATCATTATTGTGAAACTGTTTATTTAATAGTAATTAAGCCTTTCTCATCATTAGAAACGCGCATGTCGGTTACGTTGGTGTGGTGGGGATTCACCAATTAAATCAGTCAGAGCTGAAAAGTAATCAGAAATCGTGCAAGCCACTAAAAAGCGTTTGACAAGTTGGGAATTTCTTTTTACAAGAAAATTTTCTAAATATAACAAAATCGCGGTAGTTAATTATATTTTGTAATTGACTGAAGAAGGGCAAATATTTCATGTACAACTCAATCAATCTGTGATTTGTTTGCCAGAACAAGCGCTGTTCCTTTTGTCGTACCGTTTTTGCTTAACATATTGTAAATGACTGGCGAATAGTCCGCCACCTCGACACAGGAATCTTTCCCCACCACCACCACCCCATGTACCTCATAAAAAGATATTTACTAATTCTATGTTTGCCTAACCTTTCGGTGATGCATAAAATACACTGATTAAACCAGCTTCAGAATGTCTCCCCAATGATTTATCCAGATGCAAATCGTACTATTTAGCCCATGGGTGGGGAGAGGATATATAGTCACGGCTTCCCCAATGGCATTTGCACGTAAGTGAACGTAAACATTAGCTGAATTCGAACTCGGCTCTCCGATTTCTAATTACGTGTCGTTATCCCTATCACCTCCCGCACATCCCCAGGATTTTAATAATATGTGTAAAAATGCTTATATCATATCTATATGAATAATATTTGATTTGTTTCCTTGACACTCCATAACGCAACCAGGTTCTCTGTCCGGCAAAAAAAAAAAAAAAATGATTTCAAAATGTTTGATGGGTCTTTTGGTCAGATTTCGAGAAGTGCGACGCGTAGCAGACTGTCCTTGTTGTGCATTTGATTTTCTCGGATTGAGGAATCGGAGAGCCGAGTTCGAATTCCAGTCAAATATATTACATTCACTTACGTGCTGATACCCTTGTGAAAGGTATGAATCCTCTTCTTCTCACCCAGCTATGGATAAATAGCAAAATATATCGGATTCTATAGCCTTGGATGGCAATTGGTCTACCGCAGAAAGAAATGGCAACCTACTGCAGGAAAAAACATCTGCTTCTTCAGTCATATATCTTTCGATACATGACCGCCTAATTTTAACTTAACTATTTTTATTGCTCATGTCGACGTGTACATTATCTAACTATCCAGTGGGGTCGGGGTCGCACAACTCTCACTAGGGAGACGTTTCGGACACGAAAGAGAACACGTCTACATCGCTTGACGGTTAAGCACCAATGGCACTGACTGAATCGGCACTTGTGGATATGAGTTTTGGTGGAATGAATATTGGCTCGAAATTCGGAGAACCGGGTTCGAATTCTAGTCGCGTTCATTATATTCACTTATGTGCAAATTGTTGACCATGTTCACCATAGTCTATGAATATAGAATACAGCGAAGTACGTAATCTGTTCAATGAACCAACGTTAAAGATTAACACTCGCGAGTCAGAGACTCTACTGAATCTGACTATATCGCCAATACCACCAGCAGCAGCTGTTCCGTAATTCTTCAGTCTTCGATATCAAAGGCTGGAAGTGAGTATTCAGGAAAAAAACATGGCCGCCTTTATACACGTCGCATTGAATATTTTCAGCCTTCTGATTGGTTAACTCTTCTATTGATGAACTATAAAATGAGTCAGCTCATTTTGGCTGGCTCACTAGTACACCAGGGTACCCAAAAAATCCTACAAAATACCTTTGGGAACGGTGTGAATCCAAATCTGACAACTCCGGAGCATGCATCTGCAGGAATTTACCTATAAATTTGGGGAGGAAATGTTTTTTTAGTGATCTTTCTTCCTGACTGAAACCTGACTAATCCTCCTGTATAGCGGCGATGTTGACCATTAATGATGTAGCTCAAAGTGTCAGAATGTGTCTCTACCACGAACGGAACATATGACTAACGAGGAAGTTTTAAAGAAAATGGAAACTAGAGGAACACGTGCTTAAAGAAAGAGACAGCTGGCATATCTCGAGCATATGAGGAAAAAGAGCTTGGAAAATTTAACACCCACTGGACATAAATAAAGGAAGGTAAGAGGGAATCAACGAAAAAAATTTGGAATGTGGAATGGATAGCATAACGAGTAAGATAAATAGTAAACAAGTCAAACGTTGCCTTAAAGGAAGGAAGTTGTGGAGAGTCGTGACCATCTATTTCGTGAAGTTATAGGGTGCGTAAAAGAAGTGTCTGGCCCCAAATATTTCCACGACAAATATCTATTTTTCAATATAATCTCTAGTCAATGTGCTGCATAGCGCCCAAGTGGGATGGTCTCATGTCATCTTCTCTCGGCTAGCAATCGCTAATTGTTTTTGGTTCAGCAATGAAAGTCTTCAAACACAAAGAATTTTAACATAACTATTTTTATTGCTAATGTCGACGGGTACATAATCTAACTATCCAGTGGGGTCGGGGTCGCACAACTCTCACTAGGGAGACGTTTCGGACACGAAAGAGAACACGTCCACATCGCTTGACGGGCAAGTACCAATTCACTGAAACCTTTCTCGTATCTATCTTTTCCACGCCTACTCAGCCAATCGAAATCGACTTTCCTATTATGGCTCACCTCTGACCCTGAATGTCAACCTACGGAAATCGGAGCCGAGATACACTTCCCCTAAAAATGATAGCTGCTATACAATAATTTGACAAATGTACCCAATTCAGTGCAAAACATTAATCACATTGATCGAACATTATACACTGAAATTTCCAGATCTGAATTCAACTAATGAATACAGAGTTATTGATTCTTTCTCGTATATACAATAGAAAGAATAAAAAAATAATTTTGGTTTCAGTATAATTAGTAAAATGAATAGGCTGTTTTATCTGTCTATAAATTGCTTGTCAAATGCCAACAGCAGTAAAAAGAATAAAATTTTATTCAAAGACCTTACAGAGAAGCGCCTGAAATGATTTGAATTAAAGACAACTTTTTAATCTTCCACCCCTCCAGCGATAGGTTAAATAGCAGATCAGACGAAGCTCCATATCCTTGGCTAGGAATCCGTCTAGGTGATTTTTGATATGAGAATAAAATGTCACTGTCGACACTGGAGTTTGAACATAGATCGCCAGTGAGCAAACACAGGCGATCCCATTATTGAATTAAGTAGACCACGTGACCATAGAGGAAACGTATATATGGGAGTTAGCGTGTGTCTAATGGATCGTCATTTCTATATCCTCTGTTACGATTCGGATCTGTACTTTTACTCTTTCTTCTATTACCATACGGGCTGCTTTTCTCTACTCTATTCACTACACTATTTCTCTATTTAGATCACGATACGGGGTTCTTGCCGAGCGAGTATTATCGAGCAAGTACTATTAGTGCGAGTGATATTCGAAGGCATCTGTCATCAGCATTGTTCGACGGCGTATTATAGTTGTTATTAGCGATTAGAAAGTCTCTACTACAATGAGCATTGCGAAAGTGACAACGAGTATTCGTTGACATCACAAAAGTGACAACGAGTGTTCGTTGACATCACAAACGTGCTGGAGATTTCTGAATAAAAAGTGGCTGGACATCAGACTAGCAACTTTATCCAGTAAAGAAAATACTTGCTTACTACTAAAAAAAAATAGCAGCTTAGTCTAGGTTCTAAGGTGCTAATCGAATGAAAACTCTGAATTTCAAACCGTGGAGATGGCAACGGGAAGACACTCGACAATTTTACTGAAGAAGTGTATGGCAAAAGAAACGTCAGTATCCCCCATGTGCTGAAGTTATATGTCATTTTCATTAAAAATATATTCCAGATGAAGTGCCGGATAAAACAACACGGTCTGTAACATAATAACAATTTTAGGTAGAAGCTTATGAAGCTTTATTCGACTCATTCTGATTTAGCACTGAAAAACGTTCATTTTATTGTGATGGATGATTACAAGCGAGAGGGGAGATTTGATGAGCTTATTTTATTGCCACACGATCTATATAAGAAATGGATTCACTAGCCTCGCAAACTTCTGCACTTTACATAGTTGTTTAACTTTGGAAATCTCTAAATAACAAAATAAATTTTCAGACTTTTCTTAAGTAAATTAAGGCTAGAAATAAAACAAATGAACAAACATATTACGATTATTAGTTCTACTCTGTGCATATGCAGTGACCCTAAGCAAAATCCTAATCAAATAAATGTCGATGCATTGTTCAGAATAGCCTGCAAACACCATTGTCTCTCAAAATATGTACGAGGGGGATTCAAAACGTAATGCAATTTGTTTTATTACATAAGAGATAGGGAACACAATCAAACATAAAGGGTGTTTCATTAAGACGGATTATATATAAGGGTGTTTCATTAAGACAGAACAAATTCCTCAGTAATTAAATCAGTGTTATTGGTGTAAATTTACTTATTTCTCTATTAGATCATGTTATTTAAGTCATGTCAATTATGTGTGAAAAATAATATTGCCCAAATGTCTGCCAAATCTCAATGAAAACGAACAAAATCATTAGACGTTTAATCATAATTCACATTTAAAATCGGACCAAGTTAATTGGAACACCCTTCATAATACATTATAATATAGCTATACATCATAGGTTCACATCCCTACTCTTGAATCTGGTCGTCACCTCTTTCTATGGCAGTGTTTCAGATACGAATGGGGGCATGTGTCCCAGCTTCGTAAAATTCAGCTGTCTACTGATATAGCCAATTCCTTACATCAGATCACGCTTGATCATCAACTGTCTTAGCACCCTCAGCAGACTTCCATCTCTTTGATCCAAGGATGGAGACACTGAAGGGCAAACGTTATGATGGTGATCAAAAAGTGAAAACTGCTTAAAGGAATTGGCAATATTTAGCTGAGTTTTACGAAGCTGTAATACATGCCATAATTCTTAGGGTGGAACACTACCATTGAAAGAGATGGTGCCATCCAAAGAGGAAGTGCCATCCAAAGAGGTGGTGACTATGTTGAGAAGTAGGGCTGTGATCTATAGCTATATCTTGAAGTACGATATGTTTTTTTGTTTTCCTTATTTCTTATACAGGCTGCGGCAGAAACGCTACCAACTTAATGATAAGACATTAGCTAGATGAAGACACTGCCGGTAATATTTTACCATTATGTGGGAGATATTTCTGCCGCACAGAAAATACGTGTATTTATATTCAATTGTTTTTTGTTTTTGTTTTTGTTTTTTTTAATAACAAGTTAAGGTGACGGGTTTAATCAATGGTAATTTATTACCACTACCAAATTTAAATTTACTGCTACGTTTACATGGATTCTATCTTCTTTTGTTAAAGTTTTTTTAATACAATGTCAATCGCTATCCTCCTGATTACTTTTCCTCTGTTTTCGCTCCTTAGCAATGTTCCTATTTCTAACTCTTATACACCCAATAACCCCTTGCCTCCCGGTGGCTTTAATGGCTTGCTTGAGCTGAACTCGATTAAAAAACAACCCTAACTACAATTTGATAGCTTGACGCAGAAAGATAATATCACCCTTTCCGTTTTTAAACAAACTACCCGCGCCATAGAATATGTACTGTGATTTAGCGGATGTCTATTTTCGACGACCGTTTATGCTTCCGTTAACGATCCGGGATTTGAAGGTCAACCGGCTAAGACGGTAGAATGGATTTTAGTATTAGATGACTACAATCATCTGAAGACTCAAAGGGACTTTAAAACGTACACGCCGCGCTTAAAATAAATTTTCTTTATGCCGAATTGCCACCGTTTGATGTAGAGAGGCATTAAAAAATTTTAATCGATTCTTTTAGTTGGATTCGTAAAATACAGTCGATCATAGATCACGTAATTAGAATTGACATCGTGGATTTGTATCAAAACTCCAGAGACATATATTAACATTTCTATTTAATAATATATGTCTAAACGAAGGGCTGGTACCGAAATATTATTGGAATTTCATCAGAAAGTTTCAAGAAGGTGAGCGAGTACGAAGACACATGACAAAAGCCAAAGGGTACAAAAGTCGAAGTATTTTGGATATAACAATCAAGACGAGCATGCTGGCACCGAATACCAAAGCCTGCAATTAGGGATAGTTCCTAATTTCAAGACTTTTTACTTTCATTTATAGATAATCTCATATTTACAGACTACTTTTAGCGGACAAAAATGGTTTATATAAAATGTTTTCAACTTGATACTGAGGAGAAATGGGATTGTGAAGAGAATTAGTTAATCACGAAACAATCTGATCAATTCAATTGATTAGAATGTATTTTTAGATAAATATCCAAACAGCGATATATTTGGCGATTAGAATAGCTATGATCTTAAAGTATATATATATATATATATATATATATATATATATATATATATATATATATATATGTGTGTGTGTGTGCGTGCGTGTATATATATATATATATATATATATATATATATAAGTTTGGTGCAAAAATCATGTCGTTTTCTCACATATGTTACTATTTGAGAAAACGACATTATTTTTGCACCAATCTAATATATATTATGTACCACCACAGATTCGCGATATTTAAGGTTTAAAACTAAGCGTCTTGAGTCTTTATTTTAATTTTAATTTCAAGTTAATAGATTAAATTTAATATTTCGATTAACCAAATTACTTTGCTCTATTTCAAAGCTTATTTAAACTAACTGAAATTAGTTTTAGTTTTGAAATGACTAAAATTGCTGATTTTAGCGCTATTTCTAGCGATCTGTCATCGCGAGGTAATTCTCTATATTAAAAAGAATGTTTCAAAAATAAAATATTCATTTCTGGAACTTTATTTGAGGAATATTACCTGATTTAAAGTTTAATTAATCTGATTTGAAACAAATATTACTTACTTGAAGTTTAAAATAATGCAGAAATGCATTTTATTGACACGGCGCTAGCTGTTTATTTAAGGTGTTGACATATTGACAGCTTGAATGACATATAGAAGTTTATCTAAGGTTTTTTTCTACGATGGCTATATCTGTAAAAATAATTGAGGAATATAACATGAGGACTCTTTTTTATATAATTTTTAAGTGCTCAGTAATTTTAAAAATTTAGGAAAATATTCTCTGTAATCTACAGTCTATATTGAATTTGTAATACTTTGGCTTTACGTTTACTATCGTTATCACAATTATTTTCTGATACTGTCGTGTATGAACAACCGTATGTACAAAAATCGGCACATTTATACACATTTTTTAAGCATTTCACCCCAAGCAAGGCGGGAAGCCACTAGGACGCAAGGGGTTACAGAAAATTTGGAGCAAGATCAGATAGGAGTGATAGAAGAAAGGATGAGGAGAAGGGTAGTGGATAGATCAAGGCAACTGGAGTTGTCGATTGACATTACACTTAAATAGCTGGAGATTATAGCTCTCAGGGAAACTGGAATAGGGAAGGGAGTTCCACAGGCGAGAGGTGCGAGACATGAAGCTATTGGAGTAGAAGAGACGGCTGCATTTAGGAGTTTCGACAGTGAAGGGGTGAGAGCGGGATGCCAGCCTCGTAGGGCATGAAGTCTGGGAACCAGCGAACGCAGCTCCTCGGAGCAATTTCCATGAAAGTATTTGTAAAACAGACAGAGAGAGGCGACGGCGCATCTGTGAGAAAGTGACTGTAGACGAGATGCCAGAGCAGGGCCAATTATATTGCATACAAAAAATGTCAGTTCGAATTTATATTTTCTCTTTTTTAAAACATTTTTCAGGAGAATAGGTTTGTCAAGTCCACTAACAGTTACCGCTATTTCCAAGGCTTCCTTTCTACATTTTTGTCTGATATTGTGTGGAACGTCAGCAACATGATTATGTCTTTTTTTTTCTCTTCGCAGTTAAATGGGCTATCTGTTCCAGATGTTGCTGTTGGTTACAGATGTGGTGTCTTTTATTTGTTACTACTTTTTATGCGTGATTCTGTTTTCAATAAGTGATATGGAAAAGTTGTTTGTATATAAAGGACAGTTTAGATATTTCCTTACGGATGACAGTTATATCGAAGTTTCGATGATGAGGCGGTTCCTACGATTTAAATTAAAGCAAAACTATTCTCAACTCGTAAAATTCGTAAACTTAAGGAATCACCACATATGCTAGGCCACGAAAATCTCCTGAGCCGACCAAGCATAGAAATAAATACAATATGGGAACCAGTAATAAGGAGTGCCAGAGAAAAGCAATGATAACAGAGTTGCAATATGAGCTCTGGTAAAAAAAGGTTGCTGAAAACATTAGGTTTATAATACACAGAAATTCATACCCAGATGTCAAGGACACATGGCACAGTGGATAAAGGCGTTGGTTAGATCCAGTGACAGACCCAAAGAATGTGAGTTCAATAGCCGGTTTAGGCAGGAGATAACTGATAACTGACATCCATCAAACATGGCACGTGGAACTAGAACAGTCTACGCCAGTGATCGAAATAAAGGGTTCTCTTCGAAATTCCAGCCACTTGAAGAAGGCCGGAGCGTACAAATATGGCGACAAAGATGAGGACAATAGTCCGACTAATGTAAATACTGTACATAATACCTCATCTCAGAAATATACAGACTCTATTCTCAAATTATATATATATATATATATATATATATACATACATACATAATATATACATACATAATATAATATAATATAATATAAAAGGCTCAAACACTAATATTCCATGGAATATTAGTATTTGAGATTTATATTCTTGCTCTGTCCTGAACATTGAGCTCTAACTGGATACTATCCTCTTGGAAATTTATATATATATATTCATGAATCATTCATACAAAAAAAAAATATAGAGGTTAATGATTTAAATGGCGAAGAATACATCGCCGCAAACAATATAAATAAGATACATCAACCCCGAACCTGTATATGAATGATATGATCCCCGTTTATAAATTCCAGTTGCATAAGGTCTTTTTAATTTTTTACAAGCTTTCGTCTGTTCCTACAGACATCATCAGATCGGGAAGTAGATCTTGTTCTTGTTTTTACTTCTCAGTAATAAGAGGACAACGAAAATAGATATGTAATCCGAAAAAATGTTATGAGAAATGTGTTATTGTTATGGAACGTGCGGTCGCAACCCTAAGTTTGAATTTAAATTTTAAGGTTGTGCGTTTTTGTACAAATATAGCAATAAGAGAATTCTTTTTTAGTGGTAGATTTTTTCCGTCAATATGGCATGAACTATATTGTTCAATAATTACAGTAATGTCACACTTATTATCCGAAAGTTGCACACTGGATCAGTTATT
>OZ010580.1:73929576-73982076 GCA_963932145.1 Acanthosepion lycidas | reverse complement strand
AGAGAGAGAGAGAAGTGCTTTTTCTGTATTTTATATTACCTAGTCATTCGATAATGGTAGAAACGAAATTTCCAAGGATTTTCAGTGGTACCAAATAAAATTTAAAATGTAAATGTATGCTCGCTCGGTATATAATATTATCAGTCATCCATTGACCGTTTAAGGGACAAATCCTATTTTGTCGGCAGTTACATTTACTTTTGGAAACATTTACGTTGTCTTTGTTGTAAATATATTTGTTTAATATAATGTTGTTATGTTGGGATATGGATTTGTCTATGGTATTACCGCAGCTATAGCTGATGTTAACATTATTTTTGTTAAAAAATCTTTTTTAGTGTTGGTCAATGATTAAAGTGCTTATGAATTAAATTTAGGAAACTTCTTCGGATATTAGTTTAACAATTACAGTTGAAAAGGTGAATTAAACCATATGACGTTCCGCTTAAGATGTTTTTGTTTCTTATTTTCTCTTTTTTTTTTCTAAAATACTCTAAATTTATTTTTTTTCAAAATAATCTAATTTTACGTTATAAGTTCTAATTAGTTCTAAAGCCTGTATATATTTAATTTTAATATTATCAAATATTTCCTTATTGATGGAGTTAATAGATAATCTAACTTGGACTGATTTATGTAAATTATTTAAAATTTTGTGTTGATTTTTTTATTACTTTACTGACGTATCTATGATTATATAGATCTTTTGTATATGGTTTATAATAACCATTATTCACGTCTACGGTTACATCGAGAGGGTTGGTCACTTTAGCATTGATAGTTGGTGAGCTTTAAAAATTTCAGATACTTTCTCAATCGATCTATATTTCTTGAGTTAGCTTTACCTGGAAGAACTAGACCGTCATCTGTATAGAGCCCAGTGTCCTTAATAGCGAAAACAAATCTGACTCGCTACAAAAATAGAATTTGAACATGGTTGCATCCTATAGCAATATTAAATTCTGAGTTACTTCTTTTGTTCCACAGCTAACCGTTATATCAGGTCATCCCATAAGTTCTGTCCGAATTTTACCTTTTTTTAAAATGAATGAAATTTAAAGAGTATTTTATAATGTCTAATGGAGCTGAACATTATTTTTATGTTTAGATGCATTTAAACTGATCAAATTTTATTTCAGAGAACAATAAAATTAAATTTTGTTTGATTTCCTGCTAACATGGAAGTACCCAAGAATCATTTGAGGCACATAATGATTTATGAGTTCAAGAAAGGAAACTCAGCAGCCGAAGCGGCTAGAAACATTCACTCAGTTTATGGAGAGGAATGTGTGAATGAAAGAACTTGTAGAAGATGGTTAGCAAAACTCAAAGATGGAGATTTCACCCTTGAAGATGATGATCGAACCGGACGTCCAGTTGAGTTTGATGAAAAGCTTCTTGAAGCAGCCCTTGAAGAAAATCCTGCTTTATCAGTTGAGGAATTGGCAGTGGTTCTCAGTTCAAACCATACAACTGTTCATCGTCATCTTCAACAACTTGAAAAAGTTCCTAAACTTGGAAAATGGGTGCCTCATGAATTGCCTGAAAACAATCTCAAATCCCGAGTTGACATCTGCTCTTCTCTCCATTCTCGCTAACTTGTTTCACCTTTTTTGGATAAACTTGTGACTGATGACGAAAAATGGATCTTTTATCGAAATGTTAAGCGTCGTAGACAGTGGCTTGGTAAAGGGGAAAGACCCCAGCCACAGCTGAGAAGGGAAATTCATGGGCAAAACGTTCTTCTTTCAATCTGATGGGATCGCCAAGGAAAATCCACTGAATTCTTACCACCTAATGCAACAATTAATGCTCAAATATACTGTCAGCAATTAGAGCGTTTGAACCAAGCTTTGAGTTAAAAAGACCTGCTCTGGTGAATCGAAAAGAGGTGATGTTTCATCAGGACAATGCACGACCCCACACAGCAAGAATCACGTCACAAAAGATCGAAGAACTTGGTTGGGAGAAAATTCCTCATCCACCTTATTCTCCCGATCTTACTCCTTCAGACTACCATCTGTTTCGTAGCTTACAAAATCATTTGGAAGAAACAGCTTTTGTAACACAGGAAGAGGTTAAAACTGACATTTATGAGTTCTTCGAATCAAAGCCAAAAGAATTTTACAGTAATGGAATTAGTAAGCTTGTTAATAGATGGAAGGAATCATAGATAATCAGGGAAAATACATTGTTGATTGAATCGGTAATTAAATGTAACATTTGGTCACTTGTTTTCTTTTATTCAAAATTCAGACAGAACTTATGGGATGACCTGATAAAATAGTTTAGGTTTTATGCAAAGATGAACTTGAAGTGATAGATATGTGGTTCTACAGAAGGATGCTAAGAATATCATGAACTACTGTGAGTAATAATAAAGTTTTAGAGGAAATGAAAAGAAAAGACATCTATAATTAATATCAGAAACACTTGAAATTACTAGAGCACATAATGAGGAAAGAGGGCTTGAAAAATTTAATACCAGCAGGACATTGAAGGCAGGAGGGACGGATGAAAAGAGTGCATAACCTATCTTGTGTAAATGAAACCTAGCTTGTGTAAGTGGATGGCAGGGCAGGTCTTTGGAGAGATAGTAACAGGATAACATTTTTAAGAGTTACAAAGGACGGGTAATTGTGGAGAGCCATGATCAGTGATGTCCTGAAGACCAGGAACACCAGGAAGAAAGTTGAAATATCTAGGGCGCATAATAAGGAAAATCTGATACTCACAGGTCAGATTGAAGGTAAAATGGACAAAGGAAGGCCCGTAATATAATTAGGAAGCTTGATTAAATGGATGGCGGAAGAAGGATTAAGCGAACTAGCAAAAATACCAAATTTATTAACAGCTACGAAAGACAGGAAATTGAGGAGAGACATAATCGCCGACGTCCTTTAGAGATACGGCACATAAAGATGAAAGATTGATGGTAATTGGATTGTCCTAATTCTTCCTTCATTTTCGCCGGTGCTGGTCAACAAACTAATCCTTTCTGACGACAGATGCCATGTTGAGTAGATATATCTCCTCTTCGTCATTTTCTCCTTTTCATCATCTTAATTTTATTGCCTCATCTCCGAGTACAGCTTTTACCCACTTATCGGGTCTGCTTGATATTCGGAATAAATCTGAAATGGGGGTTATCAATTCGAAACTTTAATTACCACCAAATTGAATTGAGCGCAGTTTCAGTAGCGACTTGACAATAAGTTAATAATTTCAATTTCCAGTAATTGATCGGGGACTGCGTCGGGTCAATCTTTGTAATTATGAATTTCATTGCGTATTAATATTTAAAAGTGGTTTGATTATCCAACACCTGATGAGAAAATCAGAATGAAAACTTCGTTTATCATTCTTTTACTCTAATCTTTATTATGCACTGGGGCAGAAGAATTTTATTCTATTTTATTTTTTATATTCAAGGCCAAGGGCTTCTCAGGGTAGAGTGTTACTGAAAACGATTGTTATGTGAGCGGCAAAAGGAAAATGTAAGGGGCACTAATTACGAGAATGCGTGGGAAAAACAGTTAACCCTAGACTTGGACAGGCTTAGAGTGTAGTAGTCGGGAAAGCATCCTCTTGGGAGTCGTTTCCACAAGTAGCGGTTTGTAGGAAGAAGTTGTTTTAGTGGAACTTCTGAATAGTGGAAAGAAAGCCTCATATACATATATATATGTGTGTGTGTGTGTATGTGTATATATATATGTATATATATATATATGTATATATATGTAGATATATATACACACACACGCACACACACACACAGACACACACACACACATATATATATATATATATATATATATATATATATATATATATATATATATATATGATTTGTTCATCCAAGGCCCCATAGCCACTCGAGGTAGATGTTTACTGAAGGAGTTTGCTGTGTGAGCAGTAAGAGGTAAGAGGCGCTGCTCATGAGGACATGTGGGAAAGATAACGGTTAACCCTAGAGTTGAACAGGTTAAGATCGTAGTGGTCGAGAAACCATCTTCTTGGGTGTTATTTCGACAAAGTAGCAGTTCGTGGGAAGAATATATATATATATATATATATATATATATATATATATATATATATATATTTATATATATATATATAAAATTTTCTCCCTGTACAAGGCCCAAGTGTCATTCAAGATAGAGGGTTACTGAAGGAGTAAGAGGCGCTGTTTATGTCTGAAAGATAGCGGCTAACCCTAGACTTAAAGAAGTCAAGATTGTAGTGGTCGGGAAAGCATCGTCACGGGAGTCAGTTTCGCTAATTAGAGTTTCTTGGGAAGAAGCTGTGTAATATAAAGTGAAGTGTGGTTCGGCTCAGTGTACGCGGTGTAGTGTTTCTTAGTTGCGTGGTTTAGAGTTGGTGGAAATCGATCGTCTGAACTTTTCCCACGGAAATAGCGACAGAGCAGCTAGAAACTTGCAACGTTTCGTCTGTGAGCAAGGTCTTGAAGGTGGGGGTAATTCATCATCCACAAGGCCGCATAGACATTTTTGGACTCCATAAAGACTGGAAAGTGAAGACTTGGCAGCTCCAGCCCGGATATGTCAACAGCATTCCATTTTCAATATAACAGTCATCTTCCGGCTTCTTGCTTTCCTGTCAACTACGATCTTCAGAATTTAAATGCAATGTCAGTTTTCCGTCTGTTTTTAATCATATCCTCTTTCTGTACTTTCTCCCCAGTTCCATTCAATCTCGGTAACCGAATGCGTCTTAGTGGCTTTATCGCCTTGCTTTTTTTAATATCTTAAGGAAAATAGAAAGAGAAAGTAAAGTAGAAAGAAACAGTTGACATTTCTAGGACATCATAATGAGAAAGGAGGTCTTGGAGAATTTGACACTAACAAGATATTGCGAATGTAAAACGGACATTCGGTGGCAGTGAGCCGCCTATCTGACAAGCTTGTGTGCATGGATTGCAAAACCGTCGTTGGTAGGTGGATAGCAAAAAAGATATTTTACTAAGAGCAACAACAGATAAGAAATGTGGAGATCCATGATCGTCCATGTTTTCAAAGGACACGGTACATGAACAGAAGACGCCGTGGTTTCGATTTTCATTTAGTGCTCCATACACGTGACCTTGTGCCAAACTAAGCTGAGATTTATAAATGACAACAAACTTGGCATGACCTCTTATTGTTTGAACGCGTTGTTATTTTTTTTAACGCTTCATTCAGTCCTGTATCTGCTCGGTAATGCTCATGATGTATTACTCCAGAACGAGGCTACCTATAGAAATATTAAATTTTTGAAATGGCTTTCTGAGTTTAGATCAACCGTCTACAAAATGCTATCTCATAAGATTATTCGATATAAAATCACATGAAGTAGTTTATAAATCGGTAAAAAGATGAAGAAATAAAAGACCCACCATCAAAGACCTGTTTTCGGAAATCAGTGGCGTTGCTATTAATGTAATCTTAAGCTATTTATTGATTTACTTTCGTTAACGGATTCTCTTTCTAATGTTCTTCATGATAAATTTCTGCTTCGCTTGCTTGCAGTTTCTTCAGTGCATAAGTTAAGCCGGAAATGACAACACAGCAAGGTGGAGGGGGGAAGCCCCGAAATAAAGTTTCACTGAAACCCTTTGAATAGGAAATTCTGCCGCTTCGACTGATCTTTTAAGTTCAGTTTACGCGAAAGCGCGCGTCCTGCTCGCGCAGGAAGCGGCGGATGTGCTTCAAGCGAAAGCCACGATCGAATAAAGGGTTTAACAGAGCAGACTGTCATGTCGTCGTACGTGTGTAGATGACTACTGAGCTTACCATAGCCTCAAACGAATAATAGGAATACTGTGTCGCGCAAATCTTTCTAGCAGGAAAGACACGTATGACTGTCCGCTTTGAAACCAGTTTCGCAAATGCACACACACACACACACACACATGAAACAAAAATACAATAAAACACCTCTTTGTGCTAATAGGAATATATACTGGAAAAACAAGGTGGATAAAATAAGTAAAGGTATATTGTAAAAAAAACAAAACAAAACAAAAACAGTACAATAAGAATAAAGGTAACAGTTATGCACAAGGTCGTCGCAAGTCAACCAGTAGTGAGTGCTACTATTGGAAGGTCGGTAGTTCTTATGTAAGTCTAAGTCGTACTCAACAGATCCCGGCTGGTAATATTTACCAACACATCTACGGGATAGGATGTAGCACGAGGCCGAATTTAATTTGGGGCAATCCGCGCCCGTAGGCTCGGCCCCAAATTCCCCGTAAACCCTGCATAAACGTGTTCGGGTCTGTCTACCTCCCAGGACAAGACTCTGCCCTTCGGCATAGCCTCGTCCAGGTTCCTCTCTGCCCGAATGCAGAGAGTTCGATAGCACAGTTCGATAGCAGTTAGGATCTGAATAACAGAACCCAGCAAGGTTATTTACCTTACCTTCCCGCGAGGCAGGATGTGGCTCAAGGCCGTTTTTAATTTTTGGGTTAAAACCGTGCTCGTGGACTCGGCCAAAAATTCCCCCTAGACCCCATAAAAATGGGGTCGGGTAGCTGTCAACCACCACAGACGAGGCTGCTCTTCGGCATAGCCTCTTCTGGGTTCCTCTCTTCCCGGAAGGCAGAGAGTTCGATAGAAGCCAAGATCTGAATAACAGATCCCAGCAAGGATATTTGCCAACCGCCCCATGCGGTCAGATATGGCAAAAAGCCGAATTCAGTGTGGGGTATCCGATCCCGTAGGCTTGGGCAAAAATTCTCCGTATACCCCGTAAAAAACGGGGTCGGGTAGCTGTCTACCACCCCAGACTAGGCTATGCCGAAAGGCAGTCTCGTCTGGGTTCCTCTCTGCCCGAAGGCAGACAGTTCGATAGCAGCCAATACCTGAATAACAGATCCTAGCAAGTGTCTGTAGTCCGTTGACTTCCAGATACTTATAGGTAGTTACTACCTATAGTGTAGTCAATCATGGAGGTAACAGGTTATTCCATTACATCAGTGAGGTACATTAAAAAAAGGCATTAAAAAAGCTAAAATAAAAATAAAAAACGATTCCAAATTTTAGAGTCTATCTTCATAAAAACTTGCCGGATGTATGGTTCAGAGGGAGAAATCGGAGAGACGACTTCGAATTCTGGTAGGGTTCGTTATATTCACTTATGTGTAAATCCCACTACAAAAAATATGAATCCATCCCGCAAACTATGGACTAATTAGTAGGAAGTGTATCTGGAAAAATCATTGCTATTCTAATAGTCACTGCCAAAAGAATAATCAAGAATTATTCTCACTCTCAACGACAGTGGGTTGATAAACCGCAAAAAAAAAAAAAAAAAAAATCAATCAGTTTATCAAAACTTTGTGCAAGTCGTACAATTATTGATGAAAACATCATAAGAAATTAAAATGTGATAATTAATATAAGACAACTATTAGATTTGTCTAACGCTTGGCGAGCTATTCGAGTTGAAAAGTTCTCTATCTTCCTAAAGTGTCCCATAGCTGTAGACCTGTTCCAAAACAAGGCACCTCGGAGCTGGGTAATGATGAGCGAATGATTGTGGTTGGCCCTGAGTAGCGATTTCTATCCTCATTCAAAGCTGCGTACCAAGCTTATCTTAGTTTAGGAATTATCTAAATATTTCCGCATTTGTCGAGCAAGTCTAACTGACCATTTCTTCTGTGTTGTGATTTCAATCCTCATTGGGCACCTCATAGTTATAAACTCGTACAAAACAAAGCTAACTTTAGTAAATAAAGGCACCTCGACTTGGGATAATAGTTCGCAAGCTAATTTATTTGTTCATTACGAAAATGTAATGATTTACGTCCTAACTAATTGCCCCATATTTATAAAGGTTTGTAAAACTAAACTAAGTTTCATAAATGTGATGTCTTCTAATCTTTTGAACTTACAATTATTTTGTTTAATGTTTCTATTAAACCTGCGTAAAATCCTGTATTGGCTGGGAAAAAATAAAAATCCTGTTTTAATTATTCGTGTATCAAAATCAACGGAATTAATTATTATTTTGAAAATTTCTACGAATAAATCATTCATCCCTACCGCCATAAAGGGGGACAATTGGGATTAATGAATTGAAAAAGATAATCGTCAGAATACTATTATAATTTTGGTTGTCCCTCTTTTCGTCAGTTCGCACGACCACTACGCCCTACTAATATCTCATAAATAATAGACTATTCCGTATTGGTCGCGTGGAAGGACACTGCTTGGTTTCAGTGAGAAAATCGAAGAAGAGAGAGAATTATATTAAGCTGATAAGAACAGATACTACGCTTTGATCCCAGATATAAAAAAAAAGCTGAGAATCGATTGTATTTTCTTGACGCCACATGCTGGCAGGATATGATACAAGTAAAATTTAATGCAGGGAGCCCGAGCGCATGCATCCGGCTAGCTCCCAAAATAGTCCATCCTCCGCAATTATTGGTCACGCTAGTATCGTTATTACTAACCTTTGCCCCACTTTAGTTGTTCTGAGTGCGGTACAAACGCGGGCAGCTCTTTCCCGAGATTGGTTTGGTTTGGTTTACGGCATATCAACCTCAATGGGTTATTTAATGCCGACAAAAATTTTATTGCTGGTAATATGTTTTTCTTCAAAAATCTATTTCTGGGAATATTTTTCCTTGGAGAAATCTATAGCTGGTCATATTTTTTTCCAAAGAATATATAACTGTATGTATTGCTGGTATTTTAATTTTTTTAAGTATTGCTGATAATAATTTTTCCTTCGAAAATTATTGCTGGTAATATTATTTTTATTACAAAGTATTTCTGGTATTAAAACCTATTTTTTACACAAGTTTGGGTGTTAACTATTTGCCCATAGCTGGGACCCTAACAGGTGCTACCACCCCGGGTCAGGGTGGACCTGGGAACACCAGCAATTAAGAGGTGGTTCCATGCTCCTCAAAACGTCCTGATCAGAGGCCTTGCTGTTGGACGTAGTTTGTCGTTTTACCCAGGACGCGGATGTAGTTTTTCTTTATAGCCAGGATGTTTTCCCGAGATTGGGCAGCTCTCAGTAATAAATTCAGTTCTGCTCTGAGACACAACTGAGAGATGAAATGTAGTTTATCCGCTCGGGGGCAGCCAAAACGCCGAGAAGCGAGTGCCTTTTCTTACCGCTGGCAGGATGTGACACAAGGTGTGTTTAATGTAGGGAGCCTGCACACGTGCACCCTGGTCAGGTCCCCAAATAGCCCAGCCCCAGTAACTTTTGGAGATGTCACCTCGCTAATTGCTGATTCGTCAATTAACGGTCTAATGAAAAATTACTGCTATAATATTTTTGGTGGTGGTGGTGGTGGTGTTGTTGTTGTTGTTGTTGTTGTTTTTTGTATATATATATATATATATGATCCTATCATATATAAGTTACATCAGAATGATGATATATTTACAACAATTTGTGTATCACTTTTATTATTCCAGAGACCTTTTTTTTATTCCTTCTCTGTAACCTTAAAATGTTTCAGAGGTAATCAAGTGCTAGAGTGCCTAGAACCAGGGCGAGCGATGAAAAATATAAAAACGAATAAAATATACTTTTTAGTAATAAAAATATAATGTCTTTCAACTGACGGCAAAAACGCGAGCTGATTTATTCTATCTTCTAACTGGAATCTTACCGGAAGCAGTTATTTATCAAAAGCAGCTGGTATGAAATTTAATCAAAAATCAACTACAGTAGATAACAAGACCAAACAAAAAAGTAGATTTCGTAGTTCCTCGAAAACGTTATATATATATATATATATATATATATATATATATATATATATATATATATATATATATATATAAGAAATGGACAAAATGTTTATGTTTATCTATAAAAAGAACGTTAAACATAAAAAAATGTCTTTAATATATATATATATATATATATATATATATATATATATATATATAAACCGCATATGATAAAAGGATATAGATTTTCTCACAATCGGAATCGATTGAGGTAATTTTATTTAGTCGTGGAAGTGTTGCTTCTTTAACAAGATCCATTGCAAATAACTTGCGCTTGGAAATCGAGACTACATAATACGCTAAACAGTCTCCAAATATTTGATATTTCCTTTAAACTGATGGATCGAGAGTGTTGTCATTGAAACAGATTGGTATCATATATGACTGCATATTTTCTGCAAGCTACTAAAGCATGTAATCTAACTCGTCGATTATATGTCAAACTCTGCATCGCGGGGACCCAAGTTTAACGAGCTAGTTATAACAGACTGTTTACAGTTGGATAAAGCGCTCGAATCTCAACGTGGGATTCACACAAAACTCATCAGAGTGGTTGTAAAATCAAAGCCCCATTCGTTATGTGCTTCTCCGGGGCTACATCGGGTTTTCGATTCAGAGGTTTCCTTCTACTAGATTAGTTGCCAACCAAAGCTCAAGTGCCCAGTCTGAATTTATTATTTAACCCATAGTTGGGGGAAGAAAAACGGCTTTGTAGCTCTCACAGGTGTACTTATGTGAAAGTGACCGTTACGAAAATCGATTGGAAGTTGAACTCGGTTCACCTATTTTCATTTCCAAGAAACTTTCCATTGCATCACCTGCACATGAACCGGATAAGAATAGATACTACACTTTAATCTCACATAAAAGGCTGAGAAGCAATTCTAAACTTATTAATAAAAAAATAAGTATTCTGTGAGATCATTTAGCAAATGGAGCGTCAGAAGGCTAGCTTCCTAGTCGAATCTAATAATTCGAGCAGTGGGCGAGTAATATTTCAAGATAAGGTTAATAGTTATATTATTCGCCCACTGATTTAGCTACCGTAACCAAGCTGCTGGCGAAAATAAATCTAAATCTATCGCTTATTGCTTCTCCGAATTTCTCCACACCATATTATTTTAGCAATAATAATAGTAATCCTGATGAGAATACCATTGAATGTTAGAGTGGCGCCGCTTATCATAACCTTTATATAGTGTTGCATTATTACATTTGGCACGTCAAAATATATATATATATGTGTGTGTGTGTGTATGTGTGTGTGCGCTCGCGCGCGGGTGCGTGTGTGTGGGTGACAAAAATATTCTTTAAGGTATGCTATATTTATGGGTAAAAGTGCTGAATATCAGAGACAGAGAGAGAGAGCGTATGTAAACATAAAAGTGAACACTAAAGTCAACACGAAGCGCAAGTTGTTTCGTGCTTCAATGCAATCTTAAGGCCATGTCTAAAGATTGCGTTAAAGTAGAAAACAGGCTTTTGCCGCTTGGTGTTGATCTCAGAGTCCACTAATATATATATATATATATATATATATATATATATATATATATATATATATATATATATATTAATTTTAACATATAGGCAAAAACAGTTTACTCACTACAATGATGCAACTTCGTTTCGGTGCATTTCAATTGCACCTCGACTGGTGAGAACCCAAAATGGTTATGAACAATTCTGCTTGTACGCAATCCGTATGTGAAACGTTACTTCCCTTTTTTTCCATTTGTTTGTTAAAAAAATATACATAAAGCAAAAAAGTGTCGGAGTGAAACAGTAAAATATTACTTGTTGATAGCAGTTTAGTGAAGGATTTGAAAGATTCCTTGTTAATAACAACGGTCAAAAGTTTAGGCATAGCATTTCCAAGCCTCCTAAGAATGAGGGGTGGGGGAGGAAAGGTGGGAATAGGAGAAAGTAATAAACGATGAAAGAGGAAGGAAGGATAAATTCTAATGATATTTATAGTAGTAATTGGGATTGTTTTTTTTTTATAAAAGAAGCAAGCTAAACCTGAATTTTGAACTATTCACGGACAGTATAACGTGTAGAATAAGTATGGGTGTAAAACAATTTATCTGAAATTAAATTTATATATTCACACACACACACACACATATATATATATATATATATATATATATATATATATATATATATATATATATATATATATATATATATATATATAAATGACAATAGGAAAACTGTAGTTGCTGCCGACGCGCTTCGCCCAACGTGGACCTTCTCAAAGCAAAAAACGAAACATTTTCGGTTTTTTGCTTTGAGAAGTTCCACGTTGGGCGAAGCGCGTCGACAGGTTTTCCTATTGTCATTTATATCTATAAATATTGTCTTTTCTACAGGTTGACTCTGAGAAATTTTCACACACACACACACACACACATATACATATATATACCACTGCTTGAACCGGCTTCTAACGCCCCGGATGGAGCGGCTTGGGGATAGAAGATGTGACTCATGGGGGCACAGTTCGTTGGTATATGTAGACTCGGATGAGTTACACAACCGAATTTGGGAAGAGCTGGCGCTATATCGAGACTGCTTTGTTACCAATCTGTCACCTTTACCTGTTAGTCTAGTGAGTGTGGCACTTGCGTCATATCGTAGCGATCTGGGTTCGATTCTAGGTAGTGGATGCGCACTGCTGACGACTCCGAAGAATAGTGAGAAACGGCCGTCCATTGCATTCTTCTGGACTCAATTAATTATTATGGTATGTATGTATATATATATATATACACATACATACCCAAATTTTGGCAAGACTGTGTGTGTGTGTGTGTGTGTGTGTGTGTGTGTGTGTGTGTGTGTGTGTGTGTGTGTGTGTGTGTGTGTGTGTGTGTGTGTATATCTTTATATGATAGAACTGATTACATTACATATCCTTTTTTGGATTTTGTCGAGATTATCGTGAGATATACCAGGAGTTCTAGATCGGCTAGCAATATACAATGCACAAAGGAATGGTAGATTTGTAAATGTCCAAGACGGATTCTGACTAGAATAATTATCAGACGGTGAACAAACCTTCCTAGCAGAAGAGCTTAGCCATTGATTCAATAGAATCGCTCCACATCATGCCAGTGGTGAAAGTAATGACTTTCCAAGCATCCTAATCAATGTAGGAAAGTCGACCGAGACAACAGCGAACAAAATCAACAAAGCTATCTAACTTTTTTGTCTTTATATATAAGTAACACATATCGGATACATAAGCTGTCTAGGGAAATTAAAACCCAACCACCCCTGAATTAAAATAGATTTTCTTTAACCTAAACAACACGTCATATCAATATTTCTTAGAAAGTTATTCCTAGCATCGCTTGACAATGGAACGATACTATGGATTTTAAGTTTAATTTTTATAATTAAATTTATGAGTTTAGTTTCTGTTTTGAAACATGGAAATTTTCTGTGTCGCGATAGAATCACATTTTTAAAAAGAAAATAATTATATGTTGCTATACTGTTTGTATCAAGCACTGTTTTTTTTTTTTAATAAAAATAATTGCTAAGAAAACCGGATTATAAATCTTACTGGAAAAATGTTTTCGTTTAACATGTTCATCCTTGAAGACTTCATCAGACTAAATTTGTTTCGTTGGTGAGACTAAACATGAACACGAAACGAGAGACGCTGGGAATTTTAAAATTAGAAAAATAAATTTAAATTTGAAAAATTTTGTTTAATGTGATTTGTGTATATAATCCACCCAATTTTATTTAGATTCATTTTTTTACTTTTTATTTCCATCATCTTTATTAAATATCCCACATTGTGATAACAGAATATCTGTCAATATGTGATTTTTGATCAAAAAATATGATGGAAAGAAAAAGAAAAGGAATCTAATGAAATTGACTATATACCCGAAATACATAAAAAAAAAATCTAAATTTAAAACTTTTTCTAAATTTAATTTGTGTGTGTGTGTTTGATTGTCTACCCAAAACACGGATAAAAATTAAAATTTAGGTTTCCCAGCATCCCTCGTCCGTGCGCATGAAAACAACGAAAGACATTTAGTCCGATGAAGTCCCAAAGGACGAAACGCGTCACACGAAAAATTTTTTCCACTTTGTCATATATATATATATATATATATATATATATATATATATATATAGATAGATAGATAGAAAGGACAGTAAGATATATAATCCGGTGTTCTTATTGATATTTTTTATTTTTACAAAAGAGTGCTCAGTGTTAATTTACAGGGCATAAATATTATAAATTAACTGATTTAAAATATGGTTTCTTTGCTACACAGTAATAACCATGTTTCAAAAACTGAAGCTAAAAACTTCAAATTTAATTATATGATTAAAGTTAAAAGCATTAGTTCTGTTTCATCTTCAAGAAAATTTGGAATAACTTATATTACTTATTTTATTATATATATATATATATATATATATATATATATATATATATATATATATATATATATATATGAGATAACGATATATATATATATATATATATTATATAACAAGAAAAATAATCTGGAAAAGATGCATGAAGTTCTAAAGGACGAAATCACTTAAAATTTTCCCCCAAAATTATTCTTCATATATAAAAATTTACATATCGTTACTTCATATATATATAAACTTTGGTTAATGGTCAACAAATATATATATATATATATATATATATATATATATATATATATATATATATATATATATATATATATATATATAGCATGAAAATAAACGATATAGAAATTAATAGGCTAAGAAAGAGAACAACTGACATGTTTTATTCGAAACTTTCCTAATTAGATGCAAATGATTCTTTTTATTGTAATTTATTCATTAGTTTACTTTTTGGGGGACCAGTAAAAGAGGCCAGATCTCAAACAATTTATCACAAATTTACATAATTCTAGGACAGGTTCTCGCCTAAATGATCGCAGCGAAGTTCCTATGTTCTTTTAAGCATACCAAACTTTGATCAATTCTTATTATTCACAATTAATATTTATTTTGATTTTTTTTACTTTTTCAATCAATGGTAGTTTATATTTTCAATTCAATTTTATTATTGATATCCCTATCGGATGTGAAGTTTGCAGAAAGGAGAACTGGAAAACTCCCTATTTTCACCAATTCACGCTCTGAGTACAGATGTTGTGGTATAGACCCCACCCTCTGCCTTTTTGTTTAAAAAGGAAATCGGTTCCATCTAAACTCTTCTTATCTTTCACTCCCCGTAAACCCTTGCTTCTTAGTGGCATTATCGCTTTGTTTGAGCTGAATTGATTAGAAAGAAATTATAGAAAATAAGGGAAATAAAACAAACTATAGTGAAGATTTCTTTATCAGTCTTTATCAAGCATTACCTTAAATAATGGTACGGTGTATTCTTTGCACATTTCTTGCCACTTTTATCTTCAAGATGTTTTTATTTGCGTTTTTAACTGCATATCAACTCATGGCTCATTTAATACTGAAATTTATTTTTCTTCAGGAGCTTTGAAGTAATAAAAATATGATATATATATTTTTGTGATGTACAGAGGCCGTTGATAATTAAGTATAACTCAAGACTTAAATGTTAAAAAAAAAAAACAATATTTAATTACAACCACAAATAAATACGTAACAAGAACAAAGAAGAAAATGTCAATCAAAGATAACTATTTCAGTGAATACCTTTTTAGTAGCGCGGATCGGCTTAATGTCCGGTAAATTATAAGCCAAAACCCAAATCATCGACGCACAATAATTCACACTAATTCGACTGGATAGTTCCATTCAATAGACACTCAATAATCATTCAATAATCACTGCAGTCAGGAGGCTGACACCGATATTTATACACCTGACGGAAAACACCCGCTACGTTAACAATGGAGAGGACGAATTTTTTCTTATTCTGATAAAAGACAAGTGAGGATTACACTTTTTGTTTGTCTAGCGGCACATCAGTTCCTTATGGGTCATTTAATGCCGAAATTTAATTTTCTTGCGAGCATTGGTAATTTCTTTTAAAAAAGTGTATTGCTGGAAATTTTTTATTATGAAAATATATTTCTGGTATTTTTACTGTAAAAATGTATTTTTATACCTTCATAGTGGTTTGACCCCAGTATGGGGGTTGACTATTTACTCATAGTTAAGAGCTTAACAAGTGGTACCATCCCGGGTCAATGCAAACCTGGAAACAACAGCAATTAAGAGGTGGTTCCATGTTCCCCAAAACCTCCCAATCAAATGCCTTAATGTCTCATTTAGTTTATCGTCATGCCCCAAGTGGAATAAATACATTGAATCAATAGCTTTATCTACCTCAAGGAAAGTTGGCTCTCCCTGTCGTGCCAGAATGTTTTTCTCGCCCGAGTCCATCCTTCAAATCTATGAATCAATCATTCGCTCTTGCAGAATATTGCTGTCATATATAGTCTGGATCCCTCGCTGTTTGTCTTAAGGTCCTCGACAAAATCCAGAGACGAATATGCAATATAGTTGGCCCTGATCTGGCATCTCGTTTACAGTTGCGCTCTCACACCCCCTCTGTTTCTTCTACAAATATTTTCACGGCAACTGTTCGGACGAGCTACTTTCGCTGGTTTCCGGACTATTTAAACAAGCTAACCGGCTGGCATCTCGGTCCCACCCTTTCACTGTCAAAACGGTTAAATGTAACTGTTTCTTCTCAAACGGCTTCTTCTCCCGCACTTCTCCCTTCCTCTTAATTGTTTACCCGATGACTATAATCTTCAAATATTCAAGTGTAATGTCAATCAACATCTGACTCCCTGAGCATGTTTCTCGTCCTTCTCTGTATCCTTTCCTCCAACACGCCTCTTTACTCTTGTTCTCAATCTTCTGGAATCCCTTGCATGCCAGTGGCACTCACGCCTTCCTTGGGGTGAATTACTTTAAAAAAACAAACAAAAAAAAACAAACCCGGACACGAAGATTGAACTTTGTACCGGAGTAACGATTGTTGAAAATAGTTTGTTAACCATTGCTAAATGAAGCATCCTATATCCTTTCTCTCTGCATGCAAAAATAAATTCACTTAGTTCTCAGAACTTCCTTTGCTGCTGTTAACAGATTAATGGCAAATGGCGTATAGGTTATTGTCTGATTGACTTGAAGCTATATCAAAGTAATTGGTACTTAAGAAGACGCTGGAACCAAAAGCATAAAAGAATAAGAAAATGTCTGGAAGGAAGTCATTAGGTTTAACCGCCTTTCTGCGGAAACATTGCATAAAAAAAAATCGAAAAGTTTTAGATAAGAGTAAATAAGACGAAATAAATATTTGTCGGGAAATTAAAATGCTTCACCTCGAAATAACAAACAGACAATGAGGATGGTCACATTTGAGACACTTCTTCTATGCGCCATGCCTCATTAGGACACTGGTGGTCATGGCTCTCCACAATTACGCTTGTAGCTCTTAAAAATGTTGTCTTTTTGCTATCCCTCCTAAACCATTTTGCGATCCATTTACACAAGCTCGTTAGGTAGGTTATGAATAGTTTTCTTATGTCCCTATTGCCATCAATATGTTTTGCGAATGTCAAACTTTCCAAGCCCTCTTTCCTCATTATGTGTCCTAGAAATGTCAACTGTCTTTTTCTGAAACTAATTATGTGTCCTTTTTGTTACTGTTTTCTGTAAAACTTCGTCGTTGCTCACATGTTCAGTCCATGGCATTCTTAGCATCCTTATGTAGGACCACTTTTTTATTACTTCAAGTCTCTTCTTCGTCTGTGAGGAGATTGTCTTTTCATTGTTTCTAACGAAATTTTCCTGTTTCTTAATACTTTGCTTAGCTTTTGGAAAGCACCTTTCGCTATCCCAATATGCCTTCGGATTTTTGGTCTCGCACTTTCCGTCCTCTGTTAAAACACTAACCGGAAATATATATATATTTTTTTATTGCCATATTTTGTTAAAGTTGTTAAGCTCAAATATTTAATGATGTCATAAAGGAATTTCTACGGATATTTTATTGTCGCAGAACTCGACAATTAAATGAAGAATTATTTCATTAGATAATTAAAATAGGAAAACCGTGAAATTTCCACATGTCGTTCTAATAAACACTAAATAGTTTGCCTTCGGATTTTTAGTCTCGTATTTTCCGTCTTCTGTTAAAACACTTTCCACTAACCGGAAATATACATAGATTTTTTTTTGTCTTGAAATTGGACTTTTCATTGGAAGCAATTTTGTCGAAATAAGAGTAAATCGACGTGAAACTTGGATGAAAAAGTCAATAATTTTTTTCCCTACAGAGTACTCCTCTGAAAATTCTTTTCGTCCTTCAAATGGTTTCCTTCGCGTTCAGATGATGCTTGGGGTCTCAGTTTATGATTGGTCGGCAAAACTGCCAACTGGTGTGATTAAATGAATTAGAGTGGATGTCAAATTCAAATCTTTTCATTTGTACCCCCTTACTTAAAATAACGACCAGTGTTCATATTTATGATTTTTATTGCAATATTTTGTTAAAGTTGTTAAGCTCAAATATTTAATGATGTCATAATGGAATTTCTACGGATATTTTATTGTCGCAGAACTCGCCAATTAACTGAAGAATTATTTCATTAGATGATTAACATAGGAAAACCGTGAAATTTCTACGTGTCATTCTAATAAACACTAATTAGTGTAAGGATAAATTTATTAATACTTGCTTTCGTAGATATGATTCCAATTTGGAAGTGTCTCATAGATGTTGTAAGTTTTCTTCTACTTCCCTTCTGGACTTAGGCGATCATGGCTCTCCTCAATTTCCTGTCCCTTGTAATTTGTCTTTTTGTTATCTCACCTAAACCCCTTTTGCAAAAGTTCGTTAGGTAGGGTATGAACAGTTTTCTTATGCCCCTATCGCCTTCAATATATTTTGTGAATGTCAAAATTTCCAAGCCCTTTTTTCTCATTATGTGACCTAGAAATGTGAACTCTTTCTGATGATAAGTAACAGTGTCCTTTTTGTTTCCATTTTCTCTAAAACTTCGTCGTTTCTCACATGTTCAGTCCATTGCATTCTCAGTATCCTTCTGTAGAACCATAATTCTATTGACTTCTAAGCGAGAACAAGCTTTTATTATTACCAGCTGTTGAGATGCGACTATTCTTATTCTGTGAGTCGTGTCCGTTCCGAGCGTTGCTGGTCATGGCTCTTCGTATCCAATGTTGTAAAGGTGATGCCCGCCGAAAATAAATTCTCAAAAGTCTTTAGATCATATCGTTCTTCTTCTTTTATGCGCTGTCTTCCTTCGGGGCAATCATGGCCCTCCGCAAATTCCCGTCTTTTGCAGCTCATAATTTTTTTGTTAAACCTTGTTCCGTCATCCATTTAACTCAAGCTCGCTAGGTAGGCTGTGCGCTGTTTTTCTCTGTCCCTCTTCCCTTCAATCTGCCGTGTGAGTATTCAATTTTCCAAGCCCTCTTTCCTCATTACTCGCTCTAGAAATTTAAACTGTCTCTTCCTGGTGATTACGTAACAGTATCCTTTTTCCACATTCTTCCTCCTGGCTAACATATTCGGACTATAATATTCTCAGCCATCTTCTGTAGAACCACATTTCTTTTGTCTTGAATCTCCTCTTCATCTGTGAGGAGATTATCCGGCATTTACTGCCATATAGGACAGATATCACGTAACAGTTAAGTACGATTTTCTACAGAGTTCATTAGCTCGAAGCCATTTTAATCATCCATATGAGAAAGCTGTTGTATACGGCTGAGTGTTTAGACGTTTCTAAACAAGATAGGCGCCATACCTGATATTCATATGAGAATCTAGATTCCACGAGGCTGATATTACGTAACAATTCAGTACTCGTCTTTCTTTTCTAACGTTGCATTCACTTACGAGTAAAAATGATCTGGAAAGGTATGAATCCATTTCTTCCCCATCTATGGGTTAAATAGTCGGATAGATTATTCTATCATCAATACACTGTGATCTTCGTATCCAATGCTGTAAAGGTGATAACCGCCGATAATAATTTCAGAGAAATCTTTAGATCGTATCTTTCTTCTTCTTTTATGTGCTGCCTTCTTTCGGGTGGTTGGCGGTCATGGCCTTCTACAATTTCCCGTCTATTGCAGCTCTTAAATTTTTTGTTAAAGCTTGTTCCGCCATCCATTTATCTCAAGCACGCTATGTAGGCTGTCCCTTCAATCTGTCTTGTGAGTATCAAATTTTCCAAACCCTCTTTCCTCATTATGTGTGCTAGAAATTTCAACTATCTCTTCTTGATGTTATCCTTTTCCTGATTTTCTCTAAAAATTTGTCGTTGTTCACATTTTCAGTTCATGGAATTCTCAGCATCCTTCTGTAGAACCATATTTATCACGTCTTTTGTTCTTCTGCGAGGAGATTGCCTCACATTCACTCGAGACTATATAACGGTGTAGTAATCTTTACTTCGTTTCTAACGTTTTTTTTTGTTTGTTTGTTTGTTTATACTTTAGTTAGATTTGGCAACTTTCTTTATCCCAATACTTCTTCGGATTTCGGTGTCGCAATTTCCGGCTTCTGCTTAAACTCTTTGCAGATAATTAAATTATTGTACTTTCTTGGATTTGGTATCTTTAATTAGTAATTTTCATGTTGAACTTTTCCTTCTGCTGAGAAGCATAGATTCTGTCTTCTTGAAAATTGAGGTTTAGTCCTTTCTTCTCGTTTTCCATTCACTACCTTCTGTAGGAGATCCTGTTGTTTCCTTTCTGTTTGCTATCAACACTGTCATTTGCATATATTGTTAGGTTTGTGGCCGGCAAAACGAATAAGCTCGTCTGAAACAAATTCAGGAAACGCGATTCAATTGCTTTTAAACTTATATAATTTCAAGTCGTTTGATACAATTTTGACCAAGACTAACTGGGAATTCTTCCGTCTTTAGGAGAATTTTTAAAACGGATTTCACTCTATACGCTATAATACCGAAACAATAACTGAAGAGGCACCAAAAAAAAAAAAAAAGTCAAAATAAACGGAGTAGGATCAAGATTAAAAATAATAAGATTTTTAAATAATATTAAAAAAAGCCATCTACGAGATTTTACAAGTATCGGAATGGCTGGAGTTCAAGAAAATTTAAATGAAATTACCTCACTAAGGTTAGTTTCAATGTAAGTTTCAAAATGAACAGAAATACGACAAAAGTAATATTCACTTATCGCACACGCTCATGCACTGTTCCATATTGAGTGATTGATTTGATTTTTACGGCTTGTCAAACTTTTGCAGGTTATTTAAAAAACAGAAAATATTTATTTTAGATTGTAAGAACATATCTTGGAGAAAATAATGATTTAGCGATACAAGCCCTACTAATTAATATCTTTCCCTAGGATATTTTCGAATATCTGAATATAACGAACACGAGTGGAATTGGAACTCGGCTCTGCGATTTCCAATTCTGAACAGTTTTCCATTGCACCACCCGCACATTTAAACTTATAACACCCGGTATTCCTAATCGGTCGCCCATCTAGGTACTGACCAGACTTGACGTTGGTTAACCTCGGTGATCGTATACGGGAACTGGTGTTTCAACATGTTGTGGCCGTAAGCACAACGTTCTTTAGCTTTTTCCGTTGTACCGTATTTTTTCACGCAATCACGAGAAAGGAATAGTCGAAGAGTCGCCACTACCGCACTTCAACGTTTTGACTCCCAGGGTTGAATTCAAATGAATATTGAAAATATGAAAATGAACTCGGCCCACTGGTTCCGACTTCTGCTCTGATAACCTTTACACTAGTCGGATACACTGGGTAGTCTCAATCGTAACGCTTCGTACGAGATGAGAAGCGATGATAAAAAAATACATATTGAGAAAAATCTAGGAATACATGTATTTAGATCAGGTAATAACTGAAAGGAAAGACAACAAAATTGAAATAAAAACGACCCATGAGAATAGCATGGAAAAAATTTAACAAAAACAGAGAGATAATGAAAAGCACTTTGTCAAGGTACCCAGGGACAGATGTCATCTAGGATTTGTGTAAACATTTTATCCTAAAGTAAACAATCGACGAGTGATTATATATATATATATATATATATATATATATATATATAATCACTCATCGATCGTTCACTTTAGGGTAAAGATTTTACACAATATATATATATATATATATATATATATATATATATATATATATATACTAATATATACTACTACTACTACTAATAATAATAATAATAATAATAATAATAATAATTTTTATTAACAATTATAACAAAAACATGTTATAAACCGCTACATAAATGCCATCATGTTCTGACACTGTATGTGCCTCCTCGAGCGATCGTCCTCAAGTGGAGAGCTAAAGAATACTCTGTATTGAGCACTTTTTAAAATGTCTGAATATTGGTACTAATCTATCTTACGTATATATATATATATATATATATATATATATATATATATAATTATTTATTTAAAAATATGATTCCATCGCTACATAAGAGTTCTCAAGTTTCAAAACAAGAGCCGAAAACTTGAATTAAATTGAATTAAAGTACCAAGCTCTGCTCCATTTTCCAGCGATTTTTTTTAAGCGAAATTTTAATTATATTGAAGTTTTAATTATATTGAAGTTTTCGGCTCTTGTTTTGAAACATGAGAACTCTTATGTAGCGATGGAATCATATTTTTCAAATAAATAATTATATTGAGGCTCTTCTTTTGTATCGAGCACTGTCTTTTTTTTAAATAAAACAAAAATACTAAAGAACTTTGGATTATTTACCTAACGAACATATATGTGTGTGTAACGACATTATTTTTCACCAACCTAATAGCTACCTAACCGGCTTTTAATTCCGATGTTATCACGTTTGTAGGAATCAACCTCATGTCCCTCAAGGTGACATTATATAAACGATCAAACTGAAATCTGTGTGAGTTTTATAATAAACACGCTTCCATAGGTTTGTTTTTATTAGTTTTATTAAGTATTCCCCATGATAGCAGAAAGAGAAAGAGGTAGAAGGATGTGTGCCGGTGCTTTTTTAGATTATGCAAAAAAAGTTTGATAAAGCACGTCATAAATAACAGTTGGTAACCTTGGGAAGGATATTAGAATAATCCAGAACTTATACTGGAAACAAACTGCCTGCATACGGTTATAAAATAATTTCAATATATATACAAAAATATAAAGGGATGTAAGACAAGGATGAGTCTTCTCACTGGACTTATTTAACCTATAGAGAGACGCGATTCTGAGAGAATACGAAGTCCTAACAATCTTAATAACATATGATATACAGATGACACAGTGTTGGTAGCAGACACAAAGGAAACTACAATAGCTCCTACAGAAGCAATTGAAGGAAAGCGAGAAGAAAAGACTCAACACTAATTGCAAGAAGACAGAATGCTTGGTTGTTAGCAAAAGGGCAGTCCAACATGCAAAGTACAAATTGGAGATAACGAAATCAAACAAGTACAACAACATAAATATCGGGTAAGTGTTTTAACAGAGGACAGAGAATGCGACACAGGAAAACCGAAGGGGAATTGGGATAGGTAAAATTGCTCTCCAAAAGCTAAGTAAAGTATTAAGAAACAGAAAAATCTCATTAGAAACGAAGAAAAGTGTACTAAATTGTTACATAATAACAGTCCTTCTATATGGCAGTGAATGCTGGACAATCTCCACGAAGATAAAGAAAAAAAACTTAAATTAAGAGAAATGTGGTCTCACTGAAAGATGCTGAGAATAACATGAACTTAAGATATGAACAAAATGAAGTTTTAGAGAAAATGGAAGCAAAATGACTCATATCAGAAATTGAGTTCAAGTTTCTAGGACACATAACGGAAACAGGGCTTGGAAAATTTGATACTCACAGGACAGATTGAACGCAAGAGAGACAGAGGAAAATAATGCATATGCTACCTAGCGAGCTTGAATAAACTGATGGTGGAGGTTTAGGAGAGATTGTTGTGGAGTAGCTTAACACCCTCACATGACGGACTGGTCTAAAATTATAGAAAGAGCACTCTCTCTCTTACTGGGGGAGGAGCTAAATATTACAATTAACTCTGCTTGTCGACTCTCACTACTCCGAGCATAGAGGAAGCCAGACGAGGCTCTGTCGAAGGACTGAGTCTCGTCTTGGGAGGTACACAGCTACCCGAGCCAGTGTATACGAGGGTCTACGGGCAATTTTTGCCCGAGCCTACGCGCTCGGAAAACCTCACGTTAAAAACCATTACCAGAAACATCTCGCTGTTAGAGGAGCTCTGTATATTAAACATCTCTCTCCTACTTTCAACTTCACCTTATTTAAAAGTGGATATATATATATATACATGTGTGTGTGTGTGCGTATATATATATATATATATATATATATATGTGTGTGTGTGTGTGCGTGTGTGTGCGTGTGTGTGTGTATAAAATGGACAATAGGGACAACAGCAAGCGTGTTTCAAGCTTAAACGTAATCTTCAGTACCCACTTTTGGGTTTACATATGCTCTATCTCTGATATTGCGGACTTTTACCCCTAAATATATTTTTATCACACATATATATATATGTGTGTGTTTCATTAAAAACGACAGGCAAAGTACTACGATTAAGATTTTTGTTTTTTCTTGTGTTCGAAAAAGTGTTTTCTTTTTGGACACGGGGTGTTTAGAAACTGAATAAAAAAAGATTAAAAATAATGGAAATCTTAATATTAAAAAAGAAAAAGCCAACACTTAATATTATTAACTACGAACACGGCCACAATGTGCTGACTGTGTTCGGAAAATAATACATCTCCATACCTCTAAAAACATACACACAACGCACACACGCAATTAAATTTAAAAATTAAAATCATCCTTGATAATGGCTAAAAGTATAGCTGAAAGCGCTCGGACTTATAGAACATTTAGGCAGTTTCTGAACACTTTGTGTCCCTGCTCTAAAAACACTTGTTCGAAAACAAGAAAAATTACATAAAAAGCTTAATCGTAGTACCTTGCCTGCCGTTTTTAATTAAACATGCATAAATAAAGGATTGCTGCCTAAATACACAATATATATATATATATATATATATATATATATATATATATATATATATATATATCGATGTATGTATAAATAATACCAATTGGTAAGGATAATTCCAAGAAAGACATTAATCCAAAGAGAGTTCAATATAAGTAACAGAGCAATATAATAAGTAATGAAAATTCTTAAAAATTCATTTTGTTTATAATTTATTTCATGAATATATTTAAATATTCATCTCTTTAGACCGAAGGTTATTTTTTAGAAATGAAATCAATTTGTACACACAAAAGAGGGAGAAAAAAAAAGAGAAGGAAAAAATTTTATAATAAAAGAGAAAGAAAACGTTTAATATAAATTTTTATAAAAAATGCGAAGATTATAATGCGATGATGAGTGTTTGCTGTCTGAAATAACACAACTATTAAACGTATAACCGTATTTTTTTTAGAATTTTGATCACCCAAATTCCTTACCCTGTATATTAATTTGTTCAACCCGATAAGCAAAAATTTATTTCTATGTCAGCCTCTCGGTTCAGACTTAATTCTTCTTTCTTTCCTTTCTTTTCTTTCCCTCCCCTCTCTCTCCCCCACACTGTCTCCTCCCTGTCTCTCTTTTTCCGTCTCTTTCTCTTTCTCTCTTCCACAAAATTTTATATTGATATTTTTTCTTTCTTCCTCTTTTATTATAATTTTTTTTTTTCCTTTTTCTTTCTCTTTTCCTCGCCCACTTCCTTTTGTCTGGACAAATTGATTTCATTTAAAAAAAAACAAAAAAAAACCTCGGGCTGACGAAATGAATATAAATAAATATATTCATGGAATAAATTATAATCTTACTTATATATATATATATATATATATATATATATATATATATATATATATATATATTGAACAATAAAAAAATTAAAATCTTTAGACACACTGGTTTGTAGATTAATATTCTTTCGTTTTTTTTTATTATTATTCCATTTAGATTCCTCGACTAGTTTCGACCAAAATGGCCATCATCGGGAGGAGAAATATTTCTGCTTGCTGGTAGCACTAAACTACAGAAATCAGTCTTTTGCTGGAGAAAATGAACTTTTGTCTGTAGTTTTCATTTGTTTTTTTAATCTTTTATCTTTTTAACATGAATCTTTTAACATTCCTTGTGTTGGTCAAACAGTCTCTTTTAAGTTGTTTTTTGAGATAAGAGCTGGATAGAGACATGCTGCTCTGAATTCTCTGGTCAGTTTGACAGTTTTATTGGACCTGGTGAGGGGATGTATCTATCTATATATATATATATATATGTGTGTGTGTGTGTGTGTGTGTTGATAAATTAAGAAAGCACCTTTAAAATCCATTTTGGTTATAATTTATTTCATGAAGATTGTTGTATTCATCTCTTCAGACCGAATATTTTTAAAAAATTGAATCAATCCATCCAGACAGATATATCCGGATAAAAAGAAAAAAAGGAAAAAAGAGATAGAAAAAAAGGAAAAAAGAGATAGAGAAAAAGAAAAGAAAAAGAAGAAAAAAGTAATATTTATAATAAAAAAAAAAGAATAAAACAAGTAAAAAAAATAAAATAAAGAAATTTTGAAAAACTAAGAGAGGGAAGGGGAAAGAGGGAGAGGGAAAGAAAGAAAAAAAAAATCATGAACCAATAGCAAAAATAAAGATAATGACCTAGAAAAAATTCCCTTAAAAGGGCTGAATAAGTTAATATACCAAATAAGGGAAGGAAGGAAAAGGAAGATAGGAAGTAAGAGTTACAACAATCTGTCTATTAAAGTCGCGTCATTTTAGACAGCAATCATCATCACATAATACAGTCATCATCATGAATGATAAAAAATGGCTGATGTGATCGATTTTACTGAAAAAAAAATTGCAACTCTATACCAATCAATATAATTTCTGTCTGAAATACACCAAAGCATTTTTTGCTTACCGAGTATAGTAAATTTAACTCTTTTGCTTTCATTTAAAGCTTAATTGAAAGCTTCAGGAAAGCTTTTTCATTTTTAAAACTTCATTTGAAACCTTACGTTTGCCGAATTTGTGGAAGTACCTATTTAAAGTGAATTTTTAAAAATGAAAAGACTTTCTTGAATCTTTCATTTTAACTTTAATTGAAAGCTGAATGATTTAAAATTTACTATTTCCAATCAGCAAAATACTCTGTAGTGTAATTTCAAACAGAAAGTATATTGATCCGAATCGAATTTTTTTCCAGCAAAATCGATCAAAACGGCCCTTGTTGACACCTTTTTAAACAAAAGTTTATTCTCAGATTTAAAAATCTTGTAAAAATAAAATATATACTTCCGAAACGTTATTTGAGGAAAATTAGCACATTTAAAGTTAAATTAATCTGATTCGAAACAAATATTACTTGTAGCATAAATTGTTGTATACAAACATTTCTTAACTACGGGGTCTTGTTTTTCTGACCTGTTCATCGATTTATTGACAGTCGATTGACAGGGAAATGTCTACATAGTTAAGTATAGTGGAGCAGACGATAAATTTTGAGTTTTTTTCGTCGTAAGGGGGTACAACCTTTAAAACACGTGACCTTTTAATGATAGATTTATCGGTTTGTACAGCCACAATTCAAAAATTCTGTACGTAATCACAAATACAAAAATAAATCGAAATTATTTAAAAAATATTCGGGATCGTCAGATTGTAATAAGCTTTACAATATATGATTAGTAAATATAGTTTTATTTAATAACAATATTTGCTATGAATTATCACATTGAACATGAATTTTAAAAGATTTGAAAACTTTATAGATTATTCAATTTAAAATAGTAAAAATATAAAAAAAAAGACTTGTAAAAATTCCATTGAATTTTTTCAAACAATATTGTATTTAATATATATTATTCACAAAAGCAATTAAAAGCGTCTCTAATTAATTAATGTCTTAGTTTTATTGCATTTTTTTTTTTCATTCAATATAGATTTTCCGTAAGACCGGGTTCGATTTTGCAAAAAAAAAAAACAATTCGGTGATTTAAATACTTCAAAGAATTTTGCTTTTAAGTAATATAATCACTAAAAATTATCTCGTCCAGTATGTGTTGAAATATGTTCACGAAGATTTTCTAATAAAAAATGTCAAAGATAATTTCATTCATTTGTGAATAAAACCTGAAAATGTAATTAAATTTATTTCATTTCTGCAAGAATTTCCAAATTAATGTGTGTCGGCACAAATAAGAAGCCAAAATTTGTTATGGAAAATGTTAGTAGAACTGTTAACACAAGAAAAACAAGTTTTTAATCAAAATTTCAAATGTTCTAAAAATGTAATTAAATAATCAAAAAAATTCTTTGGTCCTTCCTCTTAACATTAACATAACGATTTTAACGTTAAATCTATGTTTTCCATTAAATTTGGAGCATGTTTTCCTCACGTTCTGCTGATATTTAGCGTTTTTGTGGGGGCACCTATATATATATATATATATATATATATATATATATATATATATATACATACATACATATATATATATATATATATATATATATATATATATATATATATATATATATATATATATTCAAATATGTTTCATTGAATATTATAGAGATATTGTGCTTAATTATTTTTATACTGATCTTTTCCCGTTGTCTAATCAGTTTCTTGATGGTTAGATGAAATTCCTCAAGGTGAGCGCTGTAGTTTTTTGTTTTTTTTTTAACACAAGTACTTTCGACCTTTTCTGAGATTATCTTCAGGGGTACATTACAAAAACAATATATTTTAACTGCAAAAATAAATGCCCATTCCGTTGTCATAGTGATTTTTAAAAACACGCGCGAACACGCTGTGCTATAGTTCTTTTTAAATGTTTAATTTATCCGTTGTAGTTATGGAATCTTTTACAAAACAAACGTTTGAATATAAGGGAGCTAATCAGAAATTGGCAGAAAAGAAAAATTGTATTCGTAAGTATATGTTACATGCACTTTGATATGTTACTGCTATATTCGTAATGAATTTTGTTGAGTGTTGGCTGATTTTGATATGCAGGGTCTCGAGTATTTGAAGTTTTTGTTTATATGAATTATATTTACTGCTTCTATTTCTATATAAGTCACCGATTATACAAAGGTCAAGATCCTTTTTAGGTACAAAAAAATGGCGAAACTCTAAGACAAAGAGAGTGAGAGTCTTCACCTACCCTTCTTATTTGTCCATACGGCCCAATGCATTATTTATATTTCGATTCTTCTTCTATATCACGTTGTATCACATATAGCATTGTTGAAAGTTCCTATAACTCTATTCAGATACATTCTAATCACTGCTTAAAGAAAACATCCATTTTATTTCTGACCAAATGAACCCTAGACTTGAATTAGATAACTTACTGTCCTTCATAAAGTGTACGATGTATAAATTGCCGTCTAAATTACGCAGAAATGAAAATAACACTGACATATAATTTTAACAGATATACAGGGTGTCCCAAAATAATGTATACACTCTTTGAATCGTTATAACTTATTCAATTTACGGATTTTGACTTGTAAATAAGATTAATACAAGAGAAAGAATACACATTTAAAGAATTTGAGAGTAAAATATACAAAAAACATAGAAAATTAACTTTACTAAGATAAAAGCTATTTGGGGCAATTGCAGAATGTTCATATAATGATTTGTTCACATCAAGTGCTCAAACTGGTTGCCGTGCTGTTCAATACACTTTTCATATTTTGAAAAAATAGACCTACAAACGTCCAGTATCATTTCCTTTGGTATTTGAGCAGATTCTTCTTCAATTGCTACTCTCATTTCAGCAACTGTTTCAGGTTTCCTGCTGTAAACTTTGTCTTTTAGAAACCCCCACAAAAAAGAAATCCAATTATGTTAAATCTGGTGATCTAGGTAGGGATTCAACTGTTCCTCTTCTTCCGATCCATCTGTTTTGCATATTTTCATCCATGTAAATAAAAATGTATTATTAACTATTAATATTTAATGAGTGCATACATTATTTTGGTACACCCTGTATTTACCAAAGTTACACGGAAATATCTTAAATTACTAGAGTAAATTTATTCAATAAAATCGCCATTGGCTTCAACCACGTCCTCCAGACGATTTCGGAATCCGCTGCAGGACTGTCTCATTGTTTAATTTGGTGACTGCTGCCATAATCTTTGCCTTCAGTTCATCAAGGAGTTTTGATGGTCTCTCTCTCAACTGCACCCCACACATAATAATCAAGGGGCTTGCAATCTGCGGAGTTATGTTTCCAGATGTAAGGGGTGATGCGATCGCAAAAATTGTCTGACAGCCATTACAGGCTTCTTCTGGTTGTGAGGCATAGTGAAGAGTCCTGTTGCCAAACACAGGGTCTTCCAGCAGCCACTCTTTTAACACAGAGCAACACTACCTTCCCAAAGCACTTGAGGTAGGCCCCTGCGTTGAGTATGAGGTCCCACCAACATATTCTGGAGTTTTTCTCTCATCAGAATGATCAGAGTGAGTTTAACCAGCTGCCGTACCTTCGTAATCACCATTACACTCATCCAACTGTTTCGAAATCCTCGATATTGTCCTCATATTTATACACAAACACTCTGAAATGTTCCTCTTGGAACTTCCGACCTGAATGCCAAGCAGTACAGCATGCCGTTTCCAAATTTCTGGCGGAGTGAATTGCGTCATAGTGCTGTTTTTCCCACAGACAAAAACAAAAAACGCGCATGCAGAAATTAAAAATATAAAATGGCATCAATTTACCCATGGCACCTTGTATATGTGGATGTCCAACTATTCTTTATAAAGTCTAGTAGGTCATCGACATCGACATTTTACTATAAGTATGACAAAAACACTTTCGGCAGTGTACTTTCAAGAATAATAGCTGTGGTGATTGAAAACCGTAGTGCACGTTGCCACATTCACATTAACACAATACAATAATTTTAGATAATATGTTTTTTACGGCTTACCAACCTTTTTTGGTTATGTAACACCGAAACATATTTTGAATTTTAAGAATTTTTTTTTTTTTGCTAGTAAAAATTTCGTTAACAATTTCTTTGAAAATAACAATGATATGTTGATATATTATAACATCGATCAACTTATCGAGTAGGATATCGAATGGCAAGCGGATCAGAATCGGATAACCGAGTTCGAATTCCAGTCGAATCCATTACATTCATTTGCGTGCTAATACCCTTGGGAAAGATATGAATCCCCTTCTTCTCCCCTCAGTTATGGGAAAACAGAAGGACAGTTCTATAGCTTTGGATGGCAACTAGTCTACCGCAGAAAAATGACAACCTACTGCGGGAAAAAATCTGCCTCGTCAGCCATGTGTCGACAGATACATGATCGCCTAAACGTGTATCACGCATAGCACATAATTAACTGACTGATTGCCACATAGGGTCCGGTGCTACTGCTGTATATTTAGAGATTCTTGATAAAATCCAAAGAATCTGCAATATTATTAGTCCTGACCTGGTGTCTCGTCTCCAGTCACTTTACCACCGGCCGCTTTGGCTTTTTTATAAATGCTTTCATGGTAATTCTTCGAGCGGGCTCTTCGCTATGTGACCTAGACAGTACTAAATTATCAACAAAGTCTCATCAATTTACAGATTAATTTGATAAATGTAACCGTATTTTCGATGTTAACAGTTTCTTTTCTCGCACTTCTCACTTGTGGAACACACTTCCAGCTTCATGCTTTTCAGCCAACTTTAATCTTCAAAAATTTAAATGCAATTCCAATCGTTATCTACTGTTTTCCTGGTGAATCTTTTATCGTTCTTAGTTCTTAATAATGTTTCTGTTTTCTAATTCTTTCACACCGAGCAACCCCTTGTGTCTTAGTGGCTTTACTACCTTGCTTAGGGTGAATTCGATTTTTTTTAAATATCTCTTCTGGTAGTGTTTCTATGTGAATGCTGTCACTTGTACATCTTTATGAATGACCACTGATTATCTCCTGAATTTACTTAGTCAAACACATACAGAGCCTTGGTAAAAATTAAACAAAATTAAATTTCCCTTTTATTAACATAGATGCTTAATTAATATTGATGACAACTTTATTTTACGTACGACCAAATATGCATATGTAATTGGAGAATTTTTCATCAGGTTTTGGTGACGATTTAGGGTTTTGACCAGTGTAATTCGCTCCGATCTAATTGAAAATATTATGATTTATTTTATTTTATTATCAGCAAATAAACAGTGTTATTTATCTAGAGGGAGGTTAAAGTTAATAAGAAAACATTACAGAGGAATGCATTGCTATATCTGAAATAGTGCCCTCAAAACACTTAATTTAAAAAAAAAAAACATATGCTGTGATTTGTGTTTCACATAAAATGTAAAATGTAATGTAAAAAAAACATGAACTTTGCATTTCTTCCTTCATCAGTCTTCGTAAAATTCTCGTTTTCATTCTCGTTTTTGTTGCGCCAACGCGAGATTTACCAACCTGGATGCTTAAGAATTAGTCAATTCATCATATTACGGATTTAATCATGGGATCAATTAGCGCATTTTTTTTTCTTTTTCATCGTTTTTTTCCCACCCAATTATTTGTCTTTCTTCCTTTCTCCATTTTGAGATATCATTCGCATCCGAACGACATTCCCAACGCATATCATCCTAAGCTTCTCATCATTAGACATGATTAAAAACTAATGGATCGTCATCGACGTGAAACCGTAAAAAAAAAAAAAAAACACCTACATTTTATTTGATTGCTTCCATAAATCGTTTAAATGGATTTTTCCTTTAATTGACTCATTTCTCTCTCCATTTTTTCTCTCCGTCTCCTTTACTTTTGTCTCTCATTCTCTATCAATTTTCTCTCTTTCTTTCTCTCTCTCCCTCTCCTCTTTCTCTTTCTTTCTTTCTTTCATTTTTGTCTCTATTTTCTGTCTATTTTCTCTCTTTCACACTTTCTATCACATTTTCTTTGTCTCCGTCTCTGGTTCACTCTCTTTCTATCACTCTCTTTCCATCTCACATTCTCTCTCCCGCTCTCTCTCTCTCTCTCTCTCTCTCTGTTTCTTTATCCCTCACTTTCTCTGACTATCTCTTTGTTTCTCTCATTTCTTTCTGTTTCTCACTCTCTGGTCCTCATCCTCTCTATATATATATATATTTCTTTTTCTCTCTTCTTTTTTCTACATTTCTTTTTCTCTCTCTCTCTCTCTTTTCTCTCCATCTCTTTCTCGTTCTTTCCCCTCTCTTTCCTTATTTTTGTTGCTTTGTTTTATTTCTCTCTCGGTCTCTCTTTGTCTCTCTCTTTCTCTTTATTTCTCTCTATCCCGTTACCCACCTTTATTTATTCCGTCTTCCTTTCTTTTCATCTCTTTCTGTTTATCTCTCTCCCTATTTTACTTTCTCTTTGTTTCTCTCTTGCTTTCTCGATGTTACTCTTTTATCTCTTTTTTCTCTTTCTCTCCCTCTTTGCCCCTATTTCACACTCCGTTTCTTTCTTTATCTTCTATTCTTTATTTTTGTCTCTTTTTTTTTAACTCCCTCTTGCTCTTGCTCTCTCCCTCGCGTGCGTTTTTTTTCTTTGTCGATCTTTCTTTTTTTCTTGTTCTTTCTTTTTCTTTCTTTTTCGTATGTGTCTTTTTTTTCTCTTTCTGTTTGTCTCTTTCCTTCCATCTCCTTTTTGTCACTCTCTCTTTCTTTCTCTCTTTCTTTGGTTGGGTGGTGTGATGTTGCATAATTGAATTGTCAAGCGGAGTTCGATTTTTTGTTTGGGGCTTTTCGTGTTAATTTAGCACTAATACACCTGGGGACGACATTCTGTCTCGTCGTTATATATATTGATAAATTGAGGGCGTGGTCACTTTAGTAAACCTCATTCCATAACTATTTTCCATGCAATCAATAGCTTCATCTACAACAAGGAAAATTGGTTCCATGTGTCGCGCCAGAAAGTTTTTTCTCGCCTGAGTCCATCCTTCAAATCTATAAATAAACCATTCGCCCTTGCATAGAATACTGCTGTCATATATAGACCCGGCTGTTCGTCTCAAGGTCCTCGACAAAATCCAGAGACTGATATGCAATATGATTGCTCCTGCTCTGGCATCTCGTCTACAGTCACTTTCTCACAGACGTACTGTGGCTTCCCTCTGTCTTTTCTACTAATATTAGGATGGTGCAAAAATAATGACGTAATAATATCGTTTTTTGACGTATTTTTTAACGTCAAAAAACGACATTATTACGTCATTATTTTTGCACCAACCTAATACTTTCACGGTAACTGCTCCGACTAGCTACTTTCGCTAGTTCCCAAACTACATGAATTTAAGCGTGTTACTAGGTTGGCATCTCAGTCCCACCCTTTCACTGAAGAAATGTAGCCGTCTTTTCTTCTCAGCTTCATCTCTCGTACTTCGCGTCTATGGGACTCCCTTTCTCTTACTTGCTTCCTTGATAGCTATAATCTTTAATTATTGAAATGCATCGTCAATCGACATCTTCAGATGCTTTGATCTAATTCTCCGTCTTTCTCTTCACCCTTTCCTCTATCACGTCCCTTTACTCTTGTTCTCAATCCTCTGTAACCCCTTACGTGCTAGTGGCACTCCCGCCCTTCTTGGGATGAAATGCTTTAAAAAAATGATGACTTCAACATTTTTTCATTGCAAAATATCACCTTTCATCGGAGTCACCATTAACTTCACGATTTTTCGTGAAGTTAATGGTGACTCCATAAATTACTTACGCAAGGACTTATTTTCCAGCGTTCCCTCGAGTATACAGACAGTAACCCTAGAGGGTTTTTTTTTACGTGTGCCAAGGCACTGTCTACAAACAGGGATTTTATGAAGTCCGTGTATGATTTTAAATATTATAGTTTTGGAACTACACGTTTCTGTAAGAATATTTAAAAGCTTTATCTATTCTTATTAACTGTTATTCTTTTGCTCCTGTCTCGAGGCTTTCTTTCTATGCGCCATGTCCTATCAGGACATAGGTGAAAATGGCACTTCAACCCACCCACCCCACTTTATTTCTTGCAACTCTCAACAAGTTCCTTCCTTCTGTCACCTCCCCCAGACCACGTTCTGTAATCCACTTGCTTAAGGCCGCTAGGTATATCATGCGTTGTCTCTCTTTCCCTCTATTCGACACGTGAGTATCAGATTCTCCACGCACCCCTTCCTCATTATGTGTCCCAGAAATTTCAGCTGCCTCTTCTTGATGTTAAGTATAAGCCTCCTCCTTATTTGCATCCTCTCTAAGACCTCATCTATGCTCACACGCTCGGTCCATGATATCCTTAGCATCCTCCTGTAGAACCAAATCTCCATCGCCTTCATCTTTGAGGAAATCGCCCAACATTCGCTGCCGTAAAGGAGGACAGATGTCACGAAACAGCTCAGTATTCTTTTCATTGTTACCAAAGAAATCCTCTTGTCTCGCAATATTCTACCCAGCTTTTGGAATGTGTCCTTGGCCATCCCAAAACGTCTGAGTTTAGATAAGGTCAAATTGGCGGCTGATTTCAAAAACGACCTTCAGTCTGTTGCTAACTGGGGCAAATAATGACTCGTTAGCTTTAAATTACAAGGCCCATGAGCTACTCAAGTTAGGGGATTATTTTTTTTTTGCGTTTTCGGAAAAGTATTTTCATTTTTTGTTGTTCTTAAAAAAATTTGGCCGATATATACGTCAACGTTTTTGATTTCTCTAATCTCTGATATGAATTGGCCTCATTATTTCAGGAACTTGAGTGATTAAACTATTTTAAAGATAACCTTCTGACCGATATATCATTCCATTTTTGCCACGAGTATATTACATTCGGTGGTATGCAGAATTCGTCAAGTGTTTTTTTTTTTTTTTCTATTTTTTCGCGGCTTTTACGTTTATCCAGCAAAAGCGCCATTGTTTTTTAATTTTCATTAACGACCTTCCTGATGACATCAGTTGTCAACTTAGTATCTATGCTGATGGCAAAATGCTTTAGTCCTGTCTCGATATTAAGTCTAATCATTCCGATATAGTCAAACTAGGGATTGATATAGCAAACGACCAACAGTCTGTTGTTAACTGGGACAAAGAACGACTTGTTAATTTTAACGTTTCTAAAATGTAACTGTTCTCTTTTAATCTCTTGAGAGACCCATTTTTGCCTTCTCTCAAAATGGATGAAATTAAACTCTAGTAGAGTGGCTCTTTACGCCTTCTCAGGCTAAAGATCTTGTCTAATGTGAAGTTGAAAGACTATATTGAATTCATTGCTAGGTCAGTTGATAAGAAAGTTGGTTCACAGTGTCGTGCTAAACAATTGTTCTCTCAAGATTTAATTAATAATTGATAGTACTTGTCCATAATATTTAACTAAACAGATTTGGGAAAAGTCTTACTGTCGACGAAATACACATTATATATATATATATATATATATATATATATATATATATATATATATATAGATAGATAGATAGGTAGATAGATAGATAGATAGATTAATGCATATTTGAGCAGGAGCCTTTCTTTTAAACATCTTTCGTTAAATATGACAGACAAGGAAAATTTCATGATTTTTTTATTTACTTTTGCTCATCAAACGGGAAAAATGTAAGAAAGCTGGAAAACTAACTAAAAATATAATTATATATATAAATGTGTGTGCGTATGTGTGTGTGTGGCATCCATTAGGCGTCGATAAATTAATGTTTGGGGTTTGAATTTCCTTTCTCTTGTTTCTTTGCAGGCTTTCGTCAATATCAGCTTCCATCCAATTTATCCCCAAATCGCCAGATATTTATGGAGAGATAATAGTTGAAAACGAATACCAATCGAAATAAACAAAAAATCTTTACGCAGGCGACTGAGGACAACCAATCATCATCGTTATTACTTTTTTAAAAAGTATTATAAGTCTTTTTTTTTCTATTCGTTTTCTTTATTTGACTCCATTAATCTATTTGATCGGATATTTATGTATTTAATATTCCCGATATATATATTTCTATCAATTCGCCAAAATGTTTACATCGAGATTAGAGCAAAAAATCTTTTTACATTTCCAAAACATTAACAATATCAGTCAAGTTTGAATCTGATTAAATCTCAGTCGGATATTCATGGAAGGTTAATCTTATGCTACAGTTTAAGGTTATCAAAAATTCCTTGATTTCATTACGATATTTTATAGTTTTTTTGTTTTTTTTTTGTTTTTTGTTTTTTTTTTGTTTTGTTTTTTGCCCTTAAACAAATTATCCATATTCACAGGATTCGGCCAAAAATTGTTAGGATCATTTTTTTTCTTTTCACAAATGTCTCAGTCATTGTCAGTGATAATTGTGTCGTAAAAGAAATTGCCAGAAAGATTAAGAAAATTGATGCTTGCCGCATTTGTTTTGTCGGAGATATACTGTAAGTGAGTGAGTAAGTAGATAGATAGATAGATAGATAGATAGATAGATAGATAGATAGATAGATAGATAGATAATGAAATAAATAAAAAAAGAAAAAAAAAGAAAGAGGACGTGATAACGCTCACATGCGTTTGAAGTTTGCTTCAGTGAAATTCAAGTAAGCAAGAAAAAAGAGGGAAAACATAATAGAGCGTGAAAATTGAGAAAGTACTGGATGGGAGAAGAAAGAAAGAAAGAAAGAAAGAAAGAAAGAAAGAAAGAAAGAAAGAAAGAAAGAAAGTGGGAGTGATAACGCTCTCATGCGTTTGAAGTTTGCTTCAGTGAAATTGAAGTAAGGAATTAATAAAAGAGGGGAGATATCAAGGAAGGGACAATGCAAAAAAGAACAGAAAGAAAGAAAGAAAGAAAGAAAGAAAGAAAGAAAGAAAGAAAAAGGAAAGAAAAACGGAATGAATAAAATAAAATACAAAGAGAGAAGATACGAAATGGATTAAAGAAATAAATAAGAGACGAAAGAAGATTGGCAAAGAAAGAAAAAAGAAGAGAGGAAAAGAAAGAAAGATAGGAAAAGAGAAAGAAGAGACGAAATGAATTAAATGAAAGAAAAAAGAGAGGAAATAAAAGAAACAAAAAGAAAGAAAGAAAGAAAGAAAGAAAAAAAACAAAGAAAGAAAAAAAAAAGAAGAAAAAACAAAGAAAGAAAGAAAGAAAGAAAAAGAGACTAAAAGAAAGAAGAGACGAAAAGAAAGCAAAAAGAAGAGACAGAGACAAAGAAAGAAGACGTATAATTAGTTCTACAGCACCGAAAGTGTAAAAAAGTTTTGTTTTTTTTTCCGTACCTGCCATTTTACTCTTTCTTTCTCTTAGGATTCTTTTCCGTTTAAAGCCTTTGGAGTATTTTGCAATTTGCCTTAAATATGGGGCTACGTTTTGATCGCAAGCCGTCTTATGAAACTTTAAATGCGCTATTCATTCAATTAAAAGCATATCTGCAAGTGTTTAAAAAATGATTTATGAATATGTGACGACTGTAAAGAAAAAAAATAAAATATAACGAAAAAAGCTATGCACATGATCTTGATCTCGGTGCAATTAATTTCTTTCCTGAACACGCCTGCAGCGGCACATGACTATCCCATTTTCTCGGCCACCCAAGAGGAAATTTGCTGGATACGTTATTACTTACTTAATATACAGGACAGAGCATCATGTGTGGTTTATAAAAATAAAACTGAAGTTATCTCCCTTCGTAGTCTATTATTTTATAATCATCGCATTACCCGACGGCTGTGTTTTTATCGACCTCTTCTCGAAATGAACGGGAGAAGTTAATAGACGTTAAGCTGCTTCACTTGCCTATCTTCCCAACCCCAATTTGTTTTTAAGATCAAGAAAATGTTTTTCCCTATTATTATTATTATTATTATTATTATTATTATTATTATGATTATTATTGTTGTTGTTGTTTTGACAGACGTCTGTTATGTGCATTTTCCATGTTGGTACCATGAGATAAGCTAAGTCAAAATATGCATTCTTTGATTTGCTTTTAACTAGTGAACATGATTAAATATAAAATTTTGAAAATGACTTCAGTTACAGCAAATTTCTGCGCTATGTTGCGTATTTAAAATTTCGGAAAGTTTAATGGCGGCGTTCAAGAATTAAACGCTTCTGGTACGGTTTTTATGTACAAAGTAATGAAGCCATCGTTTTTAACAGTGACTCGTCTTTTTTTTTTAGTTAATCTTCCACTGCCGCTTTTTTTTTTTTTTTTTTTGAGAGGGGGGGGGCATTTATAGAGGACGGGGGCGGGTGACTGAAAACATCAAAGAAATTCAGGAAAATAAAAAATCGGATGTTTCATCGTTTGGTTATGTTTCATATGAAAGTGGGCCAGGTTGAGAATTTATACTTCTATATATTTTATGAAATGGAGGTCAGCTTCGAGAAATCCAAAGTAACGGTGAATAATACGAACAGTAACACCTTTGTAAACATTAACATGAATGGGAATTCACTGGAGGAAGTGACGACTTTTAAATACTTGGGAGCAATCTTCTCTAAAGGTGGTTAGCTGCAGCTTCGAAATCCGCACACTGATTGCTTCAGCTATGGCAGCGATGGCCAAATTGGCAAGAATATAGAGGAACAAAATCAGCTTTAAAACGAAGAACAGACTGTACAAATCGATGGTAGTCTCCATTCTCTTATATGGATGTGAAACGTGGATAGAAACAAAGAAAAGGTTCCAAGCGTTTGACAACAAATGCATGGGAAAAGTCCTACTAAGAACATAAAACCAATGAGTTTGTGCGGAAAAGGTTTGAAAAATTTGTGGAGCACAGGGAACCTCTTCTCCCCACTGTCAAACAGAGAAAAATAGCTTGTTTTGGACACGTTAAAATGCAGGACAGTCTGTGCAAGACCATCATGCAAGGCACCGTTGAAACTGGACATAGGAGAGGACGCCAACGCAAAAACTGATTGGACGATATCAAACAATGGACAAAAATGACTATACCAGATTTGCTGATGGCTGCTCTTGATCGACCGTTGTGGAGAAGTTCAATATGGCTTCTTCATCGGATCCCTCTACTATTACAAAAGTTAAGGGGAAGATGGTGGTGTTGTTGGTGATGATGATGATGATATTTTATTACTTAAACGTTATTTCTAATGGATACTCGCATTTGAGTAGACGTTTATTTATTAAACTGCATATTTACTTATTTATTTTCCTCTGCCGACCTGAATATTCGATAAAACTTATTAGAGAAAAATATGCTCTCTCCAGTAGGTTTCGAACCTGCACATCACTACTGGGGCGGATCTGAAATATGCGCTGAATAACGAGTTCGATCCTCATTGGGTACCCTATACTTTTGGCCTTGTCCCACATCTAATCTACACGTAGAAAATCACCAAGGGATATCTCGGCGTTGTATAATGGTTACCAAGCTTGTCTCCTTAGAAAAATTACGACTGAATTTTGAGATCGATCGTCACTGGGCGCCCCATATATTCGGTTTTGAGTCACATCTAGTTTATACTTAGAAAAACATTATATATATATATATATATATATATATATATATATATATATATATATATATATATAAGGTTGTTGCAAAAATAATGTCGTTTTCTCACATATGTTACTATGTGAGAAAACGACATTATTTTTGCACCAACGTAATATATATATATATATATATATATATATATATATATATATATATATGTGGAAAGAAAGAAATGAGTATAGATTAGTTTTTTTTCGACAAGTGATAACTCTAGAAGCACGTTGTGACCATGGGTCTTAATAGGCTTACTCTGTACCAAAATCAGGTGGCATGTTGTTTTCAATCCTTTTTTGTTCTTTTTTTCTTCCAGCAATGCATTAATTTGTCCGATAAATCCTTTGACTGTGTCGAAATCGTTTACATTAAGGCGGGGCACCACTGAATCCGTGTAAATACCAGCAGTTGTAATGGCACCCAGCAGGGTATGTTTAATAAATCAGCGGACCGTGATACGAGTTATTTGCTACGTGGGAATTTGATCAAGTCGTCAATCGAATTACCAAGTCACGCATCCCTTACTTTTCAAGATGATGCCAAATTGCAGCAAAGTTTAGATGAGCTATTCCGCTGTGAGATCTCCTGTGGCTAAAATACCGGTGTCTGTAGGCTCCTGAGACATCCAAGGTAGAGCCTAATCTCTCAAACTGTATCATTACATCCCCTTATATATACTGTCCATTTTAGTTACTACTCCTGTTTGAAGTCTTCCAGTAAAGTATTTTTTATTTGATAAAGTAAAGGATACGTTTGCTTGAAGCAATTTTTAACCATTGATATGAGAAAATGGTTGTATATTGCCGCTCTTCTGGATTCTCTTGCAATAATACAAGTGTCCCACAGGGATCTATTTTTGGTCTTTGTTTTTTTTTTATTAACAACCTTCCTGATGGCATCACTTCTCAAATTTGTATCTGTGCAGATGACACAACCATGTACTCTTGTCTCGATATTCATTCTGATCGGTTTCATAAGGTCAAATTCAGTGTGTTGTTAACTGAGGCAATGGTGGGCTTGTTAATTTTAACGCCCCCAAAACTAAATTGCTCCCTTTTAATAATCTGAGAGACCTCTTTCCGGTTCCCATCAACATGGCTGATGCTGACCTCCAGGGAAGTGACTCATTGCGTCTTCTCAGGCTAAAGTTCTCGACTGATATGAAGCGGAAATACTATATTGAATTAATTGCTAGATCACCTGATAAAAAAAAGTTGGTTCACTGTGTCATGCGAGAAAATTTTTTCTCGCTTGAAGTTAACTTACATTACTATAAGTCTACCATTCGTCCATCCTTAGAATATTACTAGCACCATATGGCTTGGTGCTCCAACCATATATCTAGAGATCCTTAATAAATCCACAGAAATGCCAGCAATATTATTGGTCTTGAAATGGAATATTAGGTTCAGTCACTTTTTTACCACCGTACCGTCATGGGTATGACGATAAACTACGTCTAACAGCAAGGCCTCTGATCAGGAGGTTTTGAGGAGCGTGGAACCACCTCTTAATTGTGGTGTTCCCAGGTCAACCCTGTCCCGGAGTGGTAGCACCTTTTAGGGTCCCAGCTATGGGCAAATAGTTAACCACCAAACTGGGGTCAAAACACTATAAGAGTGTAAAAACAGGTTTTAATACCAGCAAACAATGTCGAACCTGGTCAGCACCTAAATGGATACCTGCTTTGGAATACCAGGTGCTGTAAGATTGGACATACGGACATATCACGTTGAAACACCATTTCCCGTACAATCATCGAAGTTAAGCAGGATTGAGCCTGATCAGTATCTAGATGGGTGGCCGCTTAGGAATGCCAGGTACTGTAAATTTGGATGTGCAGATAGTCTAATGAAGAATCGCTCGGAATTGTTATTCGGAGAGCCGAATTGCAGTTCCTGTCGGGTTTCTTATATACAGTAATGCCTCGGAATACGAGTTTAATTCAGACCAAGACCGAGGTTGTAACTCAAAAGAGATGCATTTCAAATCAATTCACTGCATTGAAATTAATGGGAATATTTCCGATCCGTTCCAAGCTCGCTAATTTTCTATTTGTGGGTGTCTTACCAGCAAAAACGTGTGAATAAACAAGAAATGAACAATAAAAATTTAAAAAAAAATTGTAAAGAAATAAACAGTATTAAACCATGAAGTTCAGACGTGTCATAGGTCAACTGGCAGAGAAGAGAGAGAGAGATAGGGACAACAAGAAACAGCCTAGCAACCACTAACCTAGCCTAGCAACGGCTAGCATAGTCTACGATACCAAAGATTAAGTTTATTACTTAATTTTTAATTTTTTTTAAACATTTACATTTTATCCATTACTGCATCTAATTTTTTTTAATTATTTAAATTTTATAATTTTATACCTATCGTAAATGTAGAACGCTCATACTGTCTCGCCAAATCCATTATCCGTACGTCTTCCGCGTGTTTTGGGTTTTTTTTTTTAATAATTTCCCGCTTTACCTCAAGCGAAATCATACGTTTTGGCTTTTCACCACTGCTCTTTGCACTTACTTTCCTCTGGCCGATGGTGTAACCAAAGGAATTTTTCAATATAACGGCAACAAAGACACAACAGTGACCCTTCCAGAGCAAGATGAACACGTGTACTGAGAGTAGGAATACTCTCGAAGCTTGGCGTTCATTGAGCCAATAAGCAGATGCTTAACTGAAACTCACTCGTATCTCAAATATCCAGCTCGTATCTCAAAAAATCCCTATGTCTGTACATTAGGGCATTAATGTCTATCTTTCCCAAAGTTATTTGAGTGCAAGTGAATGTAACAGAGTTGGCTAGTATTCGAACACGACAAAATAGAAGACGTTTGCCAAAATCGATGTTTTTTGTTGTTCAAAAGAAGCACATAGTAATTATTAAAAAAAAAACAATGGACCTAATATACTTCTATAAAATACGTGTACAATTATATTTTGTAAAATAATTATATTTTGCAAAATAACGGCCAAAAAGACACAACATAACAGAGATCCTTCCAGAGTGAGGTGAACACGTGTACGGCGAGTGGAAATACTCTCGAGGCTTGGCGTTCACAGCGCCAACAAGCAGATGCTTAACTGAAACTCGCTCGTATCTCATAATTCAGCTCGTATCTCAAGGCAAAAAATTAGCCGAACTCAGGCTCGTATCTAAAAAAAAAACTCGTATATCGGTTCGCTCGTATATCAAGGTATTACTCTGTTCACTTACGCCCAAATAACCTTGAGAAAGGTATGAATCCACTTTTTCTACTCCATTAGTTAATTAGTAATACTTGTATCAGTAAAATCATTATTTTCTTCAAAAAAGAAAAGAAATTCAACACAAAAACAGGAATTAAGTAGACACAAAGATAACGAAAGACATTGCACTTACATTTTTGAGGATCAAAGTTGGCTGGAAAACAAGAAGCAGGAAACGATTTTCACAAGCGAGAAATGCGAGAGAAGAAACTCTTAGCATAGAACTTACGGTAACATCTAGCCATTTAAACTCTAAATTGATGAAACCTTGCCGCCAATATAGCATTGCGCTTAAATTCATAAAGTCAATGACGATAGAGGAAAGATCGTCAGAACAATTACCATGAAAATATTTATAGTAAAGGCAAAGGTAATCTACGTTATGGCTGTGACTGAAGGGGAGATGCCAGGTGAGGATCAATTATATTGGAATGACAATATTAGTTGTTTCCTTTTAACGAATCATCTGGTCATTTTAACTTGTAAGACGATGTGACCTTGCCGCCCATCTAGTACGTAAAGTCTAGGTACCATTGAGGAAAGTTCATGAAAATATTTATAGAAAAATGCACATGGACGCTACGTATGCGTATGCCAATTCCATATATAAGATTGTGAAAAACTTGCTGCGTTGTGTTCAATGAGACATTAAATTGACTAGGGACTAAAAGGTTCTTCTGAGGGGAAACGAGACACACCCTAAATTTGAAATCTCCGCGTAGATAAAAAAAAAAAAAAAAAAGAAGCGGGAGATACTTTGTCCACTTTTATTTACATGCAACGCTATCTAGCGGTTGCTAGAAGAAGTTCTTTCGCTGACAAGTGGGGTAATCTCGCGCTTCTTTTATACGGTTGCAAGTGGGAGGTGATGGAATGCTGACTTTCTAGGCAACCATATCGTATTTGGAAAAATGATGCAACAGTCTTCTGCAACCAATTTCATTGTGCTCAACGAATATGTTGTTGTTTCTATGAAATTAATAGATAGAATTACTTTTGAATAACCATTGTATATCTATCTATCTATCTATCGATCGATCGATAGATCGATCGATAGCTTATGGTCATTGAAACAACGATTCTCGCCCGATCACCGAAGTTAAGCAATATCAAGCCTGTTCAGTACCTAGACGGGCGAGCGCTTGAGAATAACATGTGCTGTAAGCATGGATATGCGGGTGGTGCAATGGATAACGGTTGCCATTTGGGAATCGAGGTGGCCGAGTTCCAATTCCAGTCTGGTTCGTTATATTCACTTCCGCGTAAATACCCTTGGGGAGGGTAGAATGTATGAATACACCTCTTCTCCAGTTATGAGTTAAACAGTTAGGGATTGTATCAGTAATGTCATTATTATCTCCCAGAAATTGTTACAGTCTCTTTTGGACATTAAATAACTAGAAAATGTTGATAAACAATAAAATAAAAAAAGTCAAACGAACGATCTGTTTATATTGATCCATCTCCACACACATAGAGGAAAGATACAAATAATATTGTTTGGTTGGTTGAAATCTAACTTGTAAGGTATGAACAGCCAACAAAAGACGGAAAATGTCATACAGATATCTGAAAGTGCGCAGGAAAAGCAGAAGGCAAAAGATGCCTTCCAGAAATTATGCAAAGTATTAAGAGGTAGGGAAATACACTTAGAAATAAAGAAAAGAGATCGAAGTCTGCTATGTAATATATAATGTTTTATATGCCCGTGAATGCTGGTCACTCTCCTCATAGATAAAGAAGAGTCAAGAAAATGTGGTTCTATACTGAAAAACAGTGAGAATACCATCGACCGAACAGCTAGAAATGTTGAAATCTTAGACAAGCTACAAAGAAATATATTCTTACAAGTGAAATTTACGGAACAGCTAAGGAGGAAAGTGGAAAACAAGATAAACACAAGGAAAATAGAGTGTGGCTGACTTAACGAGTTTGTGTTAAGCAATGTCAGAACAGATTAAAAAAAGGGAAGGTAAACGATGAAAAAAAAGGGATATTGTAGAGATCAATGATAATCCATGCCTTAAAGTGTCATGAAACAAAAAAAAATGAATAATGATATATGTTCGTGAAAGGGAGAATATAGTTTAAAAAATTCTGTTTGAATTTAATTGAATATTTAAGAAACTAAGGAAAAATACAAATTGCCTACTCTCATTTTAAACATCTGGGGAACGTGCCAAGAATTTTCTGTGCTACAAATATTCTTGGTAAAGGTAAAACAATAATGGAAATAGTTTTTCTTAAATGGACTCACAGATGATGAGCAGACAAACACAGACAGACATGGCAGCCACTTTTTCCCTTTCTCTTTCATTCTCTCACTCTTTACATGTGTACATATATATATATATATATATATATATATATATATATATATATATATATATATATATATATATATATATATATATATATAAGAAAGAAAGAACAGTAAGATATATAACCCGGTGTTCTTATAGATATTTTTATTTTTACAAAATAGTGCTCAATGTAAATTTACAGATCATTAATATTATAAATTAATTGATGTGAAAATAATTCTACTTACTGTAAGGGATTCTAATTACATTTAATTGTTCTGAAAAGAAATATAGTATATTAAAAATTAAAAATTAAAAGTGAAAATATTTCAAATCGTAGTTAAATAAAACGTATTCTAACCTAAACACCCTCCCAAAAATCTTTAAATATATAAATAGAAAAAAATACCGTAAGAACTTTTGCCGTTAACAATAAAATTAAAAAACAAATCCAGACGACATGCATTTAACGGATGTTAGATTTCATTGAAAAATACAACCCTACCCCCTATCAAAACGTAACTAATAACTGATACATCAAAATACAGACATAATAAACACGCAGACACCCCTGTCGAGTGGAAGTGGATTTATCTGTAACCTTGGAAACGTGAATTATGATTTTAGCTGTGTCTTTAAAACCCAGTAATTTTAAAAGTTACTCCAAAATTCGCTTGAGGTTGAAATGGAACTAATGTCTTTAATTTAATTACAAAATTAAATACGTAGCTTTTAGCTTCCATTTTTGAAACATGGTTAGAACTGTGTAGCTAAAAAAACATTTTAAATCAATTAACTTATAATATATATATATATATATATATATATATATATATATATATATATATATATATATATGTATGTATGTATGTATTGACATCCTTATCTCCACCGAGTACACTATTCGTAGGTAGAGGTAGCAATAATGACACTTTTTTGTTATTATCATTATTAGTTGTTCAGACGAAATATTTTTTCGGATATGAATCAGATAAGGGAAGACCAAAGCCAACTTTACCGGCAAAATTAAGACGTAACCACAGGATAATTTTTATTTAATGTGAAATTGTTATTACTTTTTTATCGCATTGTTCATTTTGAATTTACCCAGGCAGAAAAGTGCCCGTCAAACCATAAAGCACTGTATCCTTTTAAATATTTACTATACAGGTTAGCGGTGGAAATTTTTTCCATGCGAAAGTTGACGATGACGTCTCCCTTTTATTCTAATCTCCTCCTTTAATCAAAGCCTAGTATTCGCAGATATTTATCAGCGCACCGACTTAAACGGGGTATGACACCAGGCCGAGTTAGTGAGAGACTGCGCGCACATGCGGCCAGGTGCTAAAAATTACTTAAACTCCTGGAAATAACTCAATCCCTAGTTAATGACCCTAACTATGTCCCAAAGGAAAGGCATTTCCTGGAAAGACGCTCTCTGACCTTGAAGCCCATTACATAAATTTTTCCTAATTATTCTAATGGAATTTGACACAATGCTCATTTTAAAGTGGGAACCGACGCCGATATGGGCCAAGGGTAAAATTTAAAACGTTTCAGTACTTTCTCTTTAATGACCCTAGCCTCCCCCCCCCAAAAAAAAGACGTGTTCCTTGCACGGTTCCTTTGATAATAATTACATTATATTACAATTTCCTCGCCCCACTCCCTTATTTTAACCACGCCTTTTATTCAAACACCATGAGTAGTAGATACTTTTACGCTTTAAGCTCATTCGAACAAAAAGTTGCATAGAGCAAGAGAGTGCGTGGGCTCGGGGCAAAATTTAAATAGCGCCCTTTTGGATTCCTGCTTCTGGAGATGCCTCATACGACCAAAGGAGAGGTATTACCGGAGAGGACGTCTCCCTGGGATTCTATTAAATGTTCATTCTTTAGCTGTTTTTGATATTCACCCAGTACAAAGCACAAGATTACATATTAAGAGGCACAGATTATGGGCATATGTGAGGAAGATAACAATTCGCCCTAGACTTGGATAAGTTTGTAATGATCGAAGAAGCATACTGTAAAGAGTTGGTTCCAAAAAACAGAGGTATATATGTTATATGGCTGCCCCCTCGTGCTGGAATGCTTTTGAGCGACGGCATCGATACACTTATATGTTGTATCCTCTCTCTCTCTCTCTCTCTCTCTCTCTCTCTCACACACACACACACACTCTCTCTCTCTCTCTCTCACTCTCTCTCTCTCTCTCTGGTCTCCTCCCGGCCGGTGATCGCTCAATGTTTTGAGTCCAGAGATAAAAGAACTTTAACACATGGACTTTTAAACTTAACTATTTTATTAACGTTCATGTCGACATGTTCGATCTAACCAGTGTGGTTGTTTCCTCTCACTGGGGAGCCGTTTCACACACGAAATAGATCACGTCTACATTCCTTGACGTGTAAGAACCAACTCACTGAAAAACCTTTCTATATCTCTATCATTCTCACTCTCGTTCAGCCAATCAAAATCGACTTCCTTGTTTTGTCTTCCATCTGAGCGCAAAGATCAACCCCAGGAATTCCGAGCAGAGATACCATTCACCCTAAAAATAATAGTCTGCTAAGCTATTATTTAAGATATGGGAAGAAACTGCTCGAGTGGAACTTACATTTCACCAATGCAATATGAAAGGAATGGGGGTGTTTCGCTACAGTGTGTGTGGCATGTCGGGTTTTAGACGTGATGGTTAGAACTGAACATATTCTGAATATCTGAACATATGCATTGGAAATAGAGATGAAGCAGCGAGAGAGTAGCGACGTTTCGCTTGTCGAGAAAGGGCTTGTAAGGGCAGAATTATTTTGAACAAGACTAGGTCAAGGAAATGAAATCGGCCAGACTGCAGACAGCTGTTGTTTTTACGTCTTGTTAGGTGGACGGACAAGCAGTTAGCTCTTGAGTAAACATTACAAAAATCCACTCCTTTGCTTTCATGGCGGGGTGTGGAAAGTGTGGGAAGGATCCCCCCTCCCAAGACACACACGCACACTCTTTCTACTCCACATATCACACGCTAAAACCATTCTTTTACATCCGTTACGATTTAATCACATCCGTTTCCAGCTGCGAAGGTTTTCACTGTTTCACACTCCTATTATTACAAAAACGTACACTTTATTTGTAACTACATACATACATACGTATATATATATATATATATATATATATATATATATATATATATATATATATATATATATATATAAAGTGTGATAGGAGGCTCAAGTAATAAATATTGGTCAAATTTTTGTATTCGTGTGGCTGGTTGAAAAACTTTAGCAGCTGATAGCGGATGTGATTCAATCATATATATATATATATATATATATATATATATATATATATATATATATATATATATACAGAGAAAGAGTGAGCGAGAAGAGCATATTGGGACTTACCTGTGCAGATTGTATTTTTAAGGTGCATTAACAGCTTGGAACTGATTTATAAGGAAAGGACTGAATTTAACATGCTGAAATTTTTTATTCCTGTTTACCTGTTTCTCGTCGTTCTGTTTACAAGCGGCGCCGCCATGAATCAAAAACGTGAGTACATTTAAATTTGGAAAATTAATTATTGTTTTTGTCGCTGTTATTGTATTTATTATTATTATTATTATTATTATTATTATTACTATTATTATTATCTGCTTCTTTTTTTACCCTCAGAAGTAACAGGCGGTTTTCATTGGAGTTCAAAAAAGCTATTCCTTCGTTTTTCCGATCCATTCTTGAGCTCCTAGCGACGTTTGAGCAGTGCTATTGCTTGAATGGTCTTAATGCTTACCTCCATCTTTAGTTCCTCCAGGCAACTTCTTAGACACTTCGTGTTTATTTCCACCGCTTCGATTGCAGTTGGTAAAATTATCGCTTTCAGATTCCATATTTTCTTCACTTGTTAGACAATGTCCGAATATCTCTTCATTTTCTTTAACATTACAACCTGACGAGTTATTTTTTTCTTGTTTGGAAAAATTATTATTATTATTATTATTATTATTTCCTTTGATTTCTGGTGTATACTCATTTCTTTCTGGGTCCCGTCGAAAGACCTAAGATTAGAAATGGCATCATGACATTTTCCACAGACCAATTAAGAAAAAAAAAACAGACAGAATAATATGCAACAACGTACTGATACGATATAAATTGACCTGGTTTAATATAACTGCCATGATCCCAATGCGTTAAAGGTATAGCAGGTATTTGCATCAGGAAAATGTAGATATGTCCGCGACTTTCGTTACAGGTTTTCATAAAAGTAATATGTAGCCTTACAGGAGAGGCGGAATTAGAAAGATCTTCAAGTTGGATAAACTTGTCCGATTATTATTATTATTATTACTTTGGTTTAGTTTAATTTGGTTTGTTTGTTTAACGGCATATCAATTCCTCATGGGTCATTTAATGCCGAAATATTATTTTCTTGAAAGCTTTGGTAATTTTTTTTTTTTTTTTTTTAACCAAAAATGTATTTCTGGTAATTTTCAAAATCTTCCATGAACTGCGCAAATTTTTGTTTCCATATGAATCGCATTTTGACCTTTCTAGGGGTCAGAAAAACATGGTATACCGAAAAAATGCTCTTTATTTTATATTTAAGGCTTCTTTTTTATTGCTCTTTGGATAAGAAGGCCTAATATGTCGAAGATTTTTTTTCTCAGAGATACACAAATTTAATTATTGCCATAAAAACAGACATTTTCCATCCAATGAGTAGAAAACATTAAAAGAAAGAAAAGTAAGGTATAGTCAGCTCAATCAGTAATTCGGAAATTAAAAACAGGAAAAAGAGGAAAACGAAGAGAAAGAAAAAATGCTTACCATTTACTATTCATCTCTTTCTATCATTCCCTCAGAGTTCAATCACCCGCACACCCACCAAAAAACCAGCTCTGCGCACAAGGAAAATGAACGGAAAACAAATAATCCCACTGGGGATATGATATGCGCATATATATATATATATATATATATATATATATATATATATATTAAGAAATGGACAAAGTCCGACAATTTATTTATTAAAGACATTTTTATGTTTAACGTTCTTTTTATAGATACAAGTATTTAAGTAAATGTTCTGTTTATAATAAACAGTATTAAATAACATTTACCGACCTGAATGTCCGAGAAATTTTCATATCAAAGGACGAATATTTTCTATGAAAATTTCTCGGACATTCAGGCCGGTAAATGTTATTTAATACTGTTTATTATAAACAGAGCATTTACTTAAATACTTGTATCTATAAAAAGAACGTTAAACATAAAAATGTCTTTAATAAATAAATAAATATATATATATATATATATATATATATATATATATATATATATATATATATATATACATATGTGTGTGTGTTTGTGTTATAAGCCGTTCGCGTTAAGACAGAAAAAAATCATTTTTTCCGTTTAATATGACGAGAATATTTATTTTCTTCCATCTTCAAAATTAACGCCAGTAAACAAAGATACGCCAATTTTGACATTTTAAAAAAAAATCCACACTGATATGATAAATCTATATAAATAAATGCGAATGTCAGTGTATCACACTTACTCCTAGTTGGCATAACCTAACATATCACACCATTTTTATTCCAGACCGACTGTGTGAGCAAATAAAAAATATTCCGGGCCGGCTCCGGGCCCGCAATCCTAAAATTTTGGATTCCCAAGGTATTCTTTACTGCGTCTTCGGAGATTTTTTAAGTGACGTTTTGCGTAGAAATCCGGAAGTTCTCTGTTGTTCCACCTGTGATTTCTTGGGGTGATAGTCGGGTTAACAGAAAAAATAGATATAACCAAGTCGATTCGATTTTGAAAGGACAAAAGTTTTATATATATATATATATATATATATATATATATATATATATATATATATATATAAAGCAAAACACACAAAAAAATAATTCTTGTTGCACAAGGTATACATGTTTCTTGTATGTGAACAATAACCAAATAAACATAAATACTTCGAATAATTTCGGTAAGGAGATATGTGGCCTTCGTTTTAACACTTTTTGATCTATTCTTAACGCAACTACTACAACCTTCGATGTTTCCGTTCTCAGTAATAGTAATAGTTGTAGTAGTATTAGTAGTAGCATGGGTAGAGCTACTTAGATGTATTTTATGCTTTAATAGTGTTTTTTTTAGGCGTTCACTATTTTTCCATACCTGGGAACTTAGCAAGTTCTACCACCCCAGAGCAGGGTGGGCCTGGAAATAACAGCAATTAAGAAGTGGTTTTACGCTTCTCAAAACCTCCACTTTCTCGGTCAGAGGCCATGCTGCCGGATATAGTTTATCGTTATACCTAGATCTATTAACATCAAGAAGAGAGAGTTTAAATTTATAGGGCACACAATGAGGGTAGAGGGCTTGGAAAATTTCATACTCAAAGGTCAGATTGAAGGCATGAGGGACAGAGGAAAACAACTCATAACCTACCTAGCGAGGTTGCGTAAATGGGCGGCGGATCAGTATTTAGGAGATATAACAAATAGAGAAAATTTGTTAAGAGCTACAAAGGACAGGGATTTGTAAGGAGCCATGATCAACTACGTCCTGAATCGACATGGCACGAAGAAGAGGAGGAAGATGA
>OZ010580.1:73834576-73924576 GCA_963932145.1 Acanthosepion lycidas | reverse complement strand
CAGACACAGAAAGAAAACTACTGGAGATCTTTGACAAAATAAAGCAGGAAAGAAAGGACTAACTATCCATTGTAAGAAGACAGATGGCATGGTTGTCAGTAAGAGGCACAGCTCAAGATGTAAGCAACAGATCAAACAAGAATAGAAATTGAACTATCTAAAAAGCGTTTCAAGAAGACAAACATGTGATACAGAAATCCGAAACAGCAAAAGATGTCTTCCAAAAACTAAAGAAAATATCAAGAAACAGGAAATTTTCGTAAATGTTCATCTGCTATGTTATATTAATTCTCTTATCTGATAGCGCATGCTGGAAGATTTCCTCCCCGATGAAGAATCCTGGGACAACAGAGAAGTTGTTCTCCAGAAGCATGCTCATAATACCATGGACGGAACATGTGAGTAACAAGGACGTTTTACAACAATGGGAACCGAATGTACACTTCGGGCTTAGGATCTTTTTCATCATTTTAACCCAAGCCAGTGATAATGCCACTAAGACGCAAGGGGTTACTGGACGCCAAATAGGAAGAGAAGACTTTGCTGAGGAGAAAGGACAATAAAAGAATGTGTTTCAGCAAGACAGAAGATTGTGATTGGCGTTGCATTCGAAAGTTTGTAGGTATCAGAGAAGCTAGAAACCGGAAGAAAATTCCACAGGTGAGAAGTGCTAGAAAAAGCAACTATTAAAAAGGAACATACGGTTGCATTTGACTAGTTCAAACAGTAAAATGGTGAGACCTAGCTGCCATACTTGTCAAGCTGGCTTCCTTGAACGTTTCCAAACCCAGAATGATTGTTGGGCCAGAGGCAGAAACAATCCAAGCAGTGGAAATACCTCTCCCCACCTGCTTGAAGAAGGCCAGGGTTGTTTCATCTTCATAAAATGTTTTAGCCAGAATTTGGTGGATGCAATAGGCACTGATTGTGTTCAATAACAATCTTCAAAGGGGCTCCATTATCAATGGAGCATGCTATGCCAAATTGCCGAGGTACCTACGAATGTCTATTAAGACTAAACACTAAGGAAAACTGCGGAAAGTAGTTTTGTTTCATGAGGACAATGCTGCAGCCCATGTCCTTTATTTCAGTTGCTGTTTTGCGTGAATGTAGCTTTGAGCTGGATGATCAGCCTCCTTATTTTCCTGATTTGACAATCATCTGTTTCACAACATGAAAATGACACTTGGCTGTCAACAAGTATCGTAGTGATGATGAGGTCATATCTGATGTTGATGATATTTTGGGCCAAAAGGATCAACTTTAAACAGTCAGATGTCAGTTTACCTAGAATAAAACAGTGCAGTATTAATATGAAGAGTTGGAATTAAGAAATGCAAGATTTCATAGCTCTAACGACACTCCTTCGTAGCCTATCAACTTTTCAGCCCGCCCTCGTATTACAAATATGTTTAATATGTAATTTTAAATTGTGTTGTAGCATAAATCCTGGTCTGCAGTTGGAGATTCATCTCCTGCTGTGCTGGTCAAACTCTCTGTCCGGTGGCAGAGTGGATCCCCAGACGAGGTTATTATCGAAGGGCAGAATCTCGTTTCGGGAAACAGCTACCCGACCCCACTTTATACGTGGTCTACGGAGAATTTTTGGCCGAGCCTATGGGCTCGGATACCCCGCATTAAGTTCGGCCTTGTGCCACATCTAACCGCGTGGGGCGGTTGGTAGATATTCTGCAGTTAGAGATTCATTGTGGGATTCACTTGACTCACTTCTAGCAGTTGACTACTTATTCTACGCGCCGCTGGCGAATCTTATATTTTTTTTTCTCATCTTAAGTATTATCGTTCATTACCAACCTTAGTTTGATTATTGTATTCAGTAACCTTTCCTAGGTTACGACAAATTGTTAATTGTATAATCATTCAGTACAATTTGTTTTCGGGTCCTTACTTAATAGATCGTTTACCTAGTTATCTTCCTATATGATTTCTCTCCTTTTTGGTATCCAATCTAACTTCTTTATTATTATTTTTTTCTCACCAGAGGAGGAGTTGCCTATGAAAGATCGTGGTTCGGTCGTGGTACTGGAAATATCACCATGACGTCTGTGAAATGCCAAGGAGATGAACCATCTTTGAGTTATTGCGACTACGATGACAGTGAAAATTACTGCTCTCATCGCGAAGACGCCGGGGTAATGTGCGACAAGGAAAGTGTCAATGACAACTGATTCACTTCGCATAACAACGAGACCTTTACTTTTCACTGTCATCCAAAGGGAACACTTTATACAATAAAGATTTTAGAATTATCATTTTAACATTATACATAAGTAAAGATAAAAATGTTATTGAATTTTATAATCTATGTAATTAATCTACGAAATTAAAGAATTTGTTGAAACTATAATCGAAGCGGCGATAGGTCTTAAAATTTAAAGAAAACGTTAAATTTAGTTTTCTTTGTTTTAAATGTTTTTAATGCATCAATATTTGTGGGGAAGAAAAATAAAGTAAATATAAGTGTTTGAATTCGAGGAAGTACAAAGATTAAAAAATAAAATTTTAACTTAGAAATAAATCAGCGAGAAAACACTGTATTCAAACAGCACAATATTGTTTGCTTTCTACTATATTCTGCTCACGCGTTCAAATCGCAGCAGGATTAAATTAATTTTTGAAGAGAAGTTCTTGCGGCTATGCAGGAAAGATAGCGGCTAACTGAAGACTTGAAGAGGTCAAGATTGTTGGGATTGGTAAAAACATAAGCGAATGAACGGACTTTGAAAGGAACCGGAAACCCAATCCTAAACAGGAAACAAACTTCTAGTCATGTTAAAAAAAAACCGGGAAGGAGTGACTAAACATTAAAACAGATTAGAATGATCACCGAGATTTAAAGAGATGCAGAAAGATATTTGAGCAGAGTCCCAGAAGGATATAAATGAACTGAGACCGGAATAGAGAGATGATTCTTCGATCTTTCCCAGATCAATGCATTGCCACTACAGCTATTTCTTATGGGTTACTTTCTTTTGTAGTGTACAGACGAGGCAGAAGTGGCTGTCTGATATGAAATTACAGCCTATGGTAGTGAGAATTAAATTAGTCTATGGGAGGGGTATCAACCCTGCTTATAATGACGTTTCTACAGTAAAGCTCACTCTAAACAAGGTTACGTTAGGATTTCGGTACAATAGGAGAGGAATTTAACGGTGAACGGTTGAATTTGAGTCGATTCTACAGAGCGATTGTTCGTGGGAAGAAGCTGTTCCGAGTGGAACTTACTTCTCAACGATGGAATACAGAGTAAATGCAGGTGACTTGTTTCAAAGTAACTAGCATGGCAGGTTCTTGCCGTGAAGGTTAGGCCTGGCAGAACCAAGGAATGTAGTTCCTCCGAGCACTTTCCATGAAAGTAGCGATAGAGCAGCTAGAGGCTTGCCACATCCCACCTGTGTGTGAGAGGTTCAAGGGTGGAGAATATTTCGTCACTCACAAGTAGTTGGAGACACTTTTGGACTCTATCGAGGCTGGAAAGTTCGGTCTGGGCAGCTCTTGGACAAATATGACAACAGTATTCTTGGCCTGTTCTGGCTCTTGTAAAAGTAGAGGATAGGAATACGAATCAGGTAGCGGTACAAGTAGCCGACCATTTTACCTCCATCTTTAGCGATAAGCTATATATACGAGTTATAGTTGAGTTTGCGTGTGAGTTTAAGACCCAGTAGTGTCTCAAGGCACGGTGTTTCTCCGAGGGCACATCATTACTATATACATAACAAGCTGATCTACCAACTTGTGTTATTCCAAAATTGAAGGAGAAAGCTGTGAAATCTCTTTGAACACATCCAGATAATCACTGCTTGTCACAACTAACTACGAGTCCTGGGCATAACGATAAACTACATACAGCAGCAAGGTTTTGAGGAACCTGGAACCACCTCTTCATTTTGTTTCCAGATCCACTCTGAGCCAGGGTGGTAGCACCTGTTAGGGTCCCAGCTCTGGGCAACTAGTGAACTCCTAAACGAAAACAATATGAAAGTATAAAAATACATTTTTATAGTAAAAATTCCAGCAATAACTTTTTACAGCTGCGTTCAAAATATATTGAAACCATAAAATTGCTCAAATTATTTGGATTTAGGCATTAAATCCCCCATGAGGAGTTGACATGCCATTTAACCATCAAAACCAAACAAAAGACAACAAGTAAGTAGTTTGCGCAATGCAGTCAGGACGTTAATACCATTTGGAAGCTCGTTATGCAATTAAGTTTTGTGTTGGCAGAAATCGGCATCAAAAATGTCCCTCAACCTCCCTACAGTCCATATCTTACTCCCTGTAACTTCGGTTTTTCTCCAAGATTAAGGTGAACCTAAGGGAGAGTCATTTTACAAAATGACAGAGGCTGTGAGAGGGGCCCTGGACACCTTCACGTTGGATGACTTCCATGAAGCCTTCATTTTGGTACTGGACGACTACCACAAGTGAATTAAAAATTAGAGTATCCTACTTTGAAGGAGATTAGAGTTTTCTATTTCTTTGTAATTAATAAATGTTTCTCTTGAAAAAGTCTCAAAACTTCTGGAATACACCTTTTTATGCCGTACTAATTTATTATTATCTTTTTCTTTTTGGCTGAACAACTATCATTGAATAACAATTTTCACCTTCCAGTATGTCATGAATGAAGCCCAAGATAAAAGCATGTCCAAGAACCACAGGGTGGTATCAGGGTTTCTCCTGTTGTCCCCAAAGAGAATAAACCGAGGATCATGAGCGACAAACCTGCCATTTGTCTGCCAATAACTAATTTGTCGGCCGCTAACCTGACCTAATCTAGTTGAACATTACGACTGAGTAGTGACTACGATCGTCACTAGGTGCGCCATACAAAATTCAGCCTCCAATAAATCAATAAAGATTGACAGGTCGGAAAATCAACCACGCTAACTTAACCTCGTCTGGATTGACCATTACCACTGAGTAGTGATTTCGACCCTCACTAGGTGACCTATACAATATTCAGCATCCAATAATTCAAATAGAAGAGACACGTCGTAAAATTAACCTCGCTAACCTAGTAAAATTAACCTCGCTAAACATAGTCTGGTTGACCATTTCGAACGAGTAGTGACTTCGATCCTTACTATGTGCCCCAGAGTCAATACAGCATCCATTAACTCAAAAAGGATTGACAGGTCGGAAAATCCACCACTACAATGGCAAATCTAATATTTTTCTGCCATAATTATTGATCATGTGCATTTCCCGTGATAAATATTGGTGTTAAACCACGCCAAGTCCCAGTACGATAAACTGGTCAAACTGGAGCTTTCTATCGACACTTAACAGCCTGAGTACTTCGTATCAGTCAGAAGATAAAATGACTGCGCACAAAATATTATTAAATGTTCTATTCGTTGGATTTCTAATTAGTAGTCTGCAATGGAGTTTAAGTGACAACAAAGAAGAAGAAGATTCAGACTAGCATCCTCATCTTGGTTGTTATCCGGTGGCCTCAGCGTCAATTAATGATAAACGTCTACATACAGACTTGTTGATAAATTGCTTCTGAGTAACGAGTTCGAACTTCATTCTGTCTCCCACAAAATGAATGTGGCATTTAAATAACCCCCCAAAAGGCTATGTCATACAGTCAACCAAACTAGCCGAACTTAGTCTATTTGACCATAACTACTGTGTAGTGAGTTGGATCCTTACTGTGAGCCCAATACAAAATTCAACAGTCCAAAAAGGTCAGACCTATCGTAAAATCAACCAACCCAGTCTAACCTATTCTGGTTGACGATCGCAAGAGGTAGTGAATCCAATACTCATAATATTTATTATATGTGTAAAAATGGACAAGTATGGCACAAGGCCAAAAAGGTAATGGGGAAATCTGGTCATCACCTTTCATTTTATGTGCCAAGCCCTTTCAGGACGTAGGTGATCATGGCTCGTCACCTCCCTCTATCCTTTTCAGCTCGCATCAAGTTTCTTTCCTCTCCTACGTCCCGCGACCAAGTTGCGTCCTGGGTAAGACGATAAACTACGTTCAACAGCAAGGCCATTGATCAGGTTTTGAAGAACGTGGAACCATTCCCAGGTCCGCCTTGACCCGCGGTGGTAGCACCTGTTAGGGTCCCAGCTATGGGCAAACAGTTAACCCCCGAAACTGGGGTCAAAACACCATGAAAGTGTAAAAATAGGTTTTAATACGGGAAATACTTTTTAAAATTATTACCAGCAATAACGTTTTGAAAAAAAAATATTACCAACAATGTTTTTTTAAAATAAATATTACTGGCAATATATTTAAAAAAAAAATATTACCACCAATACATTTTTGAAGGAAAAATATCACCAGAAATAGATTTAAAAAAAATATTACCAGTAATAAAAATTTTGTCGGCATTAAATAACCCATTGAGGTTGATATACCGTAAAATAAATCAAACTAAACCAAACCAAACACCAGACCACGTTCTGTTATCCACTTGCTTAAGGCCGCTAGGTATGTCATGCGTTGTTTTCCCTTGTTTCTCTTTCCCTCTATTTGACCTGTGAGGATCAAATTCTCCAGGCCCTCCTTCCTCATTATGTGTTCCAGAAACTTCAGCTGCCTATTTCTGATGTTAAGTATAAACCTTCTCCTCGTTTGCAATCTCTCTAAGACCTCATCGTTGCTCACATGCTCGGTCAATGATATCCTTAACATCCTTCCGTAAATCCACATCTCCATCGCCTTGAGTCTTTTCTACATCTTTGAGGAAATCGTCCAACATTCGCTGCCGTAAAGAAGGACAGATGTTACGTAACAGTTCAGTATTCTTTTCTTTGTTACCAAAGAAATCCTCCTGTTTCGCAATACTCTGCCCAGCTTTTGGAATGCGTCCTTGGCCATCCCAATACGTCATCAGATCTCAGTGTCGCACTTACTGTCCTCTGTCAAGACGCTTCCCAGATATTTAAACTTCTGCGTCTGCTTGATTCTAGTGTTCCCAACCTGCAAATCGCATTTCGGACTCTTAGATAACCACAGACACTGACACAAAAATACTGCAATAATCCTCACATCAAAACAACACATTCTTACTTACCATTCTTACTTCAACCACCATAATTCGTCAGAGACTCTATGAAGTCTTAACTAGTCCCTATATATACAATTTGTCTGGGGGAGGGACAGAAAAATAACAAATTTAAAAAAATTAAAAATGTACCAATAAATATTTACGATGAGAACATGATTTATTTACAAGAAATAAAACAAAATAGTGTTGGAAATGTCCACACACACACAGTCCTTAATTGTGGTAGAAACATCAGTTAAGTGGATGAAATCGATGCGATGCTTTAATAATTAAAACACTGATTCGATCAAGTCAAAGTCAAACCTACACTGATCCAAACAGAACAACAAATGATTGACAGGTTGCAAAATCGTTCTGACCTAAACTAGACTTGTTGACCATTACGACCGAGTAGCGATTTCAATCCTCACTAGGTGCCTCATACAAAATTCAGCATCTAATAACTTAACAAACATTGAGAGGTTGGAAGATAGACCATATTACGATTGAGTAAAGAATTTGATCCTCAATATGTGCTGCATATAAAATTCAGCACCCAATATCTCAAAAAGGATAGATATGTCGAAAGATCACCCACGTTAATCTACCGTAGTCTTGTTGAACATTACGACTGAGTAGTGACTTCAATCCTCACTAGGTGCCTCAGAGACAATTTTAACATAGAATAACTCAAAAAGGATAGACATGTCCAAAAATTGACCACACTAACCTAACGTAGTCTAGTTGAACTTTACGACTGAGTAGTGACTATGATCGTCACTAGGTGCGCCATACAAAATTCAGCCTCCAATAAATCAATAAAGATTGACAGGTCGGAAAATCAACCACGCTAACCTAACCTCGTCTGGATTGACCATTACCACTGAGTAGTGATTTCGACCCTCACTAGGTGACCTATACAATATTCAGCATCCAATAACTCAAAAAGAAGAGACACATCGTAAAATTAACCACGGTAACCAACATAGTCTGGTTGACCATTTGGACCGAGTAGTGACTTCGATCCTCACTATGTGCCCCAGAGTCAATACAGCATCCAATAACTCAAAAAGGATTGACAGGTCGGAAAATCAACCACTACCATATTAACCTGGTCTGGTTGATTGAACAAGGATTCATAAGTCAGAAAATCAACCACTCTAACCTAAACTAGTCAGGTTGACCATTATGACAGAGTAATGATTTCAATCCTCACTAGGTGCGCCATGCAAAAGTCAACATCCAATAACTCAAAAATGATAGACGTATCGGAAAATCAACTACGCTAACCTTACCTAGCCTGGTTGAAATTTACGACTCAGAAGTGTCTTCCACCCTCATGTGCCCAATACAAAATTCAGTGTGCAATAACTCAAAAAGGATAGACATGTCGGAAAATCAACCAAGCTAACCTAACCTAGTCTAGTTGACCATTACGACTAAGAAGTGATTTCGACCGTCAATGAGTTCCACAGAGGCAATTCAGCATCTGATAACTTAACAACTACGGACATGTTGGACAATAACCACTCTGTTCTAAACTAGTCTAGTTCACCATTACGACTGAGTAGTGATTTCGACCCTAACTACAGCATTCATCATCCAATAACTCAAAAAGGATAGACAGGCCAGAAAATCAACCACTCTAACCTAATCTAGTCTGGTTGACTGTTACGAGTGAGAAGTGATTTCGATCCTCACTAGGTGCCACACACAAAATTCACCATTCGATAAGTGCTTCCCGAAAGCGTGAATTACTTATGATTCAACATAGTACCTATAGGAAATTAAGGAATGGCGAAATAGACTAAAAGCATCTGTATAAACTGAGAAAGCAATCGATTTGTATCGACCGGTGGAAACAAACTTTTTTTTTGTTTTTTAGTAACCAGAGATTTGTTTTGCATCTTTAAATCAAAATTTGTTGATGACCAACGACACAAGCGTTGAGTTAAACGAAACATTTTTCTTGATTCTCGCCATTATAATTTTGTCCAAACTTATGAATATTTCACGAACAAACATGATCTCTGCGCTGTCTGGCATCAATCCGAAACTTATATGGAAGCGATGATCAATGTGATCATTGAAGCGATTTTTTTAATTATTCATTATTAAAGCCACAGACAAAAATAAATCACTGCTAATAAACAATTGATATAACAATACTTACAGAAATCAGTGGGATTTCTACTGTACCAATGGGTATTACACAGATGTTAACTAAAATATTATAATTTATATTATAAATTCTCGCATATACAGTATATTTCCGGGTATAAAAGCCACATTTAAATCTTAAAAATTACTCCCCAAAATAGGGGGCCATCTAATACAACATTTACAAAAAATTAAATTTAAATCCTGTAAGTGTATCAGCACTGGTAAGAAGTCTAGAACAGGTACGAAAAGCTAACCTCAAATCCTGTAGTAAATATATATATATATATATATATATATACAGTGTAACCCAGATATAAGAGAGTTGTCGGGACCGGAGAAGAGGTCTCTTATATCCGTGTTTCTCTTATATCCGGGTGTCTCTTATATCCGGGTTTGGTCTATTTTGTTTAGGTAAGTATGGCTCTAATTTGGGACCAGATAAAATCTCTCTTATATCCGGGTTTCTCTTATATCCGGGTTACACTGTATATATATATATATATATATATATATATATATATAATTATTATAATAGCGAAAACTATTAATAATAATAATATTAGTGAAAACGGACACTTAAAATACCATCGTGATATTTATTTCATTAGAATCGATGATTCGATCCCAACTCTTCAGATTAACTCTTACGCAAATGGACAAGGATTTTATCAGACTTAAAAAAACTCATTCGAAACATAAATTATATTAAATATGCACATTCCGATTTAGGGCGGGTAGGGAAAGAAAGGGTATCTATACAGAAAGGGAGAAGGTAAGGGAAGGAACGGTGAAAATATTCAAAACTAGGAATGGTAGAAACATTTATTTAATGTTATTTTAAGGATAGTTGAGGTTGTAGACATGCTAAACTAAATTGTTTGACACACACTGTAAAAAGGAAAGGATTTCTTCAGATGGTAAAGAGAAATACACAGGATACAAGAAACAAAGGAAGGAAAAACAAACAGAAATTTCACTCAATGGGCGGCTGGAGAAACTGACAAAATTTGTATGCATCGAAAATGTCTTTTGTCTGGTTCATGTAGTCAGCTATATTTTTGACACTTTTTAATTTAAAAAAAAATAAAAATATTAAAATAAAAAATTTCGTAAGGAACTTATATATATATATATATATATATATATATATATATATATATATATATATATATATATACACACAAGTATATGATTGGTATATATGGAATGAATTCCAATAACCAACAATTACTATTCTTAAAAGAGTGCTCAATACAAAGTAGAGCAGATATAATTATTTATTTTTAAAAAGTATATAATATAAATATGTTATAAAATCACTACAAAAATAGCCATTTTGTTTCAACACCCTCGGTGTCTTATCAAGTGATGATGTTGAATGTAAAATAAATGGTTTATTCTACATTCAACATCATCACTTGATAAGACACCGAGGGTGATGAAACAAAATGGCTATTTTTGTAGTGATTTTATAATATATTTATGTTATAATTTTTTAAAATAAATACTTATATATATATATATACCCAAATACATAAATATGAAAACATAAACCAAGCCATATTATTTTCATAAATATTGCAAATTAATTTATAGCTGCACATAAAAATAAAATATGATACAATAAAATTCAATTTATAAGATAACTTAAATCTATTTTTATGGAGAAATTTAAATATGATCTCATTCCTTTGGTTCAATAGCAGGCTAGTATTTTTATATTTAATTTTTTTTTCTTCCAGGCGCCACTTATATCTATTTCTGAAGCTTTTGGGGGTTTAGGATTTATCTATAACTTTCCATTCATTCTGTGGGGTGAACTTTTAAATTACCAGAAATTTAGAAAGAGCTGTTTGGTGTTTTTCATAAGAGTCAGAGAAAGAATGCTTGTGATCATATCGTCTCTGCTTTCTGGTCCCAGTGGAAATTCTGATGTATACTTTTTCATTATTTACATTTCCTCAGGGAAAATGGTTGACTGGTATATAACATTTTCGGATTTGCATATACCTCCAAAAGGGTAGTTGTTTTTGGTTATTGTTATAAAATTTATTTAATATTTTATTGTTGTGTGAATTAATAATATTATAGTTGTTATCTCTGCAGGAGTAACTAATTTTTAATGGGTTATTTCGGTTAAAACGTTTGTCTGTCAATTTCAGCATGTATTAACCGATATTTATATTGGATAGTTGGCAGAAAGCAGGGTTAAACCATATTACTTTTCTTTTTCTATATCTAGTTCTATTTATTTTAGTATCTTTTAAAGACTCCAGGTAAAACAAGTTTTGTTTGAAGTTACTTTTTAAGGGCCTCATTATAACTTTCTATTTTATTTTCATCGACAATTTTATTATTAGGAGATAATTTATTGATTCTAGTGTTTACAGTGGTATGAATTTGTATAATTATTTGATTGAGAAGGTTGGAGTTAACGTTAATATAGACTGGATTTTCATTATTCCTTCTGATAAGGTTTAAATGAGTTGTTCGAAAGGTTTAAAGTTATATCTAAGAAATTATCTATTTTTAAGTCGAATTAAATTTCTATTCTAAACCCAAGGAATTTGAAAGCTTTGATGATTTTTTTTGCATATGAGTAGATAGTGGACCATTAGTATTTGGCATAACAATAGGTACATCATCTCTATATAGACGGACCGGTTTAGGGTCAATAATCCTACTAAGGTTGTTTAAAATATAGATGCCCACTAAATCTTCAATTTAACCATAGTCATAGGTCCCCATAGAAACATTGAAATTATCATACTGGTTTTAAATCCAAGTGGAATTATTATTACTCAATAATGACTTTCTAGAAGCTAATATAACTTTAAATTCATCATCCGTAATTTCTACATAGTTTTTAGCAAAATTTATACTTTTTAATAACAGATCTTTAGAGAGAGAGGAGTAGAAATCAGTTACGTCAAATTAAATAAATGTGGCCTTCTCTTTATTCTTAACATCATGGAACCATTTTATAGTATCTGAAGAATCTTTTCACAGGTTGTTATAAGAGGATTTTTGTGTAGTGTTTATTATTCTTTTAATTATATTTTAACAAATAAACCCATTTTGGAATGATTGATTAATCTAGATTGTTGGTTGTTATCGAAATTGAGTTTGTGATCTTTACAGAGTAAATAAGCAATTTTCATGGGAACTTTTTCCATTATATCATCAATATTGAATGTTTTCGCAAAATTAGCAGCATCCTGGTTAATTATAGAAATTGTATCATTATTTTTATCAGATTTCTAAGTGTTGGTAATTTTGTTACATGAAGTTTGTGATAGTGGGAGGGATTGATTTTATAAATATTTCTAGATTTTTCTCATATACCATTAGATTTTTTAATAGTTTTATTGTCTTGGTTTATATTATGTAGAAATATGTTTGATGATTTTCTGGAACTGATTCTTTTTTTAATTAAGTTTAAAATATCCGCTTCAAAAGGGTCCAGGAGTTTGTTGCTGGAAGGAGTCTTTTGAGATTTCATGTTGTAATTATGTTTTATGCAAAATTGTGCTTCGGAAGGGCTTAGGTAAAAATTATGTATTCCAGCGTAGTCTTTTTATGAAGTCTATTACTTTATCCGTGAGAGGGTGTAAAGATGGGTAGGGAATGATTTTTAGAGAATAGTCTGGAGAAAATGTATCCATTTCGTGGGTATGATCCGTAGATAAATAAGATTTTTCAAATTGGAATATTTCTAAGAGAGCTCAACTTAAATTTATAAAGAGTAATATAAATAATAATATCAAATCCGTAAGTGGAAAGGATAATTCAAGTATAGACTTTTTAATATAAAATATTAAAATATATATATCCATAAAGAGATCTCAATGCATATTATACAGATTAATATGATATAAATCAAAGGAAAAACTTAACGCATAATCGAAAACGATTACAAATTATAATTTATTTCGACAAGTAATTTTTTAATACTTGTCTCATCAGACCGAAATTACAAATGGTATAATTTTACAAAATGGTTTAAATTTATCCAGACAATATTTAAAAAAAAAAAAACAGATAACAGAAAGTCTAGACCCTTGACCTAGAAAATCTATTTTCTGTGGATTTATACTATTGAAGACAGGGTGGGGGGAGAGAGGCATCTGTTTGGGAGAATACGTGTAACAGCTACAGAAATGCATTAGCATAAAGATATACATATACACACATATACATGTAGACACATACATACACATACACACAAACACACACATATACACATATATATACGTAAAAAGTGAGAAAAGAAAATGAAAATAAAATAAGTGATTTAAAATAATGAAATAAAATAATTGAATATATAATGCCATACACATACACATATATATATATAAATAAATAATAATATATATATAATATATATATATATAAATATATATATATATATATATATATATATATATATATATATATAAATTATATATATATATATAAATTAATTATATATATATATATATATATATATATATATATAGAGAGAGAGAGAGAGAGAGAGAAAATGACAATTGGAAATTATATTTCTTCGTCATTACCAACGCGTTTCGTCAATCCGACTTTATCAAGGCAAATTTAAAAGCGAAATGTTTTATAGTTACATCAAATTGAAAATATTAAAATGGGAACGCTCCTGTGTAAGCAACCAACTGGATATTGGTAATTTTTTTGTACTAAGGATATGTTTTAATTTTCCATGTCGACATATTGTTAAATTTCTCAGAATAATTCTGAAAAAAAGACAAATTATATATATATATATATATATATATATATATATATATATATATATATATATATATATATATATATATGCAAACACAGAGGGTGCGATGAATAAATTGTCATTTAAATCACTCAAAAATGAAAATAACACTGACATCTCATTTTAACAGATATATTTGCCAAAATTACACAAAAATATCTCAAAATACTGAAGAGTAAATTTATTCAATAAAATTGCCATTTGGCTTCAAACCACAGCCTTCAGACAACTTAGGAATCTCCTGCATCTCTTCTGGACGGTCTCCTTGTTTAAATTGGTGAATGCTGCCATAATCATTGCCTTCAGTTCATCTTTGGTGCTACAAGGAGATTTGTTGGTCTTTCGCTCCACTGCATCCCACACAATCAAGGGGGTTGCAGTCTGGGGAGTTAGGTGACCAGATGTAATGGGTGATGTGGTCGCAGAAATTATCTGACAGACATGACTGGATTCTCCTGCTTGTATAGTATGGTGCAGTGTCCTGTTGCCAGAGTCTTCCAGCATCCTCCATCTTGAGCCAGGACAGCACTACCTCCTCAAAGCACTCAGTGTAGGCCTCCGTGTTGAGTCTGAGACACTGCCTTATCCTCGTAATCACCATTAGACTCATCCAACTCTTTCTGAATCTACTGCACTGTCTTCAGATTGACATCTAAACTCTTTGAAATGTTCGTATTGGAGCTTCCGGTGCGAATGCTAAGTATTAGAGCATGTCGTTTCCAAATTTAGGGCGGAGTAATTTGCGTCATGTTACTCATTTTCTCACAAGCGGTGCTAAACTGAACCTAGATATATACATATACATATATATATATATAGAGAGAGAGAGGGACAGACATACATACATACATACAGAGAGACAGACTTTCTGGCTAGAAAGTCAAGAAAAAGAAAGAAAGAAAGAAAGAAAGAAAGAAAGAAAGAAAGAAAGAAAGAATGTAGAAATATTACAAATAAAGAAAGAAAGATCGTCGGGATATTACAAAGAGAGAAAGAAAGCAACAAAGAAAGGGCGTGGTGATATTGCAAAGAAAGAAATTAAGGGAGTGTAAAAAGAAAGAAAGAAAGAAAGAAAGAAAGAAAGAGCATGGAGATATTACAAAGAAACTTTAAAAAGTAGTAATTGCATGTTATTTTCATTCCAAATCAATATCTAAAATTAAACTAATTACTTTTGAAAAAATAGTCGAACCCATGATACGCTTTAAACTTTAATCATACTGGCTACCTTGCTTAATGTCACACAATTGATACCCATTAATTGGTTTAGTCAAGTGGGTTGTAGATGATTTTATCTGGACATAGTTTTTGGAGAACCGACAGTAATCGAGATATGGATACTTCAAAGCAACCCACTAGCCACAAGCAAGGAAAAAGGAAATCAAATAAATACATAAATACAAACTTTCAGGATCAAGTGATACTTGACCGGAAGCGAGAATTTTCCGGTTTTAGGCCCATATAATCAGGCCGCATAATCAGTCAGTCATGGCACACGATTGGGGGATCTTTCGGTTCATGACTGATGAGGCAGAATTTTCCCGTAGTAGGTTGTTATTTCTATTTTTCAGACCCTCTTTCCTCATTACGTGCCCTAGAAATTTCAACTGTCTCCTCCTGATGTTAAGTATACGTTTTTGTTTTGTTACCATTTTATTAAAAACTTCGTCGTTGCTCACATGTTCGGTACATGGTATTCTCAGCATCCTTCTGTAGATCCATATTTCTGTTGCTTCAGGTCTCTTCTTCGTTTGTGAGGCGATTGTCCATCATTCTCTGACATGTAGAAAGACTGGGGAGCTTATTCTGTCACGATAATATGGCAAAACAATTATTACAGTCTTTTAAAGTATCGCATATAAGATACCCTTAGATAAGACGAGGTAAAAATGTAGCAACATTTATCTTATACCTGTTGTATAAGACGACTGCTTATTTATTATATAAAGATGATGTTACTGGAAATGCTGTTACTTACTTTATCCTTACAAATTCAAAATAAACGAAATAACAAAACCGATTCTGTATCATGTTTTACCTACACACGTCTCCTTATAAGGAAACCATTGTTTTGTTTACGTTTTATCTCGTGATCTCTTGCGAATACTGATTCTTTTTCTTCCTCTTCTTTTCCTATATATAAAAAGTTACAAACAGCCTGGTGTACTAATGACCATTTACTTATACAGGGTGACCCAAAAAACGGGAATTTTTGAAGTGCGTATTACCAGACATGAGCAATGGCAACACTATGAGACAGTGACCTTGAGCACGTAAATATTTCGCCATTTAGAATTCAAGATGAAATTCACAGTACCCCAGCTGAGATGTTGCAGCAGTCAATGAGGAATCTCAACAGCAGATTTCAAGAATGCATTCGTACAGGAGGACGCCATCTACAGGACGTAATTTTAAAAAAAAAAGAAAAGAAAATTCCATCATTGTCTCTTAAATGGCATGTTTTAAGGTTTCAATTACTATGAATAAAATATTTTTCTTCCATCACTCTTGGTTTTATTGGAATGTTAAAAAGTTCCCGTTTTTTGGGGTCACCCTATACTTCATTGACAATCACAAAATATTGCTAATAACAGTACAATAATGTACGATAAAAGTACATTCCACTTTAAATATTTTTTATTCAGTTTGTTCGTAACTTCTGTCTAAACCAGAAAGGGTTGCTAAACCGCAGAAAACGAATCAATCATAAGCTTGGATGTGCGGGTGGTGCAATGGACAACGGCTCGTATTTGGAAATCGGATAACCGTGTTCTAATTCCAGTTGGGTCGTTATATTCACTTACGCACAAAAACCCTTGGAAAAGGTATGTATCTCCCCCAGCTATGGGTTAATTAGTAGTATTTGTATCAATAAATAAAATGATAATAGTATCAGTAAATATCAATTTACTTATACTTCATCGACAATCACAAAATACCGCTAATACGATAATGTTCGATAAAAATTACATTCCACTTAAAATATTTTTTTTATTCAGTCTGTTCGTAACTTCTGTCTAAGCCAGTTGATTATTGAAAATTTAGCGAAAGATAAAGGTTGCTGTGAACGCAATCATCACTCGATGTTTTTTTATTTTCTCAACTGAACTTACAGTTGATTTCATTGGTATGGAATTATTTTTTGAATAGGCAATTTATTATGAAGTTACGCCAGTAAAATATATAATGTAGAAATGGTTTTATTACTTTTATTATCAGTTTATTCGATAATGTGACTCTTTTCATGTCCGTTGTTAAGAGGCACGATGGTGTAATTTAGGAATCGGAGAGCCGAGTTCGAATTCAAATCCATTACATTCACTTACGTGCTAATACCCTTGGAAAAGGTATGAATCCTCTTCTCCCCCCAGCTGTGGATAAATAGAACAAGCAGGACAGACTGGGTTCGATAGACTTGGATGGTAACTGGTCTACGGCAGAAATGGCAACATACTGCAGGGAAAAATGTGCCTCGCCAGTCTTGTATCAAAAGGTGTGTCACGCATGGCACATAACTGACTATTGGTATATCGCACCAAGACCAAGGTTAGCCTACAAAAAGACAACACTCAGAATTTAAGGTTTCTTTTTTAGAATTGTAGTATAAGATGATCCCGATTTCTAAGGGTGATTATGGAGATTTTAAGGTCGTCTTATACACGGAAATATACAGTATGTAACTTAAGACGGCAGGAAAATATGCTTTTGTTGGTCTTTACCGCTTTCGTTATATTTATTCAAAGCATGAATATAATGAAACCACAAGAAGACAATTTTTTAACATGTGATGTCACTACAAAATCATCTTGCGTTTCAGTGTCAATAAAATACCCCAAGATAAGACGAATATTTTTTAATCTTAAACTTTTCACCAAGAAACCATAATGGCACAAAAGAAAGGATATATTTTAATAAATTATTGCACTCGTCGTGTGAGAAGACAAGTGGAAGCAAAGAACAAAGGAAGGATGCCGATTAGACCTAAAACTGAATCATCTTTGTTTTCCCTGATGCATTTTTTTCAATTCCATCCGCTCAACACCAAGATCAACAAAAGACAGTCGCTGGCAACATTCGAATGTTGTCAGATTATTTAGGGCTGAAGGCATAATCAATGAATGCTAGAAATACGCGTGAAAATGTCATGGTTTTCCAAACTGAATGTTTTAATTAATCCTAAGTCTTAAGTTAATGATTGAATAAGCATCTCTTTCTCTGTGTTGTCCTTGCTGGATTTCTGGTCCAATTCTGCTGCGAGCTCTATTCATAAATCCTAATGATTTATTTAGCTATGTGGCTCATAAAGGTTGTTCCCTTTCGGGTTCCTTTATCGCTTCGTTAAATATTCGAGCTTAATTACTCACGCAACATATTACAATAACATTCATAAATATGAACGCACGTTATTATTAGGTTGGTGCAAAAATAATGACGTAATAATGTCGTTTTCTTTTACGTATTTTTAACGTCAAAAAACGACATTATTACGTCATTATTTTTGCACCAACCTAACAGTTAAAGAATTCGCGTCATCGTTACAAAAACAAACAGGAGACAAATGAAGATATTTAAATTAACAAGATTTTCAATTACAGTGAAGAAAGCATGAAAATGACTGTTAACGCCGCTTCTATCTTCCCTTTTTTTCTTCTTTTCTTTCATTCATTCATTTATTCATTCTTTCATTCTTCTTTCTTTCTTTTTCTTTCTTCATTCTATTCTTCATTCTTTATTTACTTTCTATCATTCTTCTTTTTTCATTCATTTTTTTTTCATTCTTTCATTCTAATTTCTTCATTTCATTCTGCTTTCTTTCTTTGTTCTTTTTTCTTTCATTTGTACATTCTTCTTTCTTTTCCTTATTTCTTTCTTTATTCCATTCTTCTTTCTTTCTTTCTTTCTTTCTTTCTTTACTTTCTGCCACTCTTCTTTCTTGCATTCATTCATTATTTTTCAGTCTTTCATTCTACTTTCTTTTTCCTTTCATTCTACGTTCTTTCGCCTTTCTTTCTTTATTTCTTTCTTTCATTCCTACATTCTTTTTTCTTTCTTTCATTCCATTCTTTCTTTCTTTCATTTCTGTCATTCTTCTTTCTTTCTTTCATTCATTATTTTTTCATTCTTTCACTCTACTATCTTTCTTACTTTCATTCCGCTTTCTTTTTTTTCTTTCTCTCTTTCATTCTTCTTTCTTTATTTCTTTCATTATATTTTCATCCTGATTGCTTTGTTGTTTCTTTCTATTTTCTTTCTTTCATTCATTCTTTCTTTCTTTGAGGTTAAGATTGTAGTGATCGGAGAAACATCCTCTTGGATGTCGCTTCCACGGAGCAGTGGTTCGCGGGAAGAAGCATTTTGAATGGAATTTATTTCTCACCAATGTAATACGGAGAGAAAGTGGGTGGTTTGCTACAATGTGAGTGGCATGGTGCGTCCTGTCCGTGGTGGTTAGAACTGGCTGAACCAATGGAATTCGTTTCGTTCGAGCCCTTCCAATGAATTAGCGGTAGATCAGTAAGACGCATTCCACATTCAGCTGTGAGATAAATATTGGAGGATGGAAAATACTTTTGTTCCCAGTAAAGATTATGGATTACTTTTCTGAGAGAATCGAGTTTTCTTAATCATTTGAGGAACTCCTCCTTTCAGGAGATATCAAATACCAAATGCCTTTGTTTGATTTATGCAACATATGCATAAATCTATTTGCATTTCCGCTGTGTTTCTGATAGCATTCTGATCGTGAAAACTGCACTCTTTCTCTTCGTTCTTCTTGATTTCCGGTCTAATACTGCTGCGATCTCTATTCATAAATCCTAATGATTAGTTTAGCTACGTGGATCATAAAGATGAGGGAGGTACCATTTATTTACACCTGGTTTATTCGGCAGCGCTATGAAGATTGATGTTCTGGGGTCTTCCGGTATGTCACCGCTGTCGTATATTTCATTTATCATTTCGTATCAGTTTCGAAATCAACTAAGACTGTTTGAATCTCTATTACAATCTCATATGTTCTTGATGTTTTTTTTTTCGTTTTCTTTTCTATTCTTTTATTGTGAAAGTGTTTACAGAATTACTCTAAAAATCTTTCAATATCTAAAACTTCCGATCACAGCCAATTAGCCGAAATCTGTTCATTTAAGCAAGAACAACAACAAAAAAATAAGTCAGCGTTTCTTTCCTTCTCATTCATATTTTATTCGAAGGAATGAGTTTTAATTTGTTGAAAGTGCAACTGGAAAGCGTGCTTCTCTAAATCAGTTATTTATTTATTTCTTCATTCTTACGTTTAAATACGCAGCTTCCATATGTATTATGCAATACTATATAATGTCGAATTTGTTCGGGAAACATTAGACCTTTATCTGAGGCGCTAGGAAACGTTTAAGAACATTTGAACAACTCGCAAATCAGATTTAGTACGGATGTTTACTACCATTTATTAAGCTTGTCTTAGATTGGCACAACATTATAAGTATGGAGTACAAAGTGATGATCGTTCTCACTAACTCACTAGCGATGGTGAACCAAACACGCTAGACCTTTATCTGAGGCGCTAGGAAACGTTTAAGAACATTTGAACAACTCGCAAATCAGATTTAGTACGGATGTTTACTACCATTTATTAAGCTTGTCTTAGATTGGCACAACATTATAAGTATGGAGTACAAAGTGATGATCGTTCTCACTAACTCACTAGCGATGGTGAACCAAACACGCTAGACCTTTATCTGAGGCGCTAGGAAACGTTTAAGAACATTTGAACAACTCGCAAATCAGATTTAGTACGGATGTTTACTACCATTTATTAAGCTTGTCTTAGATTGGCACAACATTATAAGTATGGAGTACAAAGTGATGATCGTTCTCACTAACTCACTAGCGATGGTGAACCAAACACGCTAGACCTTTATCTGAGGCGCTAGGAAACGTTTAAGAACATTTGAACAACTCGCAAATCAGATTTAGTACGGATGTTTACTACCATTTATTAAGCTTGTCTTAGATTGGCACAGCATTATAAGTATGGAGTACAAAGTGATGATCGTTCTCACTAACTCACTAGCGATGGTGAACCAAACACGCTAGACCTTTATCTGAGGCGCTAGGAAACGTTTAAGAACATTTGAACAACTCGCAAATCAGATTTAGTACGGATGTTTACTACCATTTATTAAGCTTGTCTTAGATTGGCACAACATTATAAGTATGGAGTACAAAGTGATGATCGTTCTCACTAACTCACTAGCGATGGTGAACCAAACACGCTAGACCTTTATCTGAGGCGCTAGGAAACGTTTAAGAACATTTGAACAACTCGCAAATCAGATTTAGTACGGATGTTTACTACCATTTATTAAGCTTGTCTTAGATTGGCACAACATTATAAGTATGGAGTACAAAGTGATGATCGTTCTCACTAACTCACTAGCGATGGTGAACCAAACACGCTAGCCTACCATTACCTAACGGCGAGAAGGTGAGCTGTAAATTACTAAGTTTCGTTTAGTTTGACGCCAGCCTAAAATTATGGGATACCTACTGAGATTTGAATTCGCTCACTTTCGAGTAAGGGTGAAACTATAGCTCACTTAATATTGACTCATATGGAGGCACGTATCTGTTAGATACTAATCATTACTTAGTTTGACACAAGGCCAAACAAGGTTCCCATACAGTTTAGGATTTCTGTGTCCCATATTCAATCGTCTGTTACTACAATGCACGGATAATAACATTTTTGCATTGTTTAATTTTGACGTCCCCAGTACATAGCACACACCTTGAGGTGTCTCTTTTGCTTACGACCATTCATTCTTACTGTTACTTGTTAATCCTTTCTTTTTGTTTTCTTTCACTACCTAGTCTATTCTTGTATGTGCACCTGCTCTCCGGGATCATGGCTCTCCGCAACTTTCTATCCCGTCTGGCTCTTAACAGTTTTTCTTTCGTTGCCAAGGACCCCGCTCAACCATTCCGCTATTCATTGACACAAGCTCGTCAGGTAAGTGATTCGATGATTTCTCCTATCTCTCCAACCCTCGATATGCCTCATTGGGGTTAGGTTTCCAAGCCTTCTTTCTGTTAAATAATAGTTGAGCAGACTATTATTTTTAGGGGGAAATGTATTTCAGCTCTAACTTCCGGAGGTTGATCTTCCGGGTCAGATGTAAGACATAATAAGGAAGTCGATTTTGATTGTCTGAGCTAGCATGGGAATGATAAATATAGTTTTTTTTTTTTTTTTCGGTGCGATGTAGAAGTGTTCTCTTTCGTGTCCGAAACGGATCCACACTGAGGGTTGGGAGCGAACCCCACTGGATAGTTAGATAATGTAGGTGTTGACATTAATAAAAATAGATAAGCTATCTTGGATTCCTTTCATTTCTGGACCTAAAACATTTAGCGGCACCCGTCGGGAGAAGACGAGTGAAAGAATATAACATTTCCTCTGTGTCCGAGAGATTTCAGTTGTCTTTTTCTGATTCTGAGTGTAAGTGTTATGTCTGTTGCCATTTTCTGTAAGACTTCCGCGTTGCTTACTCGCTCTGTCCATATAATTTTCAGTAACATTATGCAGAACCATATTTCTGATGCCTCTAGATTTTTCCTTATTCGTTGGTAGATTCAACATTCAACATTCCATAAGAGGATAGATATCCCACAGCAATCCAGCTCTTTTTTTTTTTTTTTTTTTTTTTAACAATTTTTTTCCGTTTCTCAACATCTTACTTAGCTTTTGAAATGCTTATTTAAACAATTCAATATGTATTCAGATTTAGGTGTCATATTTTGCATCCTCTGTTAAAAACCCTGATATTTAAACTTCTACACATGTTTGATGTTTATTCCTCCAATTTGCAACTCGTATCTTGAGTATGTCTCTCTTGCTGATGGTAATACACTCTATCTTCTTACAAGCTGATGTTTAGTCCGTTTATCTTGCTTTCTTCTAACAACTTGCCTAAGAGGTTCTGTAGTTTTCATTCCGAGTCGGCCATGAACATATTTTACAATAAAAGTGTTAATCTTATGTGAAAGTATATTCAACCAGTTAAACCAAACCGAATGAAACGATATACAATATATGAGAAACAGATTAAATTGTAACCTATGTACACTTCTTTGTTACTTACTCGATCTGTCCATGGAAGTTTTAGCATTCTTCAGTATCTTTGTCTAATATTTATTTTATTTCTCCTTCCGAGTCTACCTTTAACACACTATCACCCGCTAATTTCTATAGTAACAATACAAGGCCCGAGAGCTACTCAAGTTAGAGGATTACTACAAAAAGGCTAATATTGAATTTTAGTGGTCAGGGAAGCATCCATGTCGGAATCTGTTTAAATAAATTACCATTTTTTTTTGTTGTTTTTGTTGGGTTTTTTTTTTGTTTTTTGTTTGTTTGTTGTTTTTTTTTTGTGGAGGGTAGGGAGATGTCAAATGGGAATTTCTCTTCGTGGTTCGATATTAATTTGATTTTGCTTTTAATCATGTCATCACAGTCAGGTCAATCAGGAGGCAAGGGGTTAGTGAGTGTGAAAGAATTTGAGAGAAAAAAAACACTAATACTGAGAGAGAGAGAGAGAGAGAGAGAGAGAGAAAATAAATGAACAGGAATTGAGAAGACAGAAGATAACAATTGACATGGCGCTTAAACTTTCGAAGATCAAAGCTGATTGGCAAGCAAGTAGCCGGAAGACAGTCCCACAACCGAGAAGTGTGATAGAAGAAACTGTTAGCATCGAACTTGTGGTTAGATCTAGCTTCGTCAAGTGTAAAATGATGAGATGTTGCCGCCAATCTAGTACTGAGCTTAAATTCATAAAGTCTAGGTACCATAGAGGAGTGGTCATCAGAAACATTACAATGAAAGTATTTATAGAAAAGGCACAGGGAAGGTAAAATTATGACGGTGGGAAAGGGATTGCAGCCGAGGTGTCAGGTCAGGACAAGTAATATTGCAGATTATTTCTAGTAATTAAGTAATTTCGGGAAGAAAGCACAATATTACGTTACTCTTCTTTCTATGTTTGTGTATTCATTGAACCCCTTTCTTCGTATGTAGGCCATTTGTTTTCAATATTTATGTAATATAGGATTTATTGCTATTTACAAAGTTTAGTTCAGAACATATGTGGAACAGAGGTACGGTGTACGCGTTGCAAACAGACAAGCGATACATTATTAGTTAGCTGCATCCTACAGAATAAAGTGAAGGAAAGAATGGAGAAAAGATTAAACATCACGAAGACAGGATGCGTGTTTGCAGCAGAAGGAACATCTCAACATGCAAATTACAAATTGGAAATAGCAAAATCAAACAAATACAGCAATATAAATATCTGGGAACAGAGGACGGAAAGTGTGACACTGAAATCTGAAGGTGTGCTGGTTTAACGAAAGACGCCTTCTAAAAGCTAAGCAAAGTATTAAGAATAAGAAAGATTTCGTTAGAAAGAATGAAAAGAGTACTGGATGGTTATGTAATATCAGTCCCCTTATATAGCAGTGAATGCTGGATAATCTCTTCACAGGTGACGAAAAGACTTGAAGCGATGTAAATGGGGTTTGTCGCGGTCGCCATTAGCCGCTCCTTAGAAAGACGGCCTTGACCTTCACAACTCCTGATCTTGCAGACTTAAGTCAAGCAACATGCGAGAAACCAGACGACTAGTTCAATATCATTGATGCCAAACCGTACCTCGTGAGCATCGGATTATGCAGCGCTTCCTCAAACATCGGACAACAATTGTATTAATTTAATATCTACGGTTTTCTACTCCCTTTAGCCGGGGAGTTCTTGAATGAATCGCTCCAAATATCATAAGCCCTTTTTTTCGTCCAAATCCAAGCTACTCGGCCCGTTTTAGGATCAAAGTATAGTGTCATACTTTTAAGGATTGACGGATCATATTTTTAAGGATTTCACAGATCATACTTTTAAGGATGGACAGCATTCGAAATTTCAGGGGAGAACAGCATTTCACCAGTGCCTGTTTGCAGTCTTGTTGATCCTTGGACGAGCATACGTTAACTGATAAGTTGTTTATTTGATTTACTTTGTTTTCCTAAAAAAAAAAAAAAAAAAAATTTTGTCTGTCTTTTCAGTTTGTTTTCTTAAGATATACTTGTGTTTTTTGTTGATTTCCTTTCTTACTTTTTACCCTCCCCACCGTTTTTGTTTGTATTACTTTTATTATCGAATTATTTTTTGGTTGTCTTTTTGTTTGTCCCGTTTTTCCTTTCTGATTTTATTTGGTTTATACTGGACATTGCTTCCGTGTTGGAATGATATTCCATTTAAAAAAATAATAATTAAAAGGCGTCCAATCGGTCGCGGTGGTCGTTTCGGCCGCCATGAGCGATGACAACATAACACCGCCGGTGTCCTCGGCAAAAAGTGTCTGGGCTGAAGATAGACCCAGGGGAAAAAACGCCGAATATTATGAGGAGTTAAGAGTTCAACTGAAGGATACGTTTAAGGAAAATGAATTCCTTACAATTGAGGAGGCATTTATGGCAGTCAAAAAGAAAACAGTATCCCTGCTGACTTCCGACATAAAAAGCCGGAAATTAATCGGAGTCAGCAGAGAAACAATGGAGGAAGTCCTAAAGGTCTTACAAATTTCTCCCAAAGTGCTGGCAAGAAGATCAAATGCCATGTGGGATATTCTTCTTCCTACAGAGCAGGATGCCAAACAAATAGCCGGAAACATATTGACAACGAAAAACCTGCGACTGCAAACGGAATACATGGACACACGGAGGACACGGATTACCGTACATGGTGTGCCCGTGGATGTATCCACCGATAGAATGGGTGCATACTTTTCAAAGTTTGGCAGTGTCGAGGAGGTGAAGGCAATAACCGGGAAATCGGGGATTGCAACAGGCGATATTGAACTACAGGTCACAATAACCAGATCAAGTTTTATGGAGATTCCCAATGTTCTTCTGTGTAGAGAAAGAAGAATGTTGGTGGTGGTGGAGGGCAGAAGGCCTTCTTGTTGGTCCTGTGGGATATCTGGCCACATGGCTAAAGAGTGCCCCGCTAAACGCCCTCCACCTACAAAGCAGCCCACACCATCGAAAACGACAACAACAGCAGCGGCGGTGGTGGCAGCATCCCCGACAACTGAAGCAACCCCAAAGGATGCTGAAGGAACTTGGAAAGTGGTAGGAGGTGGCAAAAAACCCAAGAACGTGTCTACCCCACCCAAAAAGGAAGACACCCCAAGGAAGCAGCAAACGCCACCACAACAGAGGGCAAAGAAGGTGCCCCTCCCGGAACAAAAAGGCGAGAAAGAGAGGCAACAGGTGGAAGCTCCAAGACAGAAAGGAGATAAAAAGCAGCAACAACAGCAGCTGCTTCAACACAAACAGCAACAGCTCCGGCAGCCAGAAGAGCAACAACCCCTACAGTCGGAGCAGCAGCAACCGGAACAAGATCAAATGGAGGTAGAACAAACACCTCCACCCAGAGCTACATCCCTCAAGAGGTCAAGGGAGGAAGATGATGAAGAACCTCCACAAAGACATCATGACCGTGGTAGGGCGGAGAAGGTCATGGAGCAGTCCAGGGCAATCTCCGTCCCTGCTTCGTTCAAAAATACCCAAGAACCAACAAGAACCAGACGTCATTCTTCTTCCCCTTCCAGTACTACCCACCCTTCTCCCTCCACTCCCCCCCGTAATTCAGTTTCCACCTTTCCCCTCTCACCCACTTCCTCCCCTCCTCATCCATCAAGGGAAAAGAAGAAAAGAAAGAGAAAGACCTTTGCTGGTCCGGAATGGATCTGCAAAGTAGATAAAGAGGAATACAAAAAGGGCCTCCCCAAACAGAGGAAAACCCTTCTAGGTGGACTCTACAAAATGGAGACTATAGAGGGGAAAAACATCGAAGACCCTCAAAATTTCCCCCGAGCTCCAGGTGTAATAACTTGCATAAGAGAAACCGGGAACCAGCTCGAAGTATGGAATCACCTATACGAAGCGAGGGCGGCGTTCCCGAATATAAGGATGTTCGAACTGGAGAACCACAACTTAAAAAATCTAAGACAATTTTGCTCTGGGAGGGTCCCAGTTTTACTCCACCCCTCCTTATATAGAGCCATCAAATTAACCTACCCCACGGACGTCGGCGGGATTGTCACAGAAGGACGGATGACGTCGGAGTTAGGCGTGGGGAGCCTGGGACAATCCGTCGGGGTCCTTTCACCCGCAGATTTCCGTCCTGTATGTGAGTAGGTTCATTGCACTTCTGCTTTTCTTTTTTGCAGGCTTAGAAGATGTCTATTAAGATAGCAACTTTAAATGTGAAGGGCTTAAGGGATCGGGGTAAGGCTGCCCGCCTGCTCCGGGACCTTCTGTCCCTGGATGTGGATGTTGCCGCGATTGAGGAGACCCACTTTGTTTGCAGTTCCGATGCGTGTGTGCTGGAGGATGACTTTGTCGTCTATTCAGCATATGGGGACCGTTCTGCCAGAGGAGTTTCTTTGCTTGTCAGGCGTACTCTTGATGCGAAGGTGGACCTTGTGCATACCGATGCCGAGGGCCGGTTGATCGTGGCCGATATTGCCGTGAAAAGTGGTTCGTTCCGGGTCGTTGCGGTTTATGCGCCCAACGACCGGGAGGAGCGGGTCTCGTTCTTTCGGCGGTTGGGGCCGTTCCTGGTGGATTCAACGCGCCTAGTTTTAATGGGGGACTGGAATGCCATCCTGGACCCCAAGTTAGACAGGGGGCGGGGAGCTAGCGGGAGAAGGGGCGATCGTAGCCTGGTTGATCTGATCGACGATTATGGTTTCGTCGATAGATACCGGGTCGATCATCCCGGGGGGAAAATGTGGACGTGGGCTCTTAATTGGCCTTGTGACAAGGTAGTCAGCTACCTTGACAGAATGTTAGTTAGAAGAGCCGACATAGATCTGTTAGATTGCCCTACGTTCCACTGGGTAGGCTATTCGGACCACAAACTCGTTTGTGCCCGGGTGGCGTTAGACGGTAGGCCTAGAATGGCTGGTTACTGGAAGTTCAATCTGTCCTTACTGGGCAGGGAGGACTTTCGGGAACAGCTAATTAGACTAGTGCAGCGGGAGCTAGTGGGGGCGGTTATCGGGAACAGGTGGTGGGAACGCCTTAAATGTAGGATTAGGTCCTTCACCACTGATTTCAGCAAACGGCTCACTCTAGATAGAGCTGATAAGGTGAAGACGCTTAAAGCTAGTTACACCCGGGCGGTGGCTGGGGGGGATCCCCTAGAGATAGCCTTAGCTAAGGAGGCCCTGGATCGTTCGAATAGCGAGCGGTACATGGGCCAGGTAATTAGACATAAGTTAAGCAAGATGTCTTCCGAAGCGGTGAACTTGGGCGCAGAGCTGCGCAGGGAAGAGGTCCGTCGAGGTGGCGATCGTTACATTCGTGAAGTCGAATCCCCGGAGGGGCGTACTCTTCGGGCCACTGACGACATGTGCGGGGCGTTTCGGCGCCATTTCGAGAGCCGGTTTACCAAGGAGCCTGGTCTCCGTGAGGAGGAGTTTCGTAGCTATTTGGCTGACTTTCCTCGGCTTTCGCCGACTGAAGCGGCTAGCTGCGAGGGAGAGATCACGGAGGGCGAAGTCTACGCGGTTTTGAAGAAGGTCGGCAGAGGCAAGTCGCCCGGTTTGGATGGTTTGCCCTATGAATTGTACTTGAGGCTGTCGCACATCTTTGTTCCGATTTTGACTGCAGTGTTCAACAACTGGTTTCGGTCGGGGTCCATCCCCGACCGGATCACCAGGGGCGTGATCACTCTGTTGAAAAAGGACAAAGGTGGTGGGGGGAAACTAGATGACTACAGGCCCATAACTCTGCTAAACACAGAGTTAAAGATTATGGCCAAGATCCTGCAGGAGCGTTTGCAGTCAGTTGCCGAGTCTCTGTTGGGACCTGAGCAGACTTGTTCTGTGAGGGGCCGAACAATTCAGAGCAACCTGCATCTGATCCGCACGATCATAGAGGGTGTAAAAGACGACGAGCAAGCCGCGCTGATCAATTTGGATCAGTCCAAGGCATTTGATAGGGTCGACCATCGCTACCTTGCTGCTGTCCTGCAGGCCGCTGGATTCGCACCCAACTTCTGCCACTGGATTAGCCTCCTGTATCGCTCCCCCAGTGCTGTGGTACAGGTGAACGGAAGGTTGTCGGACGCGTTCGTGCTGTCTAGGTCGGTTCGTCAGGGTTGTCCGCTGTCGCCTCTCCTTTATGCTTTGGCGTTGGAGCCTCTCCTTCGCCGGCTGAAGGACGAGACCGGCAGTCCGGCCCTACGCGGAATCGCCGTTCCTGGAGGGGCTCGAGCCAGGGTTTCCGCGTACGCCGATGACGTATCTGCTTTCGTGTCGTCCCGGGACGACATCGAGGCGGTACAGAAGGCGCTTGATCGGTACGAGAAGGTGACAGGGGCCAAGATAAACCGCGACAAGTCTTCCGGCTTGCGGTTAGGTGCCTGGAAGGGGGTCGCTCTTCCGGGCCGCTTCGGTTGGACGGATGGACCTGTCCGCATTCTTGGAGTGTGGTTTGGACCGGACCTCCAGCTGGAGAAGAATTGGTCTGAAGTACTTGCAAAGGTCTATTCCGCCGGCAAGACTTGGAATCGACGGCGGTTGTCCGTGAAGGGAAGGGCGGAGGTGTGTGTTACATACATTCTCCCCCTGATTCTTTATCGATTGTCTGTACTTCCTCTCTGTGAGACCCATCGGAAGGCGCTCGAGCGATCGCTATCCTCCATTTTATGGAGGGGACGCGCGAACAGGGTCGACAGACGAGTCTGCACTAAACGTCCGTGTCATGGGGGGCTGGGAATGCCGCACCTCTTGAGTCACATCCGTGCCTCTAGGTTGGCTTTCCTACGCCGCGCATTGACTGGGAGAGATCCGATTCTGGAGGGGATTGTTAGGGACGCCTTCCCTAGCCTTACCATCAGTCCCCCCATCTCGAGGGCTGAGCGCCGTTGTAGACCCCGGGACGAGTCGGATTTCATCCGCGAGTGTCGGTCAGCCTTGAGGGCCATTCCCCGGTCCAGTGACCTTTCACGGCCTAGGAAGGTCTTCTATCGTGGATCAGTGGAGGGGCCCGCGAAGGATTCCCTACGTGATACGCTCGGCTTGTCGGAGGAGGAGTATCGCTCCTACTGGTCTTGGGCGCCAGCGGCGGATTACCTCAGTAACCCTGAGTTTTCGCTTACCTGGCGATTGGCTCGGAATCGGCTGCCTCTCAACGACAAGGCTTTCATATGGGGTTTGGCGGATTTGCCAGACTGTGAACGGTGTGGTCTTGGCTTAGAGGAAACGGCTTCGCACGCCTTCTACCATTGCCCCCGGGTCCGCCCCTTATGGGACCATGTCGGCGAGCTGACGGCTCGTCTCGCTCCCGAACAGCTTGTGTCCATTGATCGCGCATACGCGTGTGACAATGTGTCGCCCCCGTATTCCGGGGTGAAACGAATGGTGTTTCTGACGCTGCTGGCCACGGCTCGAATGGTGATTTGGACGACACGAAAGGAGGAAGTCTTGCGGGGCAACCATCTTTCTCATCAGCATCTGACCCTATTCTTTGAGCATCAGCTCAAGATGAAGATTAGATCTGATAGAAAACGATTGCATTCGACAGTCTTTAGCGAAAGGTGGGTAAAAGAGGCGAGCTTGGTTCGTGTGACCGGGGCTAGCCTTGATTTTCTCTTCTAGGTCAACCTATTGCACATCGGGGTGGCTTCCTGTGGAACCCTCCCCTTGGTTAGGATTAAACAAGCTTCAGTGTACCTAGTTAATGTGAGTAAGTGTTGTTCCTGGCCTGCAACCCGGCTACTCTTTGGTTATGATCCAAGTCGAGATTCCCAACCTCCCCAGTTTGTTTTTAACCCTCCTTTTCATCTCGACTGGGTCAGCTGTATATTTCCCCATTCCCGCATAATATTTTATCCTTTTTCCCCACTCCCTTAGCGAGAGAGCTTCTTGATTCTGTCCCCTGGGCAGAATACAGCGGCCTCTCTATTTTGAGGGTTGGACGGTCCCCTACTAACATCTGTTATGTTTAGTTTAATTTTTGTGTTTATATTTATTTGATTATTGGGTTCATCTCCCCTCCCCTCTCATTCTATCATTATTAGAATTTTAATGTACAGCATGTATTTCATCATCAAATTTTTATGGTGTGGGGCGCGTTTTTTGTAGGACCCCCTGGTAAGAATGTGGTATTATGGTGCATGAGAGAACGATTGGTGATGGATGAGTTCTTGTGGTGAATGGGTAAATTGTATTGTATGAATGGGTCGTGAATCTGATTAGCTAGGTATAGGATAGTTAGTTTGGACCAGCCTTTACCCCTCCCCTTCTTCGGCCACGTGCCACAATTGTAAATTTTTACAATAAATATCTAGGATCAAAGTATAGTATCTGTGCTTTGTGATCATGCGGGCTGGGTTCTGTCGAACTCCCTAATGCAGGGAGGAACTCGGAGGAAGCTTTGCCGAAGGGCAAGGTTTCCTTCGGGGAGGTAGACAGGACCTGAACCCGTCCAGGCGGGTTCAAAGGTCATATTTTTGGCCGAGCCTACGGGCTCGCGGGCTACCCACATTAAACCGGCCTTGTGCCACATTTAATCCTCGTGGGTGGATTAATAAATACTAAGCTACTCGGCCCGGGGGCCTGGATCAAAGTGTAGTACGCTGCCTTTGTGAGCTTCCGGTGCTTTGTCGAGAGTGTTACTCTTCGGCGCGATCCCGTCTCCGCGGTCGATCCGCCCTGGAAGACGTATCACCTCTCTGACCGGCTTCGCCAAGTGATACACTTTGGCGCGATCCCGTTTCCGCGGTCGATCCGCCCTGTGAAGTCTATCACATTCTGCCTTGGCCCTGTTTAGGGACTCCGTCTTCGCCAAGTGATACGCTTTGGCGCGATCCCGTTTCCGCGGTCGATCCGCCCTGTGAAGTCTATCACATTCTGCCTTGGCCCTGTTTAGGGACTCCGTCTTCGCCAAGTGATACGCTTTGGCGCGATCCCGTTTCCGCGGTCGATCCGCCCTGTGAAGTCTATCACATCCTGCCTTGGTGAAGTTTATCACATCCTGCCTTGGCCCTGTTTAGGGACTCCGCCTTCGCCCTGTGAAGTCTATCACTGTTGTCGGTCCGCCAAAAAGTCATTCATTGTTCTGACTTGGCCCTGTTTAGGGACACCGATCAACCTGCTGCTGTTCCCGTCTATTCTCCCATCCGGCAGTCGACCAGCTACATCCGTTTTGCCGATCAACTCTACATTCGTTATTACCAATACGACCGAAGGCAGCTACCCCTAATCAAAACCAGTCATACCGGACCCGACACCGACTTGAACACATTTCTTCAGAGTACACTCTTGTACAATTGGCATTAATAAAATCGACATTATTGCTTCATAAACCTTCGCCTTTGTCCCCTCATTGTCTTGGCTGTTCACACGTTTCTTCATAAAGCTTGCGGGGGCGACATCCTTATCGGCCCCGCAACAGGTTCTACAAAAGGTACTAATAAGACCATGGACCGAACATGTGAGCAACGGCGAACTTTTAGAGAAAATGGTAAACAAAAAGAATATTTATGCTTAACATCATGAAAAAGTCAATTGAAATTTCTAGGGCACATTGTGAAGAAAGAGGAAATAGAAAATTTGACATTCACAGGGAAGATTGAATAGAGAGGGACAGAGAAAAACACTACATAACCTACCTAACAATCTGGTGTAAATGGATGGAAGAACAGGGTTTAGGACAGGGGTCTACAACCATTTAGAAAGAGTGGGCCAGACAGCTATGCATTGTCTCGAAGGCGAAAATATACTCTCATAAATCACTTCATCCCGCTCCGCCCAGAAGATAAGGCTGGAGTTAATGGAATATTATTTAAACAATGTTCTTTATTTGATTGCAGGAATAACAGGATAGAAAATAACAGAATCAACAAAAAATGCAAATTCCTTACTAAAAAGTAAATACAGTCAGAAATATCAAATTATTTAATGAGACACTTGTTTCTGCTTGTTGTTCGATAACTTGTCCACATCAGGTGAAATATCTGTCAATGGCATGAGAAAAACGTCTAAATATCCAGGTGATCATCACACAACCTTATACTTAAACGTCTTTTAGTATATTTCATTTTTTAAAAAAAATTTGTCATGCATATGTACATGTAAATAATGATACCATCATTTTCGCATTATTCAACAGTCTTTTATATTTTCCGTTGGCAAAACATATATCTTGTAGAAGTCAGCAGTGGATTCGGAAAGAAATTTTGATTTCAAAACTTCGTCGCATTGTAAGTTGATAAAGGCCAACTAATATTTCTCTGCCACTTTCTTCACATGTGTTTTGTAAGGAGTAACAAATAAATTAAATTGACTTTCATATTGCCGGAAGTTAGCAAAAATGGAGGCAAACTCTCTTCTCAAATCCAGAATAGAGATCACAAAGATGTCTGGTATTATATCGCTCTTGTGATTTTGGAGATTTGGAAAATAAGAGCAGTTGCCTTTCTGAAGTTGTCATTCTCACAGTCGATATCTTCTTTCAAAAGCAGTAATTTAATCAAACATCTTAGTTTTTTTACCTTGAATCTCAAGATGCAAAGTATTCATGTGAAGCCTGATGTTCAGTAAAAAAAAATCTTCTGTATCCTGTGACCCTTCAGGACGTTGACGATTATGGCGCTCCACAATTTCCTGTCTTTTGTGGATCTTAATAAATTTTGCCTTTTACCATTTCTCACAAACCTTGCTCCATCATCAATTAACAGAAGCTCTCCAGGTAGGTTATTCGTTAATTTTTTTTTTTATAAAACGATATTCTTCAGTCACTACAGACTCCAACTTTGCAATGAAACTCATAAAAAGGCAATCGGGATCCTGAAAGTAAGAATTATTTTGGTCTCTGCTCTCCAAAAACATAGCAATCGCCTTCCCTCAACTCATATTCACGTTCTAGCATTATTCCGCGGTTAAGCAATCGAATATTTGAAATATATGTAAGGTTACTATGCTTAGTTTCAATTTCTTTTAAAAATTCTTGAAACTGACGATGATTTAGTCCTCTTTAAGGTATACAATTCATTGTTTTCACAATCACTTCCATGATGTGCTTAAAATTCAATGACTTTACGTAAATGCTTCCTGAAGTTTGATTAGTTTGTGATCAATACCAATGTGTTCTTGGAGCACTCCTTTTGCTCTCTGATCATAGTTGGTTCTCCATCTGTGGTTATTCCAATAAGTTTTGATGAATCAAGATTCGTTTCGGTTTTCCATTTTATCAGACTTTCAAAAATTATCTGCGCCAGTGCCAGTGTCCTTCACAGGGATTAACTGTACAGATTCATCGGCAATATCAAATGTTGGTGTTAACCCCCTCGCAGACACTGTAAGTTGACAAGTATCCATTATATCTATAGTTTCATCGATAGCAACGAAATAATACCACAGATTCTTTCAAATTTCCTCCAAGCCACTTCTGACATTTGCTGCCTGTTTTTCAGTTCGCCTTGTTGCTGTTCTTGCCGATAAGGTAATCGCAGAAAATAATTCGCCTTTTTTTTTCTGGATGAATATCTACTACTTACAACATGCATTCTTTGAAGAACTCTCCATCACTAAAAGGTTTCATTCTTTCTGTAATTAGTTTTGTCACCTCGTAGCTTCCATGAGTGTTTCTGTCATTTTCTTCAAACTTTCTAGTGAAAAACGATGACTGCTTTGTTAAATACTTTCTAGGTGGTGCAGCTTCATCTTCTCTTGCCTTTCCAGTGAAATTGTTATAATTATTATGATTAGTTTCATAGTTCCGTTTAATATGTGCAACTTTCTTTGTGGCAATGGTTTCTTGGAAAATTAAGCAAACACATTTGCCGAAGAGATAGCTAAGCGCCTGGCCTTCGATAAAAGTTTGGCACTCACAAACCATTTTCTCTTTCTTAGTTTCTATGGGCTTTTTTTTCTTCAGACAAAAAAAAAAACTTCTTGAAAGGAGAGAAAATGTGTAAGGTAATTGAGCAGAGTTACGATTAAGTTGGCGGGCCGGACAGAAATCTTTCGTGGGCCGGATGTGGCAGGGTCGAGGGCCGAGTCTAGGTCTGATGCTCAAGTGGCAGAGTCCAGGATCGAGAGTTGCCGAATACTAGTTTAGGAGATATAGCAAAAAGACCAAAAAAAATTTATTAAAACAGGATAATGTGGAGAGCTATGATCGCCAACTTCCTGAAGGGGAACGACATATATATAAGAAGAAGACAAGCTACTTTATTATTATCCAAAGGCAAGTCGATGACCAGAGCCTGCCAACTGATCTCTCCTCTGGTCTAGCTCTAACTGGTAGTCAATCCCTAATCTGACCAATATCTAACAGACCAATAAAAGAAGAGGTGAAGGCCGAGGAATACAACAGCCTAAGTTTTGTAATAATAAAACAAATGCGAGGACAATAGTTTGGATGTAATAACACCTTATCCTAGAAATTCAGACAAATTAGAATGCTTAACGCTTAGCTTAGTTTGGCACAAGGACACAAATGCAGAGCAAACGTTGCGAACCCAAAATATTTTTTTAACTATCTTTGCGGTTTCAGGACGGAGCCGATCATGGCTACTCACGGCTTATTTTCTTTAATACCTGTAAATTGCTATAACATCTAAGAGGGAAGGGGGGCTGGTTGGTTACATTCGATGCCACGAAAACCAAACTAGCTACATTTCATCATCACCGATCGGACTCTGAACTACCATCAGTCACGATGAGTAGATGTTCCCTCAGGGAGAACACGTATCTCGTGAGCCTGTTGGGACTAAAACTCAATCCAGACCCCAAGTGAAAATAGTACATACGATCCATTGCAAAAGATTCTGGAAAATTAGACGGCTTTCTGTAACACTCCGATAAGTACCTGACTTCTCGTGATTCCCACTTCTTTTACAAGGGACAGATTCGGAAAAAAAATTGAGTACTGTTGCCATATATGGTCAGGAGCTGTTTCGTTTTCACTTTCCACTCTCGACAGAACAGAAGAATCTCCGCCTCCTTGCGGGTGACAAATTATTTTCCACCTTTCAACCCATTTTCTCACAGACTAAATGTCAAAAGCTTCTCACTGCTCTATCGTTTTTCATGAAAAGTGCTCAGACAAACTACATTCCTTAGTTCCATCAGTTCTAACCATTCCGCTTAAGATCTACCATGCTGTGCACATTGTAGCGAACCACCCTCATTCCCTTCGTATTTCATTGGTGAGATGTAAGTCCCATTCGAGCAGCTTCTGCCCACGAACAGCTGCTTTATGGAAACTAAGAGGTTGATTCCCGGATCACTACAACCTTAATCTGTTCGTCTAAGGTTAACAGTTATCTCCCCCTAGAACCACATAAACTCTGCCTCTTATTTTGTAACACTCTATGTCGAGTGGCTCTCGGTCCAATTACAGATTGAACATCATTGTAAAAAAAAAAAAAAACTTCAGTGGAGTACTTCCCACTGTTTTGAATCCAGAGTAATCTTTCTCCTTGGCTGGTTGCTATCCAAGTCTACAAACTCAGGTATAATTTGTTATTTAATACATAGCTACAGGGAAAAGAGATGATCTCATACTTTTTACCGATAGCATTTACACAACAATAAACGCAAAAGACTAGACTAGGATTTGAACTCCATTTTCGAATTTTTCCTTCCACGGTTTCACACAACACGGTAACAAGTTTCGGTTTCAAATGCAAAGGCTGGAACGATTCCTTCTTTATTATTTTTTTTAATAATTTTTATTTATTTTTTTTTTTTGAGAGAAATCATACTTGAACATCCTTCTTCCAACCAACCCTTTTATTATGTATTCAGAATAACCCCCTATTTAAACTAGAAAGACCCGCGATATTTTCAGTTTTCCGATTTGAATATTATGATGAATCTTAAGTTAGCGATTGAATAAGTTCATGGCGAGTTCTACAGCAATAAAATATCCGTAGAAATTCCCCTATCGTATCGTTAAATATTTGAGCTTAACCACTAACAAAATATTGCAATAATAATCATAAATAGGAAAGCTAGTCGTTATTTTAAGAAGTAAGTGGGTACAAATCAAAAGTTTCGAAATTGACAACTTTTTCCATTTCACTAAAACAGACTTTAAACAATTCTATCATCCCTATCTTTCATTTTCTTCTGAAACCAAGTAGCGTATCTGATATGTCATTCCAGTGTTTTAGGCAGTCAAAAAGTAATAATAATTTTATTTATGTGGTATTGGCAGGGTTTAATGGTCGTACGAACTAATTAAGAAACTAACTAATGAAAGGAAGCACGGATAGAATTACAACAAGGACATATCCAGTCATGGCTTTTATTCCAATCGCCCCGTCTATATGGAACTGAAGTTTAGCTTGCCACCCATTAAAAAGCAAAATTCCCAAATATCTATATAATAAATGCCAATGTCAGTGTGTCACAATCTTTCCAGTTTACTCTTAGAGGCCGTAGCCCAACATATCATGGCATTTTGGGATCAGGCCGTCTCCGTGAGCAAATTAAAATCGTTCCGGACCGGATTCGTACCCGCAGTCCTGAAATTTGGGATTCCTAAGTTTTTATTACTGAGATGGTTTTCGGATTCCGCCATCTTGGTTTATACTGATAAAGACAATTAAAGGGACACAACTCTCTAAGTTTCAATAGATCATGTTCAAATGAAAAAAAATTGCTGTTCTTAAATTACAGTGTTTCAAAATAAAATTGTCTGTGTTTTCAACTTTACTCCTAGAGGACGTAGCCCAACATATCATACCATTTTGGAATCAGGCCGTCTCCGTGAGCAAATTTAAATCATTCCGGGCTGAATCCAGACTCTCAATCTTGAAATTTTGGATTCCCAATTTTTCATTACTGCGATTGTTTTCGGCGATTTTTCTACGTAATTCTTTGCGACGATTTTTTCTACGATGACATTTTTTATAACTTGGAAAAAAAAATTGGGAATAATCAGAATTAATAACGAAATCCAGCGAAAGTCAACTAAAAATAATTTGTACGGAAAGTAAGGACCTACGTACATCAAATTGTCTTTAAATTAAGTGACGACAGAAGAATTACCGTTGAACCTTTAAAAGGTAAGCTTAAAATGCAATATTTAAATGCAGTGATCTATTTTGAGTCCTGTACTTTACTGTTGCCTATCGTATCTACTCCTCCCTAGCTATTGTGATGAAGGCTCAATGGAAAGCTCTCCAAAGGAGTTAGCTTAAATACTATCTGATAGGGCGGCTTTTAAGCTAGTATATAATAAGCGTTATGACTAACAGTTCTTGAATTATAAAATCTCCAGTGAGGATCGAAATCGCTACAGAAGTAACAGTTTCCGAACTTGATTTGCCAATAATTACTACATAAAGAGACACCCTTGTTAAATCGAACGAAATAAGTCTTTCAAGTCTAAAACATCTGACGGGCCCGACAGCTATCTTGGGAGGCGGAGATGTATGAATAAAATTTATTGTCTTCTTTTTTTAAATCACTTGCTGTTCTTTCTTTTTTTTTTCTCCCGTCCGAGCTCTCTCTCTATATCTATCTATCTATCTATCTATCTATCTATCTATCTATCTATCTATCTATCTATCTATCTATCCCTTTCTTTCTTTCTCTCTTTCTTTCTTTCTTTATTTCTATCTATCTATCTATCTATCTATCGCTCTAGCTGGCTAGCTAGATTTCTAACTGGTGTTGGCTTCTCGTCTGCCTCGCATTAATTACAGTTTATTTAACTCCGTTTCGATTCGAAACATAACACAAGCCGATAAAAATAGCTGGAGACATAAAGCTTTTGCCGAATACCACAGTATCCACGTACTTTGCTTTCTCGTCTCATCTCCGAGTATAAATAGAGAAAAACGAGACGAAGTGACGGAGGCGGTGTGTTGACAACAACAACAACAACAAAAAAAAAAGTAAAAAAAAAAGGACATCAAACTTAACGAAGAAAAGACGCCTTGAAACAGAATATAACAAAACAATGTTACATCCTCATCTTGTCTTTATTCTTGTAGGGTTCATTGCCTACCAGGATGCAGCACTGATGTCAAATTATGGTAAGTCGAACCTAAACTTCACTTATATTATCTGCAAGGATGTTGCTTGCTTTTTAAGTTTAATGTCTTTAATGTCAAATGTTTATTGTGTTCGTTTCTTTTTAAATTAAAGTTTACTTAATACTGTTGTGGTAGGATCCACCTAATTTGCATAGTGGAGTACCGACCATATAAATATGGTTGGTACCGGGAAGAGAGGGAAGGAATCAAGAGATTCAGAGACCGAGAGACAGACTCTCGGCGACTGTCGAATTCTCTGCATTAGCAGAGTGGAACCCGGACGAGGCTTTGCCGAAGGGCAAGGTTTCGTCCGGGGAGGTTGACAGGGCCTGAACCCGTCTAGGCGGGTTCAGAAAGGCCATATTTTTGGCCGAGCCTACGGGATCGGGGATACCCACATTAAAACGGCCTTGTGCCACATTCGATCCTTGTGGTTGGATTGATAAATACAGGAATCAAGAGATTCCTCGGCGACTGTCGAACTCTCTGCATTAGCAGAGGGGAACCTGGACGAGGCTTTGCCGAAGGGCAAGGTTTCGTCCGAGGAGGTTGACAGGGCCTGAACCCGTCTAGGCGGGTTCAGAAAGGCCATATTTTTGGCCGAGCCTACGGGCTCGGGGATACCCACATTAAAACGGCCTTGTGCCACATTCGATCCTCGTGGGTGGATTGATAAATACAGGAATCAAGAGATTCAACCAGAGACTCTGCCCGACTGCGACTCAGTCAACACATTCTCCAGGAACGGTCTCTCCAAGAATATACAAAAGACTATATGTAAATATTGTGTACACTTTCTTATTTCAATACATTTTGTTCTAAGTACATTTTGTGTTGCATTATTATTCCATGCATTTGTCAAGTTTCAACAAATACAGTGCCTACAGACAAGACAAGGGAAATGATTACTGAATGATGTTGGTGTATGGGCGTAAGAGGCTGAGGAGAACTAAATATTAAGTGTAGTTTATGAGGATATGTGCTAACCTTTGACTTGATTGGTAGGTTGGTTTTGTTTATCGGTATATCAACACCTCTATGAGCTATATACTATGAACTATTTAATGCTGAAATTTAGATATCTTGGACTCAATTCTATGGACACTATTTACATTATTCAGACTATTGTCCTCATCTTTGTCGACATATTTATTACAACGTTTCGGCCGTTGTACGCTCCGGCCTTCTTCAGTTGGTTAGAATATCGAACTGAACCCTTTATTTAGCTCACTGGGGTAGACTGTTTTAGTTCCACGTGCCGTGTCTAATGGATGTCAGTTATCAGTTATCTCCTGTTAATTCCCCTCTCCAAGTTCTCCACTGCCTTAACCAGGCATTGAACTAACACTGTTTGGGACACATGGCACAGTGGATAAAGACGTTGGTTAGATTCTTGGGGAGAAGCTGTCCGAATGAAACTTCCACCTTACTAATGGAATACGAAGGGAATGAGGAGGATTTGTCCCAGCTTATGTTGCAAGTTGGGTCATAGATGCGAAGGTCAAAACAGCTGAAACTAGATGTACCTTGTGAGAACACTTTCCATGGAAACAGTGGTAAATTAGTGAGGGGGTTGCGACATTGCGTCTGTGGGGAAAAGCGTTGTAGGGTGGGAAATAATAATAATCACTCAAAATGCTACGAAGATGTTTTTGAACTCTATAAAGACTGGAAAGTGAGGATTGTGTAGCTCCAGCCCCGGTATGTCAGCAGTACTCCATTTTTTTTAACCTGATCTGACTCTGGCAAAGACAGAGTATAACAGGAAGAGTCAAATATATTTTTGGAGTGGAACAAGGAACGAGTCATTTTCCCAGCATCCTCAGCGATGGATCGTATATTTGAGATCCACTTTCGGATTTCCGTTAAAAGAAATATGCCCCCACCCGAAAAAAGTGTAATATTACGTTCTTTCTTTTCAAATTTTTTTGTGACTTAGTAAATATTCTAGTGATCAAAACAAATGAAACAATGTCGGTAAGAAATCTGGGGAATATGTGAAATGCGAAATACCCCTAACTCAAAAGATTTAATTTTTTACTTGGTTTCTTTTGCAGAGAGTGCATATGCATTGTCATGCTTGATAATAACAGGTTTTCAGTTTACCAATGAAGGTCGGTTTTGATGTAATACTACATATAACCGATTAAGTTTTTGTTAATAAACGTCTGCAGCAATGGTCCTTCTGTGTCCAACAGTTCGTAATAGTCTATAATTTTCGTATTCTGTCAGGTCCAAAGCAAAAACTTCTGTGAATGGAGTTGTGGTTTTGGTGTTTCCAGTGGTTTCAATCTTCTGATTTTCAAATAATATTCCTCCACCTTATTATTTTTTTTATCGTTAGCGCACCATGATACTTTTACATACCGCAGGCTCTATAGATTATGTCGACGTTATATATAGGTGTGGAGGTAAGTGGCGTAATGGATAGCGTCTCAGACTGACGAATCGCGGTGTCGTGTTCGAGTTTGAGACGATCTAAATGCATTCACTTACATGCTGTTGGGAAAAATTTTAAATCTGTCTTTTATCTCACCCCAGCTATGTGTAAATAGTAGAATAGATTGGGCCCTATAGCTTTGGTTGGCAATCAGTCTAGAAGAATGAAAACTCTGAATTCACACCACCTGCTGCCTCTTTACCTTCTGAGAAGAAAGAGGAGAATGACCTCAACTTCCCTGCTGAGTTTGAATTTAAATTTTAAGGTTGTGCGTTTTTGTACAAATATAGCAATAAGAGAATTCTTTTTTACTGGTAGATTTTCCGTGAATATGGCATGAACTATATTGTTCAATAATTACTTAGCGTTGCGACCGCACGTTCCAAAACAATAACACATTTCTCATAGCATTTTTTCGGATTACATTTCGTTGTCCTCATTACTGAGAAGTAAAAACAAGAACAAAATCTACTTCCATACCTGATGATGTCTGTAGGAACAGACGAAAGCTTGTAAAAATTAAAAAGACCTTATGCAACTGGAATTTATAAACGGGGATCATATCATTCATATACAGGTTCGGGGTTAGTGCATCTTATTTATATTGTTTGCGATGATGTATTCTCGCCATTTAAATCATTAACCTCTATATTTGTCTTTTGTATGAATGATTCATGAATTTATAAATTATATTTGCACCTTTTAATTGATATATATATATATATATATATATATATATATATATATATATATATATATATATATATATATATACAGATATTTAAACAAAACAGGATGTCATCTTTGACAGTGAATAGCTCTGTTGAAATGTCTATATAACCACTCCAATGATGGCTAATGTGAGCCGAAATCTTAGACCAGTGACTAATATAACAAAGAAATATCCAAATGTTGGACAGTTTTCGTCTTTATTTTCTCTTGAAACTAAAGCCATTATACGACACTTGGAAAGGCTCCTGATAAAACGTAATTCGTTGTCTGTTATTATATATTTAACAATATATATTTGAATAATGATCTGCTGCCCCTATACACTATATACATATATATAGACATATGCGTATACATGTGTGTGTGTGTGTGCGTTGCGTGTGCGTGTGTAAATATATGCACACATATAAATGTATATATTTATATATTTAGGCAGCAAATATATATGCATAGATAGATAGATAGATAGATAGATAGATAGATAGATAGATAGATAGATAGATATACACGTGTATATATTTACACATACAAACACGCATAAATCTGATCGATCGGAAAAATTTAATTAATATTCGGGAAAAATATAAGAATGCTGAAAAAAATAAATAAAAAGTTTATTAAATTTTCGTTTTCTATCATATTTAACAATATATATATATATACAACGAACCAAAATATTGTTAAATTCTGCCAAATAATAGAAGAACATTATAAAAATAAACAAAGAACTAATAAATAATGAAATCAACAGAAGATCCGATAATGGGAAAGGTAACAAAACCTGGAAAGAATATACCAAAACACAGACAATCTACCTATACATTAGTAGAAAGTGCTCAATGTCTAAGCAACCAAGCAAACACACTCGATTTAGTATACCCTCTGACTAGTGGACGGGATAATTCTCATAGTGTCCGTCTACAATAATCTGGAATCGGGATGCTGAAGGTAACATGGATCAGCTAAATAACAAATCTTTCACTGGGTGCAGGACAAATCAACACCGCCGACTGAATACCGGTGAGTCAGCGCCGGGACAACTCAGGACCGAGACAACTCAGCACCAGGAAAACATAACTTTTTTAATAACCGGCTAAATGTAATTTATTAATGATTAATATTTTAATTAGTGAATATTTCCGTCAAATAAGGCATTTGAAAATGCATTATGTAAAATATGAACAGGTTTTTTTTATTTTTAATTATTTTTAATAAAGTAAATCGTAAAGAAATTTATTTTTTAATAAAGTAAATTGACACATAAAAAATAATTTAATAAAACACATTTGTTTTTAATTATTTTTTAATAAAGTTAATTGAAAAATGCAAAATAAAATGAGCCAGTTTTTTTTTTTGTTTATTTAATTATTTTTAATAAAGTAAATCAAAATTTTAAAATATTTAAAAAAATATACTATAACATTTAATGTGAATTATTGAAATTATTTACTTCATTGGAACAAAGGTAGTCGTTAGCTTCCCTTTAAGATGAAAAATAAGACCTATGAAAGAACGGTTGAACTTTTGATATGTTTAACAGCCAGTTAACTAGAGTTAGTGTCTCAATAAAATCACCGTGGAGAAAGCAACGAGAAACCACTCCACTATCAGTCAATGTTAATATATTTTTTTAAAGTTTATCAAAATATGGTGCCTACTGTCTAATGGTGCGTTCTTACTCTGATTCCCAGATATCGTGTCCATGTGCTAGAACGACTCTCTGCATACACGCTTCGCAGATCATTCACCTGCGTAGTAATTTCGAATTTTACTGGGACCTTCATTACATTACATTTACTAAACTTAGTAAATAGCTTGAGAGAAAACATACCAATATTTTAGCCCCGTGTCAGACTAACTTGAGTTTAATACATATCTTATAAAGCGGCGTGATTGACATATTTGTTTCACACGATGTTTAAAAAGATTGTCTCGTATGTATTTCAGTTAATTACTGGGCGTATGAGTCTTTTATAAACAGTTTTGGTATGAGGCCATGTAGTTGAACTTATTAGTGTACCGTTCAGGTTGGTTAATTTTAACCTATCAGAACCAAATGACAGTGAATTAATAGACAGGTGGATATAGATTCGAGTAACAATAGAAAGAATGTTAAAATTGAATCCAGTTTATACATGATTCTAAATGTAAACATAGGTTTCATTTGAATGAGAGTCTAAAAGAGAGATATATCTCTAGTTTTGCCTACATTTTTTTTAATCTAGTATAAAACTGGGCCATGTTTATCTTTTAGACAATAGTGTTAACCGAACTTAGGTTTACCTTGCTGAATTTCGCGTAGAAATTCAGCAAGGTAAACCTAAGTTCGGTTAACACTATTGTCTAAAAGATAAACATGGCCCAGTTTTATACTAGATTAAAAAAGGGTAGGCAAATGTCCGGTTTACACAAGATTCAAAAATGTAAACATAGGTTCGGTTTATATTATAGTCTAAAGGGTAAACGTAGGTCCGGTTTTACACTAGAATCAAAATGGTAGATATAGGTTCGGTTTTACACTATAATAAAAAAAAAAAAAAAAAAAAAAGAAGGTAGATATAGGCCAAGTATAGATGAGAGTCAAAACGGTAAGCATAGGTCTGCTTTACACTAGATTAAAAAAAGTAGACTTTTCCTAAATCTGCGATGTGGCTTCCCTCTGCCTTTTCTATAAATATTTTCATGGCAGTTGTTCTAATGGGCTTTCTTCTTTAGTACTCCGACCGCATGAATCTAAGCAGACTACTAGATTGTCAACTAGGTCTCAACGTTTTACTGTTGAAATAACTAGGTATAACCCTATAATCTATTCTAATAGTTTCTTTTCTCACACTTCTCAACAATGGAACACTCTTCTGTTTTCTTACTTCCCTGCCGCATATAATCTTCACAAATTTAAAGGCAACGTCAGTCATGTAGGCATATTTTTATTATTAATAGTATTATTATTAATAGTATTATTATTATTATTATTATTATTATAAAAAGTAAAATATAAAATAATTATAATAATGAAAATTATAAATAAAAAAAACAATAACATAAAAACGTTGTATAGAATAAATTAAAGAAAAATTAAAAATAATAAAAATACTCCCAGCATGCAACAAAAATTTCTCCCACCAGAAATACGGAGATACCGCCAAAAGACGTTAAATGCAATCTCTTCACCACAAACCTTGGTACGGGCAACACGTGTCCGACTTCTATCTGCGATATGCATTGCGATACTACAGAGTAAATTCTCCCTTTTATCACATGTTCCATAAAACAATTGTAACCTAAAAAATATACGCACCAGTATATACAAAAATATAAATAAATTGTATGAAATTAACATACAATTTACCATGCTTTTCCTGTTATTTTTGTACATTTTATTTTCTGTCAAGTATGCTTTTATCTCCGTGAATACAAAGCTAATTTCTGCTGCTATGATGTGAGTGAATCCCCAATGATGACTGTCGTGTATAAGAAAAAAAACCTATTCACCCACAGTCATAATCGTTTGTCTTCCTGAAACCTGTTCTTTTATTGTCTGTTCTCCTCGCTAAAGTCTTCTTATTCTCCACCACCGCTAGTAATCCCTGATGTGTTAATGGCATTATTGCCTAGCTTGGGGTGAAATAATTAAAAAAAATATATCAGGTTTCTACGAGTCTTTATGCATTCATCGAGAAAGTGGTTCCTTTGGGAGGAATTCTTATTACTCAATGCACGGCTACAATTGGCATATTCTACGCCGCGTCGACGATTACACGAGTCCGGCAAGCAGATATAAAGCTTCTGAAAGGATGTAAAATTAAGACAAACAGATACTGTGAGTTTTTTCTTTCTTTCTTTAAGGTATGGAAAGTGTGCGGCTTGCTGGAGTTGACGGTGCCTATCGGGGCCGGGTTGAAGCACTGGTCGGAGGCGAGTGGGGCACAATTTGTGACGACGGATGGGATGTCAATGATGCTCAAGTGGTTTGTCGTATGTTATCGCTAGTGTAAGCATTTTTTCACTAACATCTTTCTCTTTGATGTCTTTCACTCACATTTTTATATTGTTTTTTTTAAAAAAAAACAAAAAAAAACAGATGTAAAGTAAGATTTTGAATGCTGTTTTTATTGGTACGCAGAAAGACAAGTCCCCAATTGGAATGAAGATTTGTGAAGCAACGATCACTGTCTAGCAGTAAATAGTATATAGAAATGAATTTGAGCTCTGTCACGGCTAGGAAGTAAAGATTGGTCCAATTCCAGCACAGATTCGCACGATATCAAGCTCACCAGCAAGCTAGACATGGATAAACTTAGATCCGGTCGGTTTGTTTTAAACATTGAAAAACAGACATTTGTTCTATTATTTAAAGCATTGCTCTTTCTGTGAAATTTTCGAATCACGTTATTTTTTAAATTTATTTTTTGTTTCTTGTTCGATCTTTTGTAATTAGTGGGATTGCCTCATCAAAAAGTTCCTTTCGTGACGGCTAACAGGCATTAATTAGCACACTGCTTAATTATTTCTAGTGGTGGCGAACCTGTCAAAAGTGGTTGGTTTGGAAAAGGACAAGGTGCAGTATTGATGAGTCAGGTGGACTGCCAGGGAAATGAATTCTCCATCTTTGACTGCGATTATGAGGAAAGAAATTGGTGTTCACACCAACACGACGCCGGAGTTATCTGCGACAAACCGGAGAACGGTGAGCACTGGGGATCACGTTTGCATCCTGGAGATGAAACGGTTAACGGTTTTACCACGGTAAAATTTGCGACGGTTAGTAAAATCGTTTAAAAAAAACACACTGATCATCGACATTGTCGTCATTATAAAAGTAAGCGAGTGTTGCTAATTTATTTGGTGAAATGATTTCAACGTCTATATCAAGAATTATTGAAAATTATCAACACCTTTCGCAAATACCGCGATAATGCCGTTTACCGTGATAATTTGGTGGGGGGGGGCGGCTATAGCTAAATGCAACCGCCACTTCTACTCTAACAGTTTTTTTTCTCGCACCTCGCACCTCCCACCTTACGTTTTCTTGATTCCCTGTTAATTACAATCTTTTAAAATTGAAATGTAGCGTCAATCGCCATCTTCTGTCTTCTTGAACCCCGTTCATCTTTTGTCTTTTCCTCAATCCTTCCCTGTTAATTACAATCTTTTAAAATTGAAATGCAGCGTCAATCGCCATCTTCTGTCTTCTTGAACCCCGTTCATCTTTTGTCTTTTCCTCAATCCTTCCCTGTTAATTACAATCTTTTAAAATTGAAATGCAGCGTCAATCGCCATCTTCTGTCTTCTTGAACCCCGTTCATCTTTTGTCTTTTCCTCAATCCTTCCCTGTTAATTACAATCTTTTAAAATTGAAATGCAGCGTCAATCGCCATCTTCTGTCTTCTTGAACCCCGCTCATCTTTTGTCTTTTCCTCAATCCTTCCCTGTTAATTACAATCTTTTAAAATTGAAATGCAGCGTCAATCGCCATCTTCTGTCTTCTTGAACCCCGTTCATCTTTTGTCTTTTCCTCAATCCTTCCCTATTTTCAGTCTTTTCTTTCACTTCCACTGCCAGTTATCCCCCTGCACGCTAGTGTCATTTCCGCTTTGCTTGCAGTGAAATGATTAAAAAATAAAACTACAAAGATGGCCGAATTTTTCAAACCGTTACCTCTCTATTGCACACGCATCTTTCTTGCTAATTACAACTTTATCGTCTAATATAAAATCATATACGTGGGTTGATCCGAAAATAATGCCTCTTACAACCTCCCCCCCCCACCCTTCAGGCAATTCGACATGGTGTAATGAGCTAGCTTGTCTCGCTAATTCAATTACGACTGAGTAGTGAGTTCGATACTCACTCCTTGCCCAATACTTTCAGCCTTGTGCCATATCTAACCTATGATTAGAAAATAATTTGGGCAACTCGACGTGGTGTAATATTTAGTAAGCGTCTCTCGGCAGATCAATTACGCCCGAGTAGTGAGTTCGATCCTCACCGGATGCTCCATACTTTCGGCCTTGTGCCACCATTGAGCTACGCTTGGTAAATCACTGTCACCTTCCCCTTTTTATTTAGATTCGGACTATTGTCCTTTTTCTTTTTTTCTTTTTTCTTTTTTCTTTTTTTCTTTTGTTTTAGGGCTTCTTTTTTTTCTTTCTTTCTTTCTTTTTTTTTTCTTTCTTTCTTTCTTTTTTTTTTTTTTTTTTTTTTTTGGCCCGGGTCTGTTCGGATATTTCATGCTTCCGCTAATGTTTCTTCACAAAAGTTGTGGAGAGTCCTTTCCCTCAGGAGGGCTTCTCATGCTATTTCCACCCCCCGTTGTGCTCCCCTGGAGCTGACCAATGTCTTGATTGATCAGCCTGCTGGAACTAGCTTTAAGTATCTACATCTATTTAGGAATATCAGGTGCCAATTTTTTAACTGAGTTTTTTTTTTCCCGACATCTCCCATTAGTGTATCATATCGAGTCCGTAGCGATTCGATAATCATTATTTTTACTAATAGATGTAAATCATTATTTTTACTAATAGATGTAAATCATTATTTTTACTAATAGATGTAAATAATTATTTTTACTTATAGATGTAAATAGGATAAATAATTCCTTACACCAGAAATTCAGAAAGAAAATTTCCTGATTTTAATCCTTTTTGCCTATTTTCTTTTTGACTCTCTTACAAATAGGAATTGAACGGTAGTCTGGCAAAATAGTGTCTGACACCCACGTATAACACAGAAAAACAATGCATATTTAAATTAATTACATGCACACTATTGTCTTCATTTTCTTTGTTAACATCACAACATTTCGGCCGTTGTGTTCTCCGGCTTTCAGGCGCTTGTCGATCCGGGTTATCTGCAGGGGATTTCGAACTGAAACCTTCATTCAATCTACAGGGGTAGATTGTTCTCGTTCTGCTGATCATGTGGAAGAGTATCTCGTCTATTTATTTATTAATGCGCTGTTATTTCTCACCTGGTTTCGCCTGAAACACATTGCACGGCTCAGAGATTGCGTTCCCAATAAAGGTGAGGATCATTTGGCCTGTATTGTCAATCCCAGAAATTCACTCCGAAAAAAAAGGTGTTATTGAATCGTGCACATCGACATTCACAGATTCTTTGTAGACCAAATAGCAACTGCAAACCAAAGAGTTGATGGGACCACGGTTAGATGTCGAGTAATGCGTTTCACCAAGAGGAAAATGGCGCAACACGACAAGCTTAGAGCAGCCTTGCATGGCTTTCAATCGAGGAAAAATGAACAGTACCTCGCAAATGAATTGCTAACGCATGACTATATAGAGACAGACTGTGATAGATTTTCTGTATGTGTTGCATTTTCCCTGATAATCAATCGGTGGCATTATTTTTGGAGCGTCACTCGTAATTCCTGGTATTATTAATAGGATAATTATTTTTTTCGATAATATCGATAATTTTTTTTCAGTATCAATAACATTACTATAACATCATTCCTCCATTGATATAGCTCGTTCGATCTCTGATGTGCGCGCAGTACTTGAGGCTATATGCCGTACTAGGCTATTCTTAGTGTAAACTCGTTGTCATGGCCATTATTGACGAGAGGACAGACTGATTTCTCTTGTGATTCGGCGTTGACTTTTAAATTCAAGTATTCTGTACTTTGTTATTATTATTATTATTATTATTATTTCTTTGGTTTTCTGTTGTATACACATTTCCTACCAGGTCTCAATCATAGACCTAAGGTTAGAAATAGCTTCATGACATATTCTACTAATCATTTTTTGTAAATAAAAAAAATATTTCGAAGATCACACACACATATCTTACATACATAAAGCTTTTCGTAATGTGTGATTACTTGTGAGTATTATTATTATTATTAGTATTATTATTATTATTATTACTACTACTATTTTCTTTGATTTCTGGCGTTTACACATTTCTTTCCGCCCAGGGACCTAAGGTTAGAAATGGCATCATGACACTTTCACTGACGGATTAAAAAAAATGACATAGATAAAGCACTTCGTAAAGTGCGGGCTGTACTTTTCAGAAGAATTTTTTGTATCTCTTTGAGGCATGGACTTCCAGGAATCCATTCAATTAGTCTACTGTAATCTTTTGCAACCAATCATAGGGCTCAAACTACAACAGGGATTGTTGATGTTCCCATATGCCACATTTTTGAGATTTCTATTTTAAGATCCTTGTATTTTGACAGCTTTTTGAATATCTTCAAAGATACATGGCAGTCAGCAGGGACTGCCATATCAATAAGGAGGCACTTTTTTTTGTTTGTGATCTCTAATAACAATGTCTGGGCGGTTGGCTTTGATTGTTCTGTCAGTGTGTATTGTGTAGTCCCATAGAATTGTAACACATCCTATCTCCGTAACCGGGTCTGGGTGGTGTTCATACCAGTTTCTTTCAGTTTCATTCCAGTGCAGATATTAACCCACTCTGTCATGCCGGGTTTTTTATTCAGTGTGTGACATTATTATTATTATTATTATTATTATCTTCGTGTCATTTTTAACTTTTAGTCACACCGTTTCCGATTGATAAAGATGTGCAAGTATTGTAATGTATGGCGGCTCGGAATGAAAAACTCAGAGGACTGTATTCGAATTTCAGTCGACTTCGTGATATTTACTTACGCGTAAATACCCTCCAGCTACGGGTTAAATAGTATGATGACCTTCATCTGGAAAAATAATTTTTATTTAAAAAAATGTTACTGTAATATTCACTCGCAAAAACATTATTTTTACAATTCAAAATATGTTTCAGTTTTAACTAACCTCCGGAAAGGTGAGACTAGCTGAAATCGTTTCAGCTGTACCGTCGAACTCTCTGCCTTCGGGCAGAGAGGAACCCGGAAGACGCTATGACGAAAGGCAGAGTCTAGTTCGGGGAGGTAGACAAACCCGATCCGTTTATGCGGGGATTAAGGGGATTTTTTGGCCGGGCATATGGGCTCGGGAATCCCACATTGACTTCCTGGGGCAGTTGTTAGATACTGTAGCTGAAATCTTTTCAGTTGTACCGTCGAACTCTCTGCCTTCCGGCAGAAAGGAACCCGGACGAGGCTATGTTGAAGGGCAGAGTCTCGTTCACAGAGGTAGACAGACTCAATCCCGTTTATACGAGGTCTACGGGGATATTTTTGGCCGGGCCTATGGGCTCGGGAACCCCATATTAAATTCGGCCTTGTGCCACATATGACTGTGTTGTACAGTTGCTAGATGAACTAACGTCCGGAGGGTTTAATGTCAATCAGTCCCGCTTGACATATTCATTTGGATTAAATTATTCAGATTCAAAAATACAGGGTTCAAACTCAACTCCAGGCAGAGCTTTACAGAATTCGTTGAGTGATATGAACGTAGACGGTGGAATTATGTCAGGGGTGGGTAAATTACGGCCAGCGGACCATATGCGGCCCGCTAAAAGAATTTATGCGGCCCGCCAAATGTTAGTAAATTTGAAAGAGAAAACAACACCAGATAATTGTTACAAGCAATTTAACTCCGAATTTTAACAAACTGGTAAATAACTGCAGTCAGATACATTATCGTCATTTAGATCCTTCTGTTGCTGAGTTACTTTGTTTTTCAAAAATGTGTTTCTACTTCAAAATATTCATATTTTTTCTTTAAACTGAATTACTTTGTTTTCAAACAAATCTGTTTTATTTGAAGTTTCTACTTTAAAATATTAGTAAGAATTGTTTATTTTTATTTCTTTACGCAGAGTTAATTTGTTTTTCAAATAAATGTTTTCAACTTTATATTAATGAATAAAAATATTTTTCTTAAAAGAAGGTTATTTGATCTTTCAAATGTGTTTCATGTAAGTCTTCAATTTAATACATATTAATATTTTTTCTTTAAAGTATTTTTTAAACTCAGTTACTTTGTCTTTCAAATAAATGCGTTTCATTTTAATTTTCTACAGTACTTAATAATATTAACTAATAAAAATTAATTTCATTTTTTTTTCTTTAAAAGTCTTTTTTTTTTTGTTGTTTATTTTAAATATTAATTATTCTGGGTTAATATACTATGCGGCCCAATAAAATTGCGAATTTTTTAATGTGACCCTTGCACTGAAAAGTTTGCCCACCCCTGAATTAGGTATCGGAGAAAACAAGGATTTGGTTGATAGATATTAGGTTGGTGCAAAAATAATGACGGTTTTTGACGTATTTTTTCACGTCAAAAACCGACATTATTTTTGCACCAACCTAATAGTATCTCTCTGCCATGGTTATCATTGAGGAGAGTATACTATAGCTAGACTTGAAGAGGTTAAGATTATAGTGTTCAGTGAAGTACCCACGCAGGAGCCTGTTACACAAATTTTTGGACGTAGCAAGGTGGATCTTGTCTCTAAAGGTCTGATCTGGTGGCACTAAAGAAAGGAGCTCGTTTGAATATTTTCCATGGAAATAGAAAGAGAATAACGATAGGCTTTCAACGTTGCGACTGTGAAGAAATACTCTGTAGGGTGGAAAGTAAGTCATCCTCCACCCATAAGGCTGCAAGTATCTGGCTATTAATTTTTTTTTCGTTGTTGTGATGGACTTTTATTATTTTCTTTTAAAGAACATGGCATCGCTACTTTGATATAACAAGCTCCTACGGAATGCGTGTTCTAGACTCGTATCGTGTAATGATTTTTGTTAAAAATTCCTACTACAGTGTAACCCGGATATAAGAGGGTTGTCGGGACCGGAGAAGATGTATCTTATATCCAGGTTTTTCTTATATCCGGGTTTGGCCTATTTTGTTTAGGTAAGTATGGCTCTAATTTGGGACCACATATAATCTCTCTTATATCCGGGTTTCTCTTATATCCGGGTTACACTGTATTTGATTTGAGAGTTAAACAATATATCAGAGTTATAATGTTCGTAAAACGCTTGTGTTAGGTTGGTGCAAAAATAATGTCGTTTTCTCACATAGTAACATATGTGAGAAACCGTCAATATTTTTGCACCAACCTAATAGTTGCTAGTTAGAGAGACTGTAAGGAAAATATTGAAAACAAAAGGTTGGCTGAAGAAGGGTTTTAATCACATGAGAGACATGTATTGAGAAAATAGTTCAGTGCGACAAGCGTACGACTGGAAAGCGATACGCTTTTGCGACCCACTTTTTTTGCCCTTGTTCCATGAGCAGACAAGCGGATCGGATGAACGAGTCTGTGTTTCAATAATAGTGTAGAGAAGATTAGACAGTCTTCCCAACACAACGACCGGCCAAAGATCACGTGATTAAAAGCAAACATTAAATAAATGAAGACACTAGTAAAATAAAATGACTCGAATAATGAAAAATACTTCATTACAAACGCCACGGAATATGAAGCGCCCAACAGATCCGCTTTTTCGTACGACTAACCGGTTATTGGCATTATTCAAATCCCAATTATCTGACGAGTACTGTTAAAAGCCAATTAACGCTAAATCTCGCGAGAATTTCAAGTATTCCGTATTGTAATTAAGGAAACCAAAAAAAACGTTTTTTTTAAATTGTATCGTTTTTATTTTCTGCAACATTTCGTTTTATTTTTATATTTCCCCAGCAACAAAATATTTCTACACTAAACTGTTTCTCTTCCATTTAATGTTTTCAGATACGTCTTAAAGAACTCTTGAGATATGCATGGAGACTTTTCATTATTTTTTATTTCACACGCATTTTATTCTATAACACTTGTTTGAATTTTTCTCAAATGCTAAAAATAATATCAAAGACTTAAGAGTGAATAGATGACAGAAGAAGGGTACTATAGTTACTTTGAGTGACAATAAATTGAAAAGGCTTGCTATTTGAAAGATGTTTAATTCTGGGGCATTTAGTGGACTTCTTTTTCTATGTGACGTGTTCCATCAGGACGTTGACGATAATGCCTCTCCTCATTTTTTTTGTTCTTTGTAGCTCTTAATAACTTTTGTCTTTTTGTTATCTTTCCTAAACCTAGTTCCGCCATGCACTTGCACACGCCCTTTCTTCTTCTCCTATGTGCCAAGTCCCTTCAGGACACTGGCAATAATGATCTCCACAATTTCCTGTCTTTTGTAGGTCTTTATAAAATTTTTCTTTTTGTTATCTCTCCAAAACCCTGTTCCAACACATGTTTACACGCCGCTCCTCCTCCTCCTTCTTCTACTTCTTCTTCTTTCTTCCGTGCCCATTCATGACGTAGGCAATAATGGCTCTCCCTAATTTTCCCTTTATAAATTTCGTCTTTTCATTATCTTTCCTAAACCCTGTTCTGCCATCCATTTAATAAAATTTCACTAAGTTATGGATTGTTTTTCTCTGTCCCTCTTGACTTCAATCTGTCCTGTAAGTGTGAGATTTTCCAATCGCTCTTTCTTAATTATATACTCCAGAAACTGTCTCTTCTTTTCCTGATGAAAATTGCCCTTTTTGTATAAGTGTCCTTTTTGTTCCCATTTTCCCTAAAGCTTTAAGGAGTCAAATATGGTTAGCGGGGGTCTAGGCATTACTGTACAATCGGGGTAACCGGGACCCAGACATTTATATATCTTCTTTTTTTTTTCTTTTGCTTGATAAGCTGCAACAAGTCATTGCAAAAAATGTAATAGTATTCAATTTTTTCAAGACTCAAGTTGATAAACAAAAAAGGAAATTATTTCTAACTCAACCTAATAGTATGCATAGAGACAGTCAACTATCTGGGTAGTGTAGCAACAGACGCCGGAAAGACGTAGCGGAATAGCGAAAGATCCCTCCAAAAGTTAACCAAAGTATTAACACTGAATTGTTTAGACAGTTTTCTTCCGGCTTATCAGCATTTTTATTTAAAGACAGAAAAAGTTTTGGATTTTAAAAATCTTTTGGGGATAATAAGGCTAAATGATACAAGTTCTACAATTTAACCCATAGCTGAGGGATAAGAGGTCAATTCATACTTTTCCCAAGGATTATTAAGACAGGAACATTTCATTAGAAACAAAGAAAACAATTTCTGAATTTCTATGCCATAATAAGACTTTCTGTTCGTTATTTCGTTTCAATTTTTCTCTTGTTAAACCTTGACTGTCCCTAACATCATTTATGTACTATGTCTCTTCAGGGCGTTAGCGATCGTGGCTCTCCACAATTTCTTCTCGCTTGCAGATATAAGCAACGTTTGAAGCTTATACCATATCTCCTTGCTCTGGCGTTCGTATACCGAAACTAAATAGGTTATTTGCTCGCTGTTTCCTTCTATCTCCCCCTTCCCTCAATACGCCCTGTGGGTATTAAGGTTTTCAAGCCGTCTTTCCTCATAATGTGTTCCAGAAAAATTCAACCCTTTCTGATTTTAAGTACGTGTGTCTTTCGACTTCACATTTTCTTTAGAGCTTCCTCGTTTTTCACATGTTCAGGTGATGGTATTCTCACCGTCTGTCTCCGTCTCTGTGGTTTCAAGTCTTTCTTTATCTGTTAGAAAATTGTCCAGCATCCAATGCTATACAGGAGTATGCATATTACATTTCAGTATGCTTTTTTTTTGTTTCTAACGAATTCTATCTTATTTCTTGGCTTAGTTTCTGGTTGACAGCTTTCGCCATTCCAACGCGCCTTTATGTGTAAACAATAAATTTTATTTTTTTCAATTATAACCCAGTCTGATCAGTGTATCTGTCGCGTTCCTCTAATCGATGAAAACGTTCTTTTCAAGTTTCCATTCAGTCGATCTCGTAATTTTGCAGCCTATACGGCCTAAACACCGAACACTAAGTCTTAAGACATTGTCTTTGTTCGGAGAACTCGCGTTGCATCGCGACACGAGTCCCGTAATACCAACAGATAGTAGATAGGTTCGCCTATCGTCCGGTTCACAATCTTCCACGGTCTTTTCAACAGGAGTAGACGTTTATCCGTTGCTATCGTTTAGGACTTGATTCCCGGCTCCTTCTTCGAAAGATTTCTCGTTTCTTTTACCTCCAGTAACCTCCCTTGCATCTTAGTGGTATTATCGCTTTGTTTGAAGTAAAATGATGCTATAGAGGCACCACATGTACTGCAGCCATAGCAATAGTGGTGTGGCTTAGGTAAGATAGTATGACGCAGAATATTCTTCTTTAGGCCGGTTTACGGCTACATCACGTTGAAACATCGGTTCCCGTATGATCGCCGAAGTTAAGCAACGTCTAGCCTAGTCAGTACCTAGATGGGTTACCGCTTGGGAATACCAATTGCTGTAAGCTTGGATTTGCGGGTGATGTAAAAGGGCTGACGGCCACATCATGTTGAAACACTGGTCCCCGTAGGATTACCGAAGTTAAGCAACATTTTACCAAGTAGCTAGATAGGTAGCTGCTTGGGAAAACCAGGTGCTGTAAGCTTGGATGAGCGGGTGGAGTAACGATAATGTCTCGGGATTGTTAATCAGGGAGACGAGTTTCAATTAGCAGCCACATTTACTCCTATGCAACAATTTTTAGAATGTTGTAAATATAAAATTATTCTTGTAAATAAGCAATCTAATAAATAAATATTGTTCTTAATATTTTTGTAGTAAATTATCAAGGACAAAAATGTATACATTCATATTTAGCAGATGTTTTATTATTATTCTAATGAACGCTTTTTGAAACAATAAACTGGAGAGTGAAGTTAGTTAAAATAATAACGTCAAGGGAAAATTCGTCATCTTTTCTGCGGGTAAGAACGTCCAATTTTGTTGAAATGCCACTGAGCAAGGAATATGACTCAACTAAAATATTCAGTCCAGCTAGCATGGTGGACACAACTCGCATCGAAAATACTCAAGAAAATACAAAAAGACCACTTGCAAGTGGTATCGTCAATACCTGAGGATGGCCATCTTTAAAGGTTCCATCAAAAATGCTCTCAGTGATGTTAAGCGCAAAAGGGATGCTTTTATTATAGCTTTCGTAAATGTTGTTCAAAGTTGTGATTAAATTAAAAATAAAATAAAATTCTTTTGGTGTAATTTTTTTTTTTTTTTTTTTTTTTGTTCCATAGTGTCTATTTCCATCCGGCTCACAGACGGGGATAACAAGACATTTGGTCGAGTGGAAATTTACCACGATAATCTGTGGGGCACTCTGTGTGACAGTCTCTGGGATGATTTAGACGCCATCGTTGCTTGTCGGATGTTGGGTTTCAAGTAAGTGTTATTTTTGTTGCCAGTTATTCAATTTAGGACATAATATCCATTAGAGTGTATTAAAAAAATCCTGTTTATAGCAGCTACCATGAGTATTTGGAATCTGATTAAGCACTTTCTCCACAAAGAACAAACGTTATTATTAGATTTAGAAAAGAGAGAAATTCGATTTTTGTTTGTAAGTTAATAAACTCTATAGATATTTTTGTCTTTCGATCTTAAATCAAAGATCATCATCATCATCAGTCCCAAGACCAGGTGCGGTCTTAGGGTCTGTGCGCAATTGAGCACCCGGCCTGTTCTCTCTGACAGACTCTATCAAGGCAAAAGATTGTGTGGATTTTATTTTGCAAGAAGTATTTATAAACAAAAGTAAAAATATTGTTATTTTTTTTTTTTCCAAAATTTTAGTTTTAAGCGATACTCGCAAATTTTCATCAGGCTAACTGAAAAGTCTAGGTAAATTATGAAAGGTGACGTAATTTAATAAACGAAAGTGGGCCACCCAACTAGGAACTGACCAGGCACGATGTTGCATAACCTCGCTAATTGCACGACTAAATATCTGTTGTTTCAACGTGATATGATCATAATAAATACTGCCTACACATTCAAGCCGACAGCACCTGCTATTCCCAAGCAGTTACCCATCTAGGTACTAAACAGAATCGAAGTTGCTTAACTTCGGTAATTGTAAGGGAAGCGGTGTTTCAACGCTATATGGACGTACGCCCTGCGTGTATATGCATGTGTTGTGGATTCCGCGTGAAAAATCGGTCTCCAATAAATGACAAACGCAAGTATTTAAGCTAAGAAATTAAATGTATTTACACAAAATACAAAAGGTAATGCTGTTAGTAAAATCCAGGAACGCCGGTTAGTATTAATCAAAGATCGCTATATACAGTCTCGAAGTAAACTTCCTTAGAGTCGGGCGTCCTTGTAACTGACTTCTAACGTCAACTTAATCACAGTGTCTATGTACTCTCCACACTATTCCTCCACTCTCTGACTGACTGTGGCTATTTTATGGCAGCAGGACGAGTCCATTTATATCAGAAAAGGATGGACCCCATAACAGCATGTATTTATGTATCTACGTAGGTGTGGATATGTGTGGATGTAAGTTGGTGTGAGTATGTGTGAGAAATTAAATTTCTTGCATCACCTTCCCATTTAGGTAATTGGGGAAATGTAAAAGAGAAAACAAAATAAGTTGTTTTTCTATTTGTTTTGAAAGTTCAAAGGAATTTAATAATTGACCACTCTTAAATACGTAAGAAAACGGAATATACATACACACACACACAACCATATATATATATATATATATATATATATATATATATATGTGTAGTTAGGTGATTAAATATTTGGTAATCCGTATTGATAATCCATGGAGGATGTAATCCACAGAGCTCAATGTAAAAACAGAGCGAATATTAGCTAAATTAAAAAAAAAAAAAAACAGACAACGTTAAGGGCCCATAGATTATATTTTATTTTCCCAGGAATGGTATTTTTTTACCTGGTTCCTCAGATAACATTTCCAAGTATAAATTTATTTACATTGAGCTCTCTGGATTACAACCTCCTTCGGTTTATCCATACAGATTACCAAACATTTCATTACCTAACTATATATATATATATATATATATATATATATATATATATATACTAGCAGTAGAGCCCAGCGTTGTCCGGAGATGTAACAGTAAGAGATAGATCAAGTATCGACTATCATAAAGACTGAAAAATAAAACTGACAAAGATTATTGTTTAAGGTTGACGGACACGCATGTTTTAATAATTTTTTTTTTTCATTACGAATTGGTCAAACCCAAACTCAAACAAAAACATTGTTTTCAATCGTCATGAGTCTACCGATTGAATAGAATTTTATTATAAACAATTGTCTTGTAAATGGAATTTTTAAAGCATTCTGAATGTAAAAATAAAGAAAAAAGTGTGCAAGACAATAAGAAACACTACCTGCCAAAAAAAAAAAGTGTAGTTTTGTTGAAATCGGTTGAAAAATGTAGGAAATCCGATCCCATATATAAACGAACACACGCACACACAAACAACCTGGGTTTTATAATAAGTATCACTCGATACGAGTTGTCCCCCTTTCATTCTCGCGATGCCTCTTAATCGTGTTTTCAAATTGATTTCGTGCAAAAACAATTGTGTTTTTCCAATTTTTTGGCACAGTCAGAACCACCGTAAGGTAATTTTACGTCGTCCTGTGAAGTTTTGTTGAAATCGGTTGAAAAATGTAGGAAATCCGATTCAATATACAAACGTAGAGACACACACACAACCTGGGTTTTATAATAAGTATGATATATATATATATATATATATATATATATATATATTGGGGGGTCCGTTTTCGTACGTATTTAAGTGGTCAATTAAATTCCTCTGAATGAGCTTTCAACGTAAACACAAAAAACAACATATTTTGTTCCATGCAAGCAATTTCTTTTCTCGTGCTTTTCGTTTCCGACTCTATGCTTTCTAGCGAACTTTGATCTTTAAAAATTTAAATACAATGTCAAACGCTATCTACTGTCATGATTAGTCTTCTATTCTTCTCGTTCGCTCTGACGTGTCTTGACCTCTCGGCCACGTAGCATCACCTGATCAAATAACACACAAATAGTACCTTTGAAAACATATTTTCCTGATTCTCGAAATATATATATATATATATATATATATATATATATATATATATATATATATATATATATATATATATATATATATATATATATATATATATATATATATATATATATGCTCTGTTTCGTATACTAACGTAACCAAAGACAATTTTTAGGAAATTGATTACATACGACACGTTTTTAAAGATTTCACATATGGGAAGCAGGTTCGAATCCTGCCGGAGAGCTCATATTTTTCTAACAAGATTTCGCAAATATTCAGGCCGACAGATGTAAATAAATAAATACATATCTTTAATAATAAAAACAGAGCATCTACTCAAATATTAATATCCATTAAAAATAACGTTTAAACAAATAAATTAAAAATATGTCGGATTTAATCCATTTCCTGACATATATATATATATATATATATATATATATATATATATATATATATATATATATATATATATATATATAAACGTAAAAGAACGAAGAATAAAATGTACAATTTTGTAGTGTCTATTTACATGTTCTAATGTAACAGTGTGTGTGTATATATATATATATATATATATATATATATATATATATATATATATATATATATTCATACATGTTTCATTAAATAATATAGACAAGTGTTGTCTATCGTGCTTGGAAATCATCCATGTAAACAATCACAGACTATCATCACTGTCTTGTCTGTATATTCCTTAATATATTGTACAGTAATTGACATCTTTGATAATGGCTTATGTAAGCCGAAAGCTTAGATTGGATTAAAAAATATGTATCAATATTTTGATTTTCTTTCTTCGTTTAATGATAATGTTATTAAGCTTATCAGACATTATGAAAAGAATTTATATAAAATAAATAGACAACACTTGTCTATATTATTTAATGAAACATGTATGAATGAAAAAATGCTGCCTAAATACACACACACTATATATATATATATATATATATATATATATATATATATATATATATATAATTAATAAACAATAAAATCCAAAATCACCTCATATGGAGAATAGTCTATTTCGTCAGACTAAGATACCAGTCATCTGTCTTATCAACCCCGATGTCAACTGAGTTCGTTTCTGAAATAGAAATTTAACTGTTAAAGCTAAAAAAATATTGAAAATTCAATTCAAATTTCCATAATAAATGTTTAACTTGATTAGCTACTATATTTCAATAATATTCTCTCCCACTCTAACTCTTCAAGTGTCGAAAGTATAACTATTTCTAATTTCTATATTCCCCCTCTATAACCTCTTTACACTACATTAATTATAATTTACAAACTTTCCTCTACTCTCAGATCTCCCCAACTCTTTTTCCATTAATCCCTTACATATTTTTATCTATATATTTTAAAGTTATTTTTAAACACCTTTTTATTCCTCTTTTAATTTTAAACTAATATTTCATTCTTCAAATTAATGTCATAAGATTAATATTCGGGTTTAATTTTATAAAACTTCTTCCCTTTAAGACGAATACCTTCCACCCTCTCCTGACCCCTGCCTCGTGCCTTTCGCCTGAATGAAACATTGAAATGGATCAATTCTGTTTTTAGTTTTTCGACTGGTTGTGTTTTTTGTTTGGATTTCACAGTTAATTTTCTGTTTCTGACACGAACCCAGTCCACACCGAGGTTGATAAGACAGACAACCGATATCTTGGTCGGCCGAAACAGGTTATTCCCCATATGAGGTGATTTGGGATATATTGTTTTTTAAGTATATTGCTCTGTAATAATAAATACATTGAGCTCTTTTTGTGGATCAGTTTTAATATTTTATATTACTAGAATTCACTAGGATTATATATCAACGGATTTATTACCTTAGTTCTCTCTCTCTCTCTCTCTCCCTCTCTTATATATATATATATATATATATATATATATATATATATATATATATATATATATATATATATATAATCTGGTTTAACATCTCTCTTCGTTAAGCAGTTTAGAACTTGGTGAAAATACTGATAAATACATTAAGAACCCATCTAATGACTTGCGCAATTAACTTGACAATCCCTTCAAGCTTCTAATTGATTAACCAGGAAGTAGACGGAAGCAGTTTAAATGACTGCTACAATCTTAGAAGAATTTAGGTTAATATCAGGTTACGAACAAAGTACCTGTACATCTCGTTGTCGTTCAATAAGCAGTTTCACTTTGATGTAAATAGCAAGCAGAAATTCAGAAAAGAAATCCGACTATTTTTTGTTTTTCATTTTTTAAGGATTAAGGAATAAAAATAGACGATAATTAATTTAATATTTTATTATAATTTGGCTTGACTCTCCCTTTGCACAATCCATATTCCCCCGGACTTGACTGGGGTCGTTTAAAACGAATATTAGCTCAAGACTCTGGTGCGCCATCCAGCCAGGCAATACCTCTCCATCGGGAGCGGGCTGGGGTCATTACCTGCCGCCTGAGACGTCCCCAAAAGGCGAAATACCGAGTGTGCTTAAATAGTTTTTTTTCTATGGTATTGCAGTAAAATCCACCTTAAACATCGACCTTTTGTCCCATTCGGTAGCGACGTGGACCGCACTGAAAACAAAAAATCTTCGCTTAGTTAGCGTGAACGTTAAGCCTTGCTTGTATCTCATAAATAATGAACTATTACGATTTGATTTTGTGGAAAGACGGAAAAGACATATCAGAGACGTTACTTGGTTTCAATGAGAAAAGAAGGAAGAATTATTTAACGTCTGGTTAAGTGAAAGGGGAAAAAAATGTCATTTCCAAATGTTGACATTTGTACCCGCTTACTTCTAAAAATAATGGCCAGCATTCATAATTGTGATTGTTATTACAGCATTCCGTTGAAGTTGTCAATCTCAAATATTTAACGATACGATAGGGGAAGTTCTACGGATATTTTATTATCGTAGCTTACTCAATCATTCGTTTAAGAATTAAGTTAATGACTGAGTAATCTCAGAACTCATCAAACATTTCAATTAGGAAAACCGTGACATTTTCTTGTTACTTCTAGTTTTTACTAATCAATATAATGAATGACAAAATTAGGAGAAAAACTCTATCTAACGCATTTCGTCCTCCAAAAGTCCTTCCTCAAACTGATGACAAAGTGTTTTTGTCCCATTTTGTCATCAGTTACGTACCATTTCTCCCAATTTTTGCTTCTCACTAGTCGAGATGTAGCCACATCGAAACAAGAATGTATCTTTGTAGTGATCAAGTTGTTTTTGTCCGGATGTAAACATTATAATAAATAATTATTGCTCTACTCTTGGTATTAAGTTCTCTTTTGAATTAATGCTGTGAACGTTAGAATTCATATTATTTTCGTTCTCATTATATTCGGATGGATATATATATATATATATATATATATATATATATATATATTAGGTTGGTGCAAAAATAATGACGTAATAATGTCGTTTTTGACGTTAAAAAATACGTCAAAAAACGACATTATTACGTCATTATTTTTGCACCAACCTTATATATATATGTGTGTGTGTGTGTGTGCGTGTGTGCGTGTCTGTGTGTGTGTTGGGTAATTGGGTAAATTGGGAAGATGGAATAATTCTGTCGAGGATCAACCATCTTTATGGGTCATTTAATGCCAAAATATAATTTTCTTGGGGGCTTGGAAATATTATAAATAAAATATATGTTATTCTGTTTTCACAATTGAATACATGGTAGATAATATTCAGCTTCTGTACATATACATGTTTGTATAAGCAGGATTACTATAGGCAGCAATAGGCGTGTGTTGTGTTGTTTTTTTTTTTTAGTTATATTTTGGAATACAGTTTGATTGTAAGATATTATATTGATTAATATGATGAAAGTTACTTCATGTTGGCTGCTTAGTTAGCAGCATATCAATCTTTATGGCTTATTTGAAATCAAAATCTAAATATTTTGGAAGCATTTGTGTCTTCAACCACAGATAAACGTATTTTTGGCCATCTTTCTATAAAATTTATTATCGGTAATTCTGTTATAAATTGGTATTGTTGGTCATTTTTATATAAAAATGTATTGCTGCTATATTTACTATAAAAAATGTATTTTTATACTTTCATAGTGTTTTTGTTTGGGGGTTTCATTATTTCCCGTAGCTAGGACCCTAACAGGTGCTACCACCTCGGGTCAGAGTAGACCTGCGAACAACAGCATTTAAGAAATGGTTCCTCAAAACCCCTAATTTCCCGAACAGAGGCCTTGCTGCTGGATGTAGTTTATCGTCATACCCTAGACTTGTCCATGGTTGTGCTAGCGCGAAGTCACAAGTCATCGTGACTGAGGGTGTGAGCGTACTGGCTTTCTTCAAACTGTTGATCACCTTAGACGATGGACATTTTCCTAGATGGACACACTCAACTGGTTACGGTCAGGCAAGTAAATCTGGAATGCCGAAGCAGATATTTGCTCTAATCTAATCCTTAAGGACAGATGGCACAGTGGATAAAGGCGTTGGTTAGATCCAGGGACAGGACCCAAAGAATATGAGTTCAATACCCGGTTAAGGCAGTGGAGAACTTTTTAGAACTTTTATATCTGACATCCATTAAACATGGCACGTGGAGCTAGAACCGTCTGCTCCAGTGAGCGTGAGCGAAATAAAGGGTTCAGTTCGACATTCCAACCACCTGAAGAAGGTCGGAGCGTACAACGGCCGAAACCTTTTAATAAATATGTCGACAAAGAGGAGTACAATAGTCCGAATGATCTAAATAATGTAATCTATTTTAATTCGCCAAGACAAAACATGTACATATTATTATTATTATTACTACTATTATTTCGGCTACCTGTACTGCTCCAGAAAGTACCTGATTCCACATACTATCCCCTCCCTTTGCAAGAACCAGATCAGGTCAAGAATGGAGTAATTTTCTAACATTTGGCGCAGCTGAACAGACCACACTTTCTGGCCTCGATAGAGTTCAAAAGCGTCTCTAAGTCTTCTTGTGTGACGAATCATTTCCCACCTTCCAACCGTTCTAACAGGTGAGATGTGGCAAGCCTCTCGCTCCTCTATCGTTATTTTCACAGAAAGTGCTCGGAAGAACTGCATTCCTTGGTTCTGTCAGGTCTAATATCCACGACTAGGATCCGCCATGCCACTTACATAGTAACAAATCACCCACATTCCCTCCGTATTTCATCGGCGAGAAGTAAGTTCCACTCGAACAGCTTCTTCCTGAGAACAACTGTTCTGTAAAACCGAATCCAAAGAGGATGTTTCTTGGGTCACTTAACCAGTTCAAGTAAAGGGTTAACCGTTACCTTCCTCTCCTATACACAGAAATGGCCTCCTAACGTAATCCTATACCTCGAGTGGACCTCGGGCCTTGTACAGGGTGAACGTTACTGTAAAAAAATATATCTTCTGAAAGTATCGTAGAGCTGTTGTCGTGTAGAAATCTTGAGTACCAGGGAAGCTACTGCCTGTCCAGAAGAACATGGATCTCAGACTCACAGTACTTTTCAAAGTATGCTTGCTGAGCCCAGTTAGATAGATTTTGTACCGTTCGCGATGTTGGTCGACATATTCTGTAAACTTCAATGGGATGGAGACTTTAATATTTTCTCCAGCATTTCCCATAATCTCAAACATCAAAGTAGTTGCTTATTTTTTGTCTAATAGGATTGCTGTTGTCGTCTGCAGGTTATAGCCACATCAGTTATTTGATATCCATTTTCAGTTGTGTTGGGGACGAATATATATGGTCTCTGGTGTTTAATAAGAAGAGTTGTTTGAAAATCATCGTCGCCGACTATCATTTTCTTGACTGCCTTTTCCATTTCACTCACTGCTATGCGTCCCGTGCCATTTCTCAGACACGAAGGATCCATATTGTTTTGCTCAAGAGTCAATGCAATTTCAGGCACCATTACTGTTGTTGTAGTTCCGTCTGGTTCACATTAGTCCAGAGTAAAATGATTATTTCTATTCCAGCACAAGATATCCTTGAGGTGACACCCTTTGTATTGAACTCGCTACCCTGGCAAGGTTACTGACCTCAAATTAAATAAAACAAACCAGTTACTAATTAATGTCTGTTAACAACTTTCAACAAGTCTATAATTTAGTAGTCACATTCTGTCACTCCCCAGTATTTATCGTTCGCTGCATTTAGGAGAGGTTGAATTTAGTTATTTTAAGGTAACGTTTGTCAGTATGAAAGTCGACGCCAATACCAAACAGAACATTAAAAAGAAGAAATGAAAGTAATTTTGAAAAACGTCTCGTAGGCAATCACATCTTGATGGGTAAAGTTGAAAATCTTGTTCATATTTCAATGTCTATTTAAGCCATCCTCAGAGATGATTGCGGGAAAAGAATAACGATAATTTCTTCCTATCTATGTGTCATCCTCCTCTATTATTATCTGCCGATCTCTTTTTTTTCTCCCGCTGTTTCTATTTGTCACTTTATCTTTATTATATATATATATATATATATATATATATATATATATATATATATATATATATATATATATATATATATATAATTCGCTTGAGGATGAAATGGAACTAATGTTTTTACAAAATTAAATTTGAAGCTTTAAGCTTCCATTTTTGAAACATGGTTATTACTGTGTAGCGAAAAAATTTTTAAACTAGTTAATTTATAATATTAATGCTCTGTAAATTTACATTGAGCACTATTTTGTAAAAATAAAAATAAAAATATCAATAAGAACGCCGGATTATATATCTTACTGTTCTTTCTTTATATATATATATATATATATATATATATAAGCGAGATAGAGATCATAATTAACTATATTAGTCTTTTTTAATGCTGGTTCTGTTTCTTTCAACTCTTATATATATATATATATATATATATATATATATATATATATATATATATATATATATATGAATAAAAATGACAATAGGAAAACTGGTAATTGCTGACGCGTTTCGTCCAATGTAGACTTTATCAAAGCAAAATACGAAAATGAAATTAAATGAACAAAGTAACTAATAAAAACAAAAACAGAATGTACCTAGCAACTGGAATGTAGAGAAACGCTATTTTCATATTTTTAACTGAGAAATAACGTCAGTAATTGTCACGTGTGGAGAATATTGTCAGTATATCTGTGTTGATGTATTCAACCATTTTCTTTTGATTTTATGAATCTGTTGTGTATATTTGTTTGTAAGAGCATTAACTTTGTTAAGAAAGGTGAAATAGGGAAAAAATCTGGGCGTAGATTAATATTTGGGTAATTTACTATGGCGGCACTCTCAAGAATTTTCCATTTGAGTGAGTTATTTTCTTTTTTTATGAGTGTAGCATTTTTAAAATCAAAATTATGTTTGAATTTATTTCTATGTATGACTAGTGTTGTTTTTTGTGAGGTCTCTTTTGTGGTCATAAATGCGTTTTTTCAAACTTCTACTTGTTTCTCCAATATATTTTTTCTCTGAGACTAACCAAGTAGAAGTACGACTTAGCAGCTGATTAGTGCTAACATCTACTTCACAACAATGGCGTCGCCGATAGGATTTCAATTGTCTCTGGAAGATCCAGAATTTGTCGATACTTGGATTCGTTGCTTCTCTGCCACTGCGAGAACAAAAAAGTTGAAAGACAACAAGGAAAAGGGAGGCGAAAATGAAATCACGGATTTATTTTTGGCTACAGCTGGATGCGAGGCGGTAATGAAAGTCTCCACCATGGCATATCCCTTAAATTTGGAAGACCTGACTTTCGAAAAAATAAGTCAGATTATAAAAAAGAATATGAGACCCAAGAAAAGGCTGGTAGTGGCAGAAAGAACGAAATTCATGTCAACGAAACAAGAAATTGACGAACCAATTATAAAATATTTACACCGTCTACGAAATGCAAGTAGATATTGTGAATTTGAGAGACTCGGATAAGACGAACAGACCATTGAAGAGGACTTGATTCAATTAAGACTAATTGAAGGTATGTCCAATGCGTCACACCGATATAAAATATTGGAACAATTACAAATAGGAAATATGTCTTTAAATGCTTGTATTGAATTTATGCAGCAACAAGAGCTAATACAGACATACCACTATTATAAAAGTCAACCCACCGAACAAAGATTCGCTGATACATACGCGGTAAACAAGATAAAAAAGTGTTCGTATTGTGGACGTGAACACGAAATGAAAAAGGAAAAGTGTCCGGCATTTGGGAAAACTTGTAATAATTGCTTAAAAAAGAACCACTTTCAAGCAGTGTGTAAATTAAAAAAGAAAAATGATGAAAGAGTTGAAGAAAACGACACCGACAGGGAAGTTTTTACTGTGAAGAATAAGACTTTTGAACAGAAGAAAAGACATTATAGTAAAGGTTAAAATTAATAACTGCAATTTAGATATGCAAATGGATACTGGAAGTGAAGTAACACTGATACCAAAAATTTTTTGGGAATACATAGGTAAGCCACCTTTACGAAAAAGCAATTTACAACTTCGACAGTTCGATGGATCCGTTATAAAAATATTAGGATACTTCGAAGGTTCATTGGAGTTAAAAGGAAAATTTGAAGTAATTCCTGTAATTGTTACAAGTTGCAAGAAAAACCATGGCCTTATTGGAAATGATGTGCTTAACATGAATTCTACTAAATTAATTAATGAAATAAAAATGGAAAAAACTGGAAAATTAAAGACCTATGAAGCAAGTTTAAAAGTAAAAGAAAATGTTTCCCCTTCTTATTATGAGGCACGAAAATTACCAGTACATTTATTGCCGTTAGTAGTGACAAAACTACTTAAATTAACAGTAGAACATGGAGTAATATGCAATGGGGACCTGGTAGTTCCCCCAGAAACACAAACAAAGCCGTTAATAGAAAGTGTACATAATGATATACACTGTGGAGTAGCGCCACACAAAAAAGGTTAAAACTAGAAGCTTGGTGTCCGGGTTATTCACGAGATATTGAGGATTATGTAAAGAGGTGTAAGAAATGTAAAGAGTTAAGAAACTTTACACGAGCCAAGTTACATTCATGGCCCAAAGAAGCAGAGCCATGGAGTAGGGTCCATATGGATCATGCCTACGTAAATGGAGTGGGACTCTTATTGGTATTAGTGGACTCTTTTTCAGGTTGGCCTGAAATAATAAGGGTTGTAAACAGGAAAAGTTCCACTATAAAGCAAATTCTAAGAGTCGTATTCTCTAGAAATGGTGTACCAAAAACCTTGGTATCGGATAATGCACCGGAGTTTTGTGACGAAGAGCTGAACGTATGGTTAGAGAAAATAGGGTGTAAACCATATAAAACTCCTCCGTATCACCCTCAATCAAATGGCATAGCAGAAAGGATGGTTCAAACTGTAAAAAGGGGCTGAAAGCATGCTCTCAGCAAAAAGAAAAAGTAGAAGTTTTTCTACCGAGGATGCTATTAAGTTATAGGACCATGCCACACGCGGGAAGACTCAAAAGCCCATCAGCTCTAATGGGGAGACAGATTAGAGCTCCGCTAACTATGTCATACTCTACACGTGAAAAGATGCGGTATAAAAAGAGCAAGGATGCAGATACGGAAGGAGAAGAGTTCATAATGCAAAAAGGCCATAATACAGCCATAATAAATAGAGAGAATGGCGATGGTGTGTTGGCCCATGCTGACCAAATAAGGACACAGGGTGAAGAGGAGGAACGAAATGACGAAGAGATGTCAGTTTCATCTGATATTGAGTTGATAGGACAACCATTACATAAGGAAACGTCAGAGGAAACAATGCAGGAGGAAGAAGGACAGAAGGACTCTGAAAGTTCAGATGAAGACCGGAGTATGCAAGAGGACACATGTGACTACAGCTTAGACCGGGACAGATCGAGGTCTCCCAGGGAAAGAAATACGGAAGGGAGAGAAAGAGAGCAGAATGACGAAAATATTAGGAGGAGTACAAGAGCTACGAGAGGGATAAAGCCCTTAAGGTTTAGGGAGATGTAGTGATACTAGCAAATTAGTATGCATAATTTGCATAAGCAGAACTGAACATTCAATATAAGTGGTTTCTGAGACTAACCAAGAAGAAGTATGACTTAGCAGCTGATTAGTGCTAACATCAACTTCACAACATCTCCATTTTCCTCCACTATTTCCTTGTACATTAGTGTGTCTTTGTCAGTTCTCCCATCAACTCCAATACAAAAATTTTCCACTTTTTCATCATGCTGTTGATGGGCATTTGTTTTCACTTTAACCTTTGCTCTATCAATTTTACATTTATCTATATAAATATCTTTTTATATTAATATTGGCGATAAGAAAGCCCATAGCCCTCAAATCCAAGAGCAATGCATTGGCAAGGCTGGCTCCAAGATTGGAAGATACATCACCACTGATCAACTCAACAGCATACCATGGAATTTTGATAAGGTTAGCGGCTATATAGCCTTATCAAAATTTCACGGTAAGGTCCTTTCGAATGCTTTTTGCCTGTAATTTCTATTAAAATATCTGACAAAGAAAATATATGTATTATCAGAAATTATACAAAAATATTTTTTCAAAATAAATTGAAAAATAAAGTTTGAAATCCATTATTAAATTATAAAAGTAATGTTTATTTACATAAAAGTAGATTTAATTCCGGGATTAGCTTGTAAAAAGGCTTTTTAATTAAGCATTAATTTTCAAAGTATAAACAAATTACAATAACTATAAAAGTTGTATTTTTTTTAAATAGTTAAGTATATTTTGATGAAAAATAAAATAGATATTTGCGCTAGTTAAAAGCGTAAACAAAAATAAAACGAACTTAGAAGAGGAGGTAATTACTACCGGTAAATACCGAAAAAATATCCAGTAAAAACAACACCGTCCATGAGGAGTTATTTGTATTAGGTTGGTGCAAAAATAATTTCGTTTTTTTAACATATGTTACTATGTGAGAAAACGAAATTATTTTTGCACCAACCTAATATTTTACACTAAATATTTTAGTGTGTTTTATTTTTTATTTGTAGTAATTTCATTTAATTTATTAAGAGGATAAATAATAAACTCAAAAATATCCATTATTAAGTGTTATTTCCTTCTTTTTTTTTTTTTTCGTTAAGACTCGGTTTAAATTTTAACCTATACATGTTTCCGGTGACACCGTTAGGATGATAAAAATCGCAATTTATTTTGTCTGTTCGATTGCTCAAATTAATACGAAGTTTTGAAGAAAAATATTTTTTGTGGTAATTTTTTATGTTATTTTGCAACTTTCCTCGAGTTATTCTTTTTACAGTTCAAAAATCGACCTACCCTAATATATATATATATATATATATATATATATATATATATATATATATATATATATATATATAATGTCTGTGTATATATATATATATATATATATATATATATATATATATGTATGTATATATATATATATATTTATATATATATATATATATATATATATATATATATATATATATAAATATAAAAGTGAACATAGAAGTCAACACTTAGAGGCGACAGTCTGTTTCATGCTATATACAATCGTCAGGCCACGACGATTGCATATAGCATGATACAGACTGTCGCCTCTAAGTGTTGACTTCTATGTTCACTTTTATATTTACACACACTCTATCTCTGATATTGAGCACTTTATCCCATAAATATAGCACACATTAAGACTATATTTCTTCATATATATATATATATATATATATATATATATATATATATGTATGTATGTATATGTGCAATTTTTTATATATATTATTTATATATTATATATGCGCGGTAGTTATTGGAAAGTGTTCAATATTAGTGATAGAGCTAACATATTTAGTTGGACTGTCTGACGATCGCAAATAGAGTGAAACAAACTCACATCAAACCAACAATATATATATATATATATATATATATATATATATATATATTTGTGACCCTGGATTTCACGCCCTTGCGATCGTCAGACAAACTGATTTTTTTTTTAAATTTTAGATCTATTTATGTCACTTTCTGTTTCACCCAAACATATACATATATGAACAGTGTGGGACTGGGCGCATATATATGTCCGAGTACGTATGCATACGCAAGACATAGGGCCACCACAAAAGTACTGAGTTTTAACGAAACCTCAACACCCTCTGTGAGAAAAAGAGCACTATGATGCAATTCACTCCGCCAGAAATTTAGAAACGCCATGCTGTATTGCTGGGCATTCGCACTGGAAGCTCCAATACAAACATTTCAGAGTGTTTTGGCTGTCAATCTGAACAGAGTGCAGAGGATTTGGAAAGAGTTGGATGAGTATAATGGTGATTACAAAGGAACGGCAGCTTGGAAAACACACCCTGATCGTTCTGATAAGAACACGCGAATTTGTTGGTGTAGGCCTCAAACTCAATACGGAGGCATACATCAAGTGCCTTGAGGAGGTAGTGCTGGCCTGGGTCAAGAGGATGGCTGTTGGAAGACCCTATGTCTGGCAATAGGACTCTGCACCATGCCACACAAGCAGGGGAACCCAGTCATGTCTGTCAGACAATTTCTGATACCACATCATCCCTGCCTACTAGCTCCCCAGACTGCAACCCCTTTAATGTAGGGCGCAGTTGAGCGAAAGGTCAATAAAACTCCTAGTAACACCAAAGATGAACCAAAGGCAAGGATAAGACACCAACTTAAATAAGGAGACTTTCCAGAAGAATTGCAAGGGGGTTCCGAAGTCGTCTGAAGGCGTGTTTGAAACCAATGGCGATTATATTGAACACATTTTACTCTTTAGTATTTCAAGATATTTCTTTGACATTTTGGTAAATATAGTGATTTTCTAAGCCCGGCATAGATGTGGCACAAGGCCGAAAGTATGGAGCACCCAGTGAGGATTGAACTCACTACTCAGTCGTAATTGATCTAGCAAGACAAGCTTTCTAACCACTACACCACGTCGAGGTGCCCATTTTTTTTTTTTGGTAAATATATCTGTTAAAATGAGATGTCAGTGTTATATTCATTTTTTGCGTAATTTATACGACAATTTATCCATTTCACCCTAGTTCACTGCTTTCTTCTAGTAATCATTAAGTCCTGTGAGTGTCAAATTTTCGAAACCTACTTTCCTAATTATGTACCCCAGAAATATAAATTGAGGCTAAGTGTAAGTGTTCTTGTTTCTATTTTCTCTACCGGAACATATTTCATAAAAAATGGCTTCAGGTTTGGATACTGGATCCAATTTCAAATTTCGGCAGATACATTTTTCTGTAGTCACAATGAAAGAGTCGATCATCATCGGAACCTGAAAAAGCTTACTTAAAAAAAAACAAAAAAAAAAACTATGTTGCAAAAAAGAAACTCGGTCATTCATTTGGGGTTTAATTATCTGTATTTTATCATGCGTAACTGGTTCTTAGTTTCACAACGTATAATCTATTTGTTGATATAATCTCTCTTTCTGTCTGTAACCACTCAAGCCCGGAATAATATCATGCTGCCTCGCAATCGATCGATAAATTTGATAGTATTGTGAAAATATACGTACTCTATTTTATCTACGGTTCTATTTTTATCTACGCCTTTTTGGTCAGAATCAGCCTCACTAGATTTACAAGTCTGTTTCATTTTCTTCTTCTCTATTCCTTTCGGACTATTTCTTCTTTTTTGTCTATTCATAATCACTGTTTCTATTTATCTATTTATCTATCTCCTGTTCATGTCAGTCGTCTATATCCCGTTTAGGCTGGCTCTTTCTCTTCGTCTATTCTCAATCAATTCTTTTTCTTTCTTTCTTTCTTTCTTTCTTTCTTTCTTTCTTTCTTTTTATCTATCTATCTCTTGTTCATATCAGTCTATTTAAGACTATTAGTCTATATCCCGTTCAGGTGGTCTGTTTTTCTTTGTTTATTCCCAAATATCTTTTCTATCTATCTATCTATCTATCTATCTATCTATCTATCTCTATATATATATATATATATATATATATATATATATATATATATATATATATATATATATATATATATATATAGTATTCTATTCCAGTATATCCTGTTGATTTCAATCTATCTATCTATCTTACCTGTTCATATCAGTCTATTTGTCTATATCCCGTTCAGGCTGTCTCTATTTTTATCTATACCGAATCACCTTTTCTTTCTTTCTTTCTTTCTTTCTTTCTTTCTTTCTTTCTTTCTTTCTTTCTTTCTTTCTTTCCCCTGTTCATATCAGTGTATTTAAATATATTCGTCAAAATACCGTTCAGTCTTTTTCTTTCTCTGTCTTCCCAATCACCTTATCTATCTATCTATCTATCTATCTATCTATCTATCTATCTATCTATCTATCTATCTATCACTCTCTCTCTCTCTTTCTCTCTCTCTCTCTCTCTCTCTCTCTATATATATATATATATATATATATATATATATATATATATATATATATATATGAGAATGGTCAGTATCTAGATGGGTGACCCCTTGCGAATAGCAGGTTTTTAACCTTGGATGTGTGGATAGTCTAATAGGAAAGGGGTCGGAATTGTGAATCGATAGAACAGAGTTCCAATTCCATACATACATACATATATATATATATATATATATATATATATATATATATATATATATATATATATATATATATCCTGTTCATATCACTCTAAGTTTATTCGTTTCTGTCTCCTTCAAACTGTCTATTTATATTTGCCTATTCCCATCACTTTTTCTATCTATCTATCTATCTATCTATCTATCTATCTATCTATCACCTGTTCCTATGTCTATCTATTCGGTTCAATCAACATGTGTACCTACTCTCATTTATCCCTATTCTCTGTTTGTTTTTATTTATTGAACTGTCTATCTAATAGTATCTATCTATCTATCTATGTATCACCTGTTCGTATTAGTCTATCTATTCTGTTCAATCAGCATGTGTACCTATTCTCATCTATCCCTATCTATCTATCTATCTATCTATCTATCTATCTATCTATCCGTATTACTCAAATATTTACCTATTCTTATATGCTCATCTTTTCCTTATTCTCACTAAATGTGTACACTTTGTTTCCTTTTTCTCTAAACCTTTATCGTTGCTCACGTATTCCGTCGAAGGTATTCTCATTTTTCTGTAGAACTACATTTCTGGTGCATCAAATCTCAAGAATCTTTCAGCCTTCACAGCCATATAGGAGAGAACCTATGTTACCTAACAGTTTAGTACAGTTCGTCCTTTGCTTAGCTTTAGGAAGGCATCATTCGCTATCCCAATGCGCCTTCAGAAAGGAACAGGTGAAATTTCTAGGGCACATAATGAGGAAAGAGGGCATAGAAAATTTGACACCAACAGGACATATTGAATGCAAGAGGGTATAACCTACTTGTGTAAAAGGTTGGCAGAACTGCGATTAGAAGAGAAAAGACAAAATTTACTAAGAACTAGAAAGGGCAGGAAATTTTGGAGAGCCATGATTGTTTACGTTCAGAAAGAATACAGTATGTATAAGAAGCTTATTTTCTTAAAAATCATTTATTAACATAGCACTATATCTCAATCTTTGCTTATCTACCTCTTTGAATATATGTATTTATTAGGCAACTATATATCCATGTTAGTCTAACACTGTATATTGTTCATTTCAGAAACGGTACTATGTACAAAGTCCCACCAAATGAAAACCCACTTGGCCCAGCATTAATGGATTTTATTGATTGTGTTGGCTACGAGGATTCCTTGCTGGATTGCCCCCTAGTTGAATGGGAATCTCAAAATTGCGAAGATGCTGGAGTGAGATGTTCCTAAACTCGGAATATTGTATTTCTATCCAATATTGAATTTCCTTAAGTAAAACCTGGTTCATACTTGTAGACTTTGACCATTATACCCAATACCTACTTGCATACCAGCAAATAGATAATAGGAATACGATCGAAAGTTTCATTTGGTAAAGGTGGAAAATCAGATTGTGAATGACGACGCAAAATGACCATAGACAGAAGGCTGAAGCGAACTTTTCCGTCATTTTTGACATTGAAAACTCCCCGGATTCTAAGACGCACATTTGATTCATCCTGATTCTATTTTTTGAAAATGAGTACATTATGATCTTTGGTTCGACATTGCCGAATAAAGAATATGGAAGTTTCATTGATTGCTATAAAGCAATTTCCAACACCTGCTAAATAAAATAATACTTCCATTCTTTTTAATGCTTTGTTTCTTGTCATTTGCTTAAGATTTAAAGAATTTCCATCTGGGGCAACCAAATTTATTGGCGAATGGATCTTCCTAACTACATTTACTGAAACTCATAGGCAAGTCAAATAGAGAAATTGCTAGGTTTTTTCAGATTAATCATCAAACGGCTAATAATATTGTCAAGAAATTTAATGAAGAAAGCCATTGTCGTGTGGAACAACGTTCAGGAAGACCAAACATCGTATCTGAGCGAAGGAAAAAGGGCGCTGAAGAGGGATCAGAAACCGTCTTCAGAGCATCAAAAATGTCGCCAACAGCATGGATATGTCGCCATATGCAGTGAGAAAGACTCTGAGAGAGCTAGGCTACCAATGAAGAGTTGCAAGAGAGAAGCCCTTGATTTCAGAGGTTAACAGGACCACGCGTATGGACTCGGCAAGAGAATTCGAGAGCAAATAATATGAATTTTGTCAGTTTGAAATTTGGTCAGATGAAAGTAAATTCTGCCAATATTCGAATTCGAGACAGGTTTATGTTTGGGGAAATCAGAATGAGACTTGGAACACTGAATGTCTGCAGACGACAGTGAAATAAGGATGGATTGGAGTAATCGTGTGAGGTGCTCTGGTATGGAGGAAAATCTGAACTGATTCTTGTTGACGAGCGGTTGAATGGTCTAAAATACTGTCAAATATTAAAGAAAGGATTACTCCCAGTATCTGAACCCAATCAGATTGACAAGAATGTCTACCTTTTTGAAGAAGATGGTGCGCCATGTCATACGGGCAAAGTAGCCTGGAAGGAATCGCAAGGAATTAAGACACTGCCATGGGTAGCCTAAAGTCCTGACATGAATCCAATAGATCACGTTTGGGAGCACCTTGACCGAAGACTTCGAGAGCATGCAACCAAAATCACATCAGTGGCAACCCTTAAAGAAACATTGCTAAAGGAGTGGCAAAATATGGATCAGACGATTGTTGATAACTTGATCAAATCCGTGAAAAATCGAATGCGAGCACTGAAACTAGCAAATGAAGGACCTACTCCATACTAGTTCGAAATACTCTTTATTTATGTTGAGTTAGGATTACGTAATTAAATTTTGAAATTAGATGTATTTTATTTCTCATAGATAAAAACTTTTCTTAGGCCACTGTACTACATTGCATTTAAGAATAAATTTGAAGTACCCTAAAATACCTCAACAATTAATTACAGTGGCAGCATACACAGAGGATTAAATGAAAAATGCCGTTCTCCATGAGGATACAAGGTTATCTATAGTAAGAACAACACAGGAAAAAAGTTTGGAACTCGGTTAGTCTGTTCTACCTCACCGGCAACATTCAGCCGACCTAGCACCTAGCAATCGCTGCAGAATGATTTAATTGGTGGTAGATTTCTTTAATGAAAACCAAATTCAAGTGTTCGACGAAACATTTAACATTTGATGATACATGAATCTATATACTTACCCTCTAGCATTTTTTAGTTATTTGAATCAAAAACATATTTTGGATTTAAAGAATTTTTTTATGGGATGAGTGGATATTGCATTAACTGTTTTTTTGTTTTTGTTTTTTTTTGGCGGGGCGGGATATCGATTTTTTTGGCAAATAACAACGATTTTTCTAGATACAATTTCCACTATTTAACCCATTGTTTGGTGGGGGATTAGATGGATTCTTATATTTCCCAAGAGTAATCTCACAAAAGTGAATGTACCGAAACGTCAGAAATTCGAACTCGTCCTTCAGATTTCTAATTCTGAGCATTAAACTACCCGCAAATCCGGCCATTGAGAAGGCAACGGGGAAAAGCACTACATTGTCTTTCCAAAGAAACTATAGCAATTCACAGATAGTTAAGAAATAGAAACTGTGGAGAGACATAATCGTCTACGTACTGAAGGAACCTGGTATGAAGAAAAACGTATAAATTTATTATTAATATATTAATTAATCATCGTAATAAATGCGGGAGAAATGAAGATGGTTTAAGTGTTAATCTCTGTGGAAGTTTTCACGGGTGCATTATGACCTTTGGTTTGGCATTGCCGAATAAAGAATATAGAAATTTCGATACAAATATATGTACATAACTAAAACATTTACAGTTCTATAAATATCTTTGCGCCAGTGTTTTACGAGTGATTTATTTTCCTTGTAAGACGAATAAATCTTTGTCTCTGGCTTTAATACTGAATAATTAAAAAAAAAAAAAATGGCTCATCACATTGATCATTGCCTCGATATCAGTTTCGTATTGGTGCCAGACCGCACAGAATTCGTGTTTGCTCGTGCAATATTTCTGGTTTGGGTTTATGTCGGCAAATAACAACGATTTTTCCACTATTTAACCCATTGTTAATTTGACACTAACAGGCCATATTGAATGCAAGAGGGTATAACCTACTTGTGTAAATGGTTGGCAGAACTGCGATTAGAAGAGAAAAGACAAAATTTACTAAGAACTAGAAAGGGCAGGAAATTTTGGAGTATTTCTCATAGGAGAAAGATCATTCTGATTTAAAAACTATCCTTTTCAGGGAGTTCAGTTTTCTTGATAAAGGCAAATCAGAAGTCTTTGGCAAATAACATTAAGAGAGAGAAGAGCAGGGTAGAATTTAAGACAAAATATTAGAGAATGTACGACTGTATCTTCTCCTGCTTCGTCTCCTTCTCCAGCTATGGGTTAGATAGTACAACTTGGATCAATAAATCAGTATTATCTAAAAAAAAAATTATTAAAAGCCCAAAATGTTTTCTGGCTTTAAATAACTTGCAAAAGGTTGATAAGCCGTAAAAATTCAATCTTCTTCGACTTTCTTCTCCTACTCCACTTCTTTCAATTTATTTTCTTCTCGTCTTCCTTCTTGTCCTACTCTCTTTTCTCCTCCTCTCATCGTTTTCTGCTTCCTCTCTTTCCATTTCTTTTCTCCTCCTCCTCCTCCTCTCCTTTCTTCTTCTCCTCCTATTTCTTCTTCTTCTTCTTCTTCTTCTTCTTCTTCTTCTTCTTCTTCTTCCACCTTGTATTTTTTTTTCTTCTCTTCTTCTTTATCCGTGTTCTAATACTTCTCGTTTCCTATCACCTTTTTCGTCTACTATTTAATTTCTTCTCGTTTTTATTCCGGATCTTCTCCTCGTCTTCTTACTCCTCTTCCTATTGCATCTTCTCCCTCTTCTACTTATTGTCTTCTCTTTTTTCACTTCTGCAGCTCTGCTACCACCTTTTTTTCTTTTTTGCTCCTTATCTTTCTATTTGTTTCCTTTTACTCCTTTTCTTCTACTTCCTCTCCACTTCCTACCTCCACCTTCTACGTTTTTTTTTCTTCTGCTCCACCTCATCGTCCTATTTATTTTCTCCTCCTTTTCTTCTCCCTGTTCTCCATCTCCTCTTCACTTCTTCTACGTTATATGCAGCAGCCTCTTTTTCATTTTAAGTTGAATTTACACTGATTTCGCCTAATCCCAAATAACATTTATACATTTTTATGCTTAGCAAGTTTCGTTGGCATTCACTGATCAAAGCTGAGGGTGAACGTTCAAAGAAATTCCGAAAACATTCATTCACGCATCGATAAAATCAAATACAATAGCCCCCACCCCAAAAAAGCAGTCCTTCAAAAGGACGTTTTCTTTCCTTGATACTGCTATTTCTGTATACACTCTCGGTGCTTTTTTTTTATTGCTTTGAAGGCTATTTTTAGAATTTACCAAAAAACCAAAACTGGATTTATGCGTTCATTTTATTTGTGGAGAATTGACAACGAAAGTATTAAACACTATTCTTGCAATTGAACAATTTAGTATAGAAATAGTGTTTAACATCTTTGTTGTCATTTCTCGAGAGAAAAAATGTATAAGTAGATCAGTAACTTTTTTGGTGAATTTATGTGGCGAGATCAAATGAAAAAAAAATTGCCTGGACAATTCAAAGAGTTACTGGAGTGAAAGAGAATGAATGAAATGACTTTCAAAGGATCTGGAGACCCAGTCTGAAACAGGGTATAAGGGATAAACTACTACTCTTGTTCAAAAGAGGAAAATGAACGGAGTGATAGTCGAAACTATCTACTCCTACTGAGAAGAAGAAGAAAAAAATAATAATAAGTAAATTAAATTAGTGTTCAGGGGGAGACGTTAAAAGTATAGAGTTAAAGGAGATCTTAGAAGGGACCGGAAACCCAATGCTAAGCTGGAAACAATGGATAAGCCTCTACTCATGTTCAAAAGACCGAGGAGGTGTATGAACCGGGTGATAGGCAAACCTATCTACTCCTATTGAAGATAAGGAAAATAATTGAATACTTAGTAAATAAAATTTCAGCTTCTGGTCTCGATCAATAAGAAGTTGTTGACGCCTGTACTGTACATAGGGGACGGTAATGCCTTCCTTCCGGTATTCTTAGTACACACGTTACACAATTTCAGAAAAGGAGTATCCCATCCGTTAGACATCCATTAAAAATCCTCGTTTAAACTTCGATATCTTATATTACCTTCTCATGAGCAATCCTAGCCGATATTCACACTAATATCAGCCTAGACGTCAAGGTATTGTGGCGCCACGTACCTTTATTTTTGCATACTTCCAACCCCATGACTTTTGGCACGTCAGGGTATTGCATTTTAACGGATAATTATATTAAACTATTAGGTTGGTGCAAAAATAATGACGTAATAATGTCGTTTTTTGATGTATTTTTTAACGTCAAAAAACGACATTATGACGTCATTATTTTTGCCCCAACCTAATATTACAGACACGATATGGCAAACGAAATCTTTCTTGTAACACAGCAACAAATAATGAAATTTAACTTCGAATGCCAATAGCTTGTTGATTTATAGAGTAGGTGTGGCAGATTTTCGACTTGTAGTATTATCCAATCAAATCGCTTGTCTCGTCAAACTATATATTTACGTTATCTAGTATGCTTTCTGATTTATGATTAGCCAATCTGTTTTTAATTCAAACAGTAAACATTATGAGTAACTTTTTAACGCAAAGGTAAATTACTTGTATTTTTTAATACTTTTTTATCATTTCACCCCTGCAAGGCGATAATGCTACTAGGACTCAAGGGGTTACTGGGAGTGAAAGTGAATGAGAAGACTTTAGAGAGGAGAAAGGATAATAAAAGAACAGGGTTCAGGAAGACAGAAAAAGGCAATTACCATTTCTTTTAAATTTTTAAACATTGCAAGAAATCGGAATAGAGTTTCACAGGCCAGAAGTGCGAGAAAATAAAGAATAATTAAGAATAGAACTTACGGTAGTAGCTTGCTTAAATATCAGTTTCCTTTTAATTTCTTTCGAAAAAGAAAATTTTTATTTTTAACTTAAATGAAGCTTGGGTAATTTCTTGAATGATGCCAATACCGCGTTTCGATTCAAGATAATCCCGGTTAAACTTTGACCTTTTAATACAATTAATTTTTTTTTTTTTTTATTTTTTTTTTTTTTGTGAACATCTTTATCTAAATTTTTCGATATATGTTGGAAAAGGCTGTTTTTCAGTGTCAGTTTTGAAATTCCAAAATTACTTGAATGTTTTCTTTTTTATCAGTGTTATTTCTCCTCTGACGTGATTTTCCTGACGATTTTAGGTAATCTAGATGTATTACGTTTTTATTCGCATCCATATGACATTGTCTAACTACTTTGATCAAAGCACTGGATATATTTACTAAAGTGTTAGATAAACAGTCGCCATTATCTCTTTTCTTTCTTTCTTTTTTCTCCTGTTTTTTTCTTCTACACAACCATCCTCTCCTTTTTTTTTTCTTCTTCTACGTCACTTCCTTCTTCAGCTCAAAGAGTTTCTTCTTCGACTAGTTATTCCGCTCCATTTTCCCCCGTTTCTTCTTCTCATCACCTCCTACGCCTACTCCTCTTTCTACTCAACTCCTTCTTATCCTCAAGCTCTCCTCAACCTACTCTTCACTTCTTTTTCTTCTTAACTTTCTCTGATTTCTTCTTGTAGCTCACCTTCTTTTTCTGCTCCTCCTCTTTGTCTCCATTTTTTTTTCCTGCACCTCCTCCTCTTAATTATTCCGCTCTATTTTTCCCCTTTCTTCTTCTCACCACCTCCTACGCCTACTCCTCTTTCTATTCAACTCCTTCTTATCCTCTCTATATTTCCTTCACCTCCTCCTCTTAATTATTCCGCTCCATTTTCCCCCTTTCTTCTTCTCATCACCTCCTACGCCTACTCCTCTTTCTATTCAACTCCTTCTTATCCTCTCTATTTCTATGTTACAACCTCTCCTCAACCTACTCCTCACTTCTTCTTCTTCTTCTTCTTCTTCTTCTTCTTCTTTTTCTTCTTCTTCTTCTTCACTTTCTCTGATTTCTTCTTGTAGCTCAACTTCGTTTTCTGCTCCTCCTCTTTGTCTCCATTCTTCTTTTCCTCCACCTCCTCCTCTTAATTTATGTTCTACTCCCTATCTTTCTTTCTTTCACCTCCTTCTTCTTCCTACTCTCTAAACTTCCTTCTTCTACTTCACCTCCTTCTTCTACTCTTCCTCCTTGTTTTTCCTTCTAATTACTCTTGCTCTCTTACTTATAACTTTCTACCAGCTACTTCTTTTACTTCTCTTTTTTTCCTACTCCCTTTCCTCCTCCTCCTCCAACTTCTGACTTCTTTCCATTCTTCTGCTATCCCGGCTTCTCCTCTATTCACTTCCTTTCAACTTTCTTATTCTTCTCTTGTTTCTCATTTTACTTCTTCTTCTTTGACTCTTTCTGCTCTTCATTCTTCCACTTTCTTTTTCTACCCCTTCTCTCCTTTCTTTTCCCCTTCATACCTTCTTAGCCTTTTCCTCCTCTTTATCTTTGTTGTACGCTATCAACCTATCACCTTCTCCTTCTTCTTCTTCTTGTCTCTATGTTCTCCCCCTCCTTATCCTTGTTCTACACCCTCTCAACTTATCACCTTCTTCTCTTCCTTTTCCTTCTACCCCATCTCTTACTTTAGATTCGTCTCCTCCTATTTACACTTACTCTCTCTCTCTCTCTCTTATCACTTTCTACTCTACTTTCTACTTTTTCTCCTCCTCCTTCTTATTCTACTGCCTTTCCCTCCCCGCTTTAATTTTATTCATTTGCTCCAACTTCTTTCCATTCTTCTTCTATTCCGCCTCCTCCTCTTTATTCCCTTCGCTTAATCCTTTCTGTTCTTCTTTCTTTCTTCTTCTTCTTCTTCTTCTTCTTCTTCTTATTATTATTATTATTATTATTATTATTATTATTATTATTTCTTTCTTTCTTTTTCCGGTACAGGCTGTCTTTTTTCTCCTCTCCCACCTCTTTATCCTATTCTACTCCTCCTCAAACTAATACCTTTTTCTTCTTCTTCTTCTTCTTCTTCTTCTTCTTCTTCTTCTTCTTCTTCTTCTTCTTCCTTTCTTTCTTTTTCCGGTACAGGCTGTCTTTTTTCTCCTTTCCCACCTCTTTATCCTATTCTACTCCTCCTCGAACTAATACTTTCTTCTTCTTCTTCTTCTTCTTTCTTTCTTTTTCCGGTATAGGTTGTCTTTTTTCTCCTCTTCCACCTCTTGATCCTATTCTACTCCTCCTCAAACTAATATCTTCTTCTTCTTCTTCTTCTTCTTCTTCTTCTTCTTCTTCTTCTTCTTCCCCATCTCCTCTTCCTCTCCTTATCCTTCTCTCTTACTAAATAACTGAATCCTTCATGACAGCTTGCGCTTTATCCATCATAGCCAATGTTACTTTATGCGTGCATTTGTGGCTATTAATTTCCAAGTGTCTTAATTTCTTGCATTAGACACAAATGCCATAAACTAGGCAACTTTTAGAGGCAAAAAATCACCTTTCTAATGCTAATTTAACTCTGCGCATGCGTTTAAAATGGTTTTGTTCAACGTAATAAAAGTTCCTCCATTTATCGGAGGATTGCATCATGAATCATTCCGCCAAAATGCAAAGTCCGTTTTGCCCTCGCACTGCTGTCCACCGAGCAGTGGATGTATAAAACTCTCGTAAATTCATGGGAGACTTTCACATAGCTCGTTGACACGCACAAGAGCGATTGACTTCGTACTGAACTCAATAAACATTATTCCAATTTATTAACCTAATGAATACATTTTTAAGCAGATGTTCGAAGGAATCTGAAGCATCAATTTGATCCATTAAAAGTCGATGGCATTGTTTCTTTCCGCCATGTTAGCGACAACAGATTCAAGTTTCCATTATGGCCCTGCGCGGCGTCCTTCTCAATGTCATCTCTGACTTGACCTATTGGGAAAGGTGAGTTCGTGCCTTTTTCCAAGAAAAAGAAAGAACAATTTTCTTTTTTTAACTATTAATGAGTTCCAGTTACCTCGAGATGCGAAATACAAGCTCTCTTCAGTGTGATGATTTTCTAAGCGTAGCCCGAATGTATGGGGCAACCAGTGAGTATTGAACTCACAACTCAATCTTAATTGTTCTAACAAGAAAAGCTGGCTAACCATTACAACACGTCGTTGTGCCGAGGTGTTCTCTTCCGTATATCTACATCATCATCAGCTCCATGAGTGTGGTCGTAGGATCGCTGCAGACCTAAACATCTGACCAGCTCCCTCTTTATGTCTCGGTTGCGTGCCAATATCTAATTTTTTGCGAAGGATCTTCTACTCCAATCAGTGACGTTGTCAGCTCTTTTTTTCATCTGCCTCTGCTTTTGCATAAACCTCTTATCATAGCAGTGTAAATTTTTTTGGCTCTTAGGATATGCCCATACCCTTAAAACACCTCTAGGTTTGGTAATGAGTTCTTCCGTCGGACCCACTGGTTCATTTGGAATGCGGTCTACGTAGGTGATGCCTAGGATTGATCTATAACATTTAATTTCTAATGCTTGGATTCTTTGCTCCACAGGAGTAGATAGGGTTTGCCTATCGCAAACGGTTCACATTCATCCACTGTTTTTCAACAGGAGTAGCGGTTTATCCCTTGTTTCCTGTTTAGAACTGGGTTTTCTGGTTGCTTCTACATTCCACCGCCTATATCCTGAAATATATACTATTATTCGGCTTCCGTTTATTTCTAAAATATTTTCTTCTCTTTCACTTCCAGTAGCCGAGTAGTGTTAACTAGCAGTAGACCCCGGCGTTGCCCGGGGGATGTAACAGTAAAAGATAGATTAAGTATCGACCATCATAAAGACTGAAAAATAAAATTGACAACGATTATTGTTTAAGGTTGACGGACACGCATGTCTTAATTAGTTTTATTTTTTTTATTTTTTGTTTTTTTTGTTTTTTTTACGAATTGGTCAAATCCAAACTCAAACAAAAACATTCTTTTCAATCGTTATGAGTCTACCGATTGAATAGAATTTTATTATAAACAATTGTTTTGTAAATGGAATTTTTAAAGCATTCTGAATGTAAAAATAAAGAAAAAAAGTGTACAAGACAATAAGAAACACTACCTGCCAAAAAAAAAAAAATGAAGTTTTGTTGAAATCGGTTGAAAAATGTAGGAAATCCGATCCCATATATAAACGAACACACACACACAAACAACCTGGGTTTTATAATAAGTATAACTCGATATGAGTTGTCCCCCTTTCATTCTCGCGACAGCGATGCCTCTTAATCGTGTTTTCAAATTGATTTCGTGCAAAAACAATTGTGTTTTTCCAATTTTTGGCGCTGTCAGAACCACAAGGTAATTTTACGTAGTCCTGTGAAGTTTTGTTGAAATCGGTTGAAAAATGTAGGAAATCCGATCCAATATATAAACGAACAGACACACACACACACACACACACACACACACAACCTGGGTTTTATAATAAGTATGATGACATGCTTAGAGTAAATTGATTAAAATAAATTATGCTGTTAATGTCCAAGTTTCACTGGTGCACATAAAGATTGAGAAGGCCACGCAACAGTTTGATTTTTGATTTCAGGCAGAGGATCAACTCATTCCAGATGGTTCTTAGTTATTTGACAGCTGCTATCATTTGTATTACTCTTAAAATAGTCGCTAATCTGGAAACCCCTAAGCTGATAATCGAGCTAAGATATTTGAACGATCTCTTTAAAATGGTAGAATGAAATCTGAGGAAATTTAAGTTAGTAATATCTTTCTGTGGCAATTTTCCATCTTCTTGTGAAGGGCCTGATTCATTAATTGATTCGTTTTTACAGCTTTTAATTCGTTTTAACTTTGCAGGTTATTTAAAACCACAAAATATTTTTAAATTGTAAGAATTTTTATCTAGATAATAATGGTTTAGTGATACAATATTACTAATTAACCCATAGCTGAGGTGGTTTCGTACCTTTGGCTATTTGCGCGTAAGTGAATAAAACGAACCCAATGAGGAATATAACTCGGCCCTCCGATTAATAACTGCGAGCCAGTATCCATTATAGCACCTCCACATCCAAGCTTACAGCACCTGGTATTCCCAAGTGGTCACTAATGTAGGTTCTGACCAGGCCCCACGTTCGGTGATCTTACGGAAACCGTTGTTACAACGTTATGTGTCCGTAAGCCGAAGTACATGATTGCCAGTAATCCTTCATATAAGCGGCGTAAAATAATCTGTTTCCCTTCATTTAAACATCGTAAAATATAATTTTGTATCTTTAAGTGTTTTTTTTTTTTTTTTTTTTGTAGGTGGAGGGAATATAACTGCTTTCCACTATTTATTCGTTGGTATCAAGCTGTGTTCGGGAAAGTGTGCCTTAGATGTGGAGGCTCTCAAAGCGGTATATTCATATTGTTTCAGACTGAATCGGCTCAGTTATGTGCCATGCGTGATACACGCTTAGGCGATCATGTATTTTTCGATACATGACTGACGAGGCTCATTTTTTCCCGCAGTAGGTTGCCATTTCTTTCTGCGGTAGACCAGTTGCCATCCAAGTCTATAGAAACCGGTCTGTCCTGCTATTTACCCATAGCTGGGGAGAGAAGAAAAGGATCCATACCTTTCCCAAGGGTATGAGCACGTCAGTCAGTTATGTGCCATGCATGATACACACTTAGGCGATCATATAATTTTCGATACATTACTGACGAGGCAGATTTTTTCCCGCAGTAGGTTACCATTTTGTTCTGCGGTAGACCAGTTGCCATACAAGGCTATAGAACTCGGTCTGTCCTGCTATTTATCCATAGCTGGGGAGAGAAGAGGATTCATACCTTCCCAAGGGTGTTAGTATGTAAGTGAATGTAACAGATTCGACTGGAATTTGAAATCGGCTGAGCTGCTTATGCTGAAATCAAGGAAATCAACTGCGGGATATACTTTCATGGCGTTATTGTTCAGCAACAGTACTTTGTAGATCCTGCTGTAACCGAACAATGCCGCGTTTTCAGCATTTATTTGTTGTGAACTTCACCATTTATTCAGCTAGCGCATTTTACGTTGCTGTGATCACTACCCCCCCTCCATCTCACAATTGTGTTTCAAGGTGACATTAAAACAGAATAGTTCAATCGCTTGCCGGTTCCTTTTGCAACGGAGATGTTGAGGTTACCTCAGAGATGGATTGTTTTTTTAAGTTACCTTCTAGCTCTTGTGGAACCTACAAATCAGCAGATGGATTAAATTTAGTGTTTTCTTCTCCTACACTGGTTACCACCAAAAGCTATAGGGCTCAGTCTGTCCTGCTATTTTTCCCATTGCTGGGGTGGGGGAGATGACATGGATTTCCCTGTCCACTATAACCCATTGTAATAATGTCTGATTGTAATAAACGTATATACATTAGTCTAAATGATTTTACGCTGTTTAGTGAATAGAACTTTATTTTACGCCGATAAATCTGATTATGTTGTCAGTCCGAAGTTCCACCACCGACTACTGTCTCAATACAAAACTATTTTTATTTATTTAATGCCGTATCTCTTCAGAAAGGAGGTGATAAATTCTTTTACTCATTATTATCTGTGAATTACCATAATTTCTTAGGTGTTGGGTGTCACCCTCTGGTTCAATGCACTCTTCCGGTGACTGTTACGGAAGATGGTTAGTACGATGTTATATAAAGAAACCTATAGAGATAACAAGTGTATTTCGTTCCCAAGAGATTCAGTTGCCGAAAAGCCAACGGAGAGGCATAAAATAATAGCGACGATGAACTTCAGTTAATTTACTTCAAACATCAGTGGAAGGCGACATTTAAAAAGATAACAAAGTTGTAACCTTTTGTTTTCAGAATGTTGCTTCTCCGCGTATGGCTACTAGAGCCCGGTTCACACTGCTATTTTGCCTACAGCTGAGACGAAGGGCAAAAAGATAGATTCTTGTTTTTCTAAGTTGGTTAAATATGAGGTGAACTAGGCAAGAAATTGAACTCGGCTCGACGATTATAAATATTCTCAACGTAGCTCATAAAGAAGCGATTTGAACATCTGAACAAATTCTGGACATTTCTTTCTTATTAAATAATGCAAATGAAAAGAAGATTGTTTTCAGTTTATTCTTATCGCATTTCTACAAATATACTGTAAATGCTGGTTGGGTTGAAAAGATTAATATGGCTGCCTGTTGAAGAGCATTTAACATTTATACATTTTTTTTAAATTAAGGAAAAACAATGGAAAACCGATTTTTGTTTCAACGATAAAATATATATTAAAATCAACAAATACAAAAAATTTTTGTAACGTGTGAATATTAAGGAGAAAAAAATAGTTTCCCTTTATCTGTTAGTTGAATAAGGTAAAATGTAATAAAGCAAGTTTTCTGAATAGAATGTTCAAAGTTCTGTATTGAAATAGAATTTTGTATTCAGAAGAACATACAGTAAATTCAGTTGTGTGTTATTGTATCACTAACAGTGCTGTTGCAACTTGACTTGTTCACAGAGAAATGATGGTGAATGCATTTCAAGTTCTGTGTCTGTGTGTGCGCAGTGAGTAGAATGAATAGTCTGTGTAGACGGGTGTGAGTTGCTGAGTTCTAGTGTCTTCTACTGTCTAATTTTGGAACGAATCCGGGCTTTTATTATTACCGGTAGGCTCCCAGCACGAACGCGGGAAAAATTTTGAAAGAACACAAAAAATATCTGATTGGATGAAAAATTAACCAATCGGTGATTTTATAACAAACGCATGTTTGTGAATTAACGGTAGGAAAAATTCAGTGTGGTGAATGCGATAAGTAAATTGTCCTGTTATAATTAGTATTTATTATTTAACCAATCACAGTTGAGAAAAATGTAGGCGTGGCAAACATAGTAGTAGTGACTACAATACTATATCCTTTGTTTGTTTGATTTTTCTTTTCAAAATTATTCTTATGTCCGGCTAAGGAAATAAAAAGTGTAACGGAAGGAAATTAACCAAAAATTTAGTTTAAAAAAAATGGTAGACTAATAATAAGAGAAAACAATTTACTAAGACGAAAATGATGATTTATAAAAGTCTTAAGTTCGAAAAACGAAAAATTAAAAAAAATATTTATCAAGGGGATATATATATATATATATATATATATATATATATATATATATATATATATATATATAAAAGTGAACATAGAAGTCAACACTTAGAGGCGACAGTCTGTTTCATGCTATATGCAATCGCCAGGCCATATACATATATATATATATATATATATATATATATATATATATTTTTTGAATAAAAACAGACCACGTTAAGGTTCCATGTTTTTATTCAAACATATCTGC